>ML788815.1:359695-377483 GCA_009831015.1 Picea engelmannii
GACAGCCACAAGGTTATCACAAGTAGTGGAAGTTCTTCATGCATGATGAGCAAATGTGTGTGTGTCAAAGCTAGAAGTCGTTGAAAGGAGATCTACGACATCAAGGCTCAGGTTGTATTTCTTTTCTTTCAGTTAATATAATATATGAGTATGTCCCTTTCCCATAATGATGATATCATCTTATTACATGATTCCTTGAGCACATGTATAGTCTAGAGTTTTGAATATATTAATCTCTTTGTTGTGATTGGTTTTTGTTGTTGTGATTGGACGACGCAAGAGCATCGTAGCAGAGCGAGGATCAACATAGATAAGGAGAGCTTTCATAAAGTAAGTACATCATCCTTCTTCTCTTGTCCATTCAATACTTTAGAACTAGGGAAAGAGTAGTATTCTGTCACAGTTTGTTCCAGATCCAGGTGGATCTGTGGAGATTGGTCTGTGTCCGCACTCACGAATTTATCCTTGAACAGTTGGAGCACTCTGATGGCTCACTCCCTCATCCATGGTCATGATTTTATTGCCACATGAAATTGACGATTATGATGATCCTTGGGGTTTTATGTCGTCGAAATCCATCAATAACCACCACAATGGATCAATGGTCTAGATTTCTTCATCTCCACCATTGACAGACAATGGAGATTGCTTCTTAGTTGTCCTTCGATCTATGGTCAATTTTTCCTCTTGGTACATTCCCTTTAGAGTGACCCTATCTCAGCATATGAGGCCTCTCTGACCATCGAACTTTGACCAACCCACCGTGATCAATAGTCACAATTAATTTTTCATATCGAGATCGATGGTTGTGATTCTTTCAGGCTTAAACATGGGTTTTTCCACAGTTATTAGTTCGAACTCAAAATTTACTGTCTCAGGAATTCTTATAAGTGTTTTTCCATGCTTAGCAAGCCTTCGGGAAATCTTGCTTTTCTCTGAAGAACACTAAGGTTGTCCCTTTCACCTCTTAAGTCTAGGTTCTTGTCTCTTGCAACCCTCGGACACTAGGTATTCGGATATATTTCTCAAGGTTCCTTATCCACTCCTTCTAGCTAGGGTTTAAACCTTGTGACCATTCAAGGAATTAATTCATGTCTTGCTCCACATCTAGGAGATAATTCCAGCTTTACTACCCTCCCTTGCCTCATCATACCTCTATTATAGTTTAGGTTTCATTACTTCTAGGAGGAGGGTTACAACACTTTCTTCCTTTTGCAGGAGACCCATTATGACTGCCGTATTATTATCTACCTAGGAAACAAAAATAGTCAATACTTTTGACCTCCTTACAAGCCCACCACTATTCAAGTGGGAAGACTTGAAAATGGAACATGATTTTATCCAAGAAACAGACTCATACATTCAGGTATACTATACATGAATCAATAATTCATTTACTTAATTGCATAGAACACAAAGATACTTATCTGTTACAAATTTTAGCTAGCCAATTGATTGTGGGTGTTCACCTTTCCACCCAACCATAGGATCTACTTGCTCAGTCACTTTGGCTGCAGACCACCCCCATTCCAAGCCATGATACTACTAGGGAATTTCTCTACGCTTACACGTGCGTTCTCTCACAACAAATATTTCCTTTGATTCCCTAAAATCTCCTCAAGTTTTTCCTTCGATGCATGTCCAGGAAACACTCTCTTGCCTCTATCCTCTGAGGCCATCCTTCTGGGCATACCCCTTCTTGCATGCACTCATGCATTCTCACTTCTCTCTACTCATTTGTCTCCTACATGAATCTAGAAATTTCTCCACCTGTCCCCTTTCTTCTGTCAAAAGGAAACTGGGGTCAACCTTGAGGTTGTGGAATGGTACGCTCGGTACCTTTGGTTGACAATGTATTGTTGTCTTAGCCAAGCCCTCCATGCTTATTGCATTCATTGGGGTGGTTGGTTTCTCAACCACCAATCCTTTTCCCATTAACTAAATTTTCCTTGGGATCAAGTTAAGGCTTATTATTCCAAATCAAATATTTCAGCAAGGAGGATTGGGTCATCTTAGCATGATGAACCCCTCTCTATGTTCCCTCACTTTTTTCCTCTAGTGGTATCATGGCCAGTACTCAAGGCTTCACCCCCACAGTTAGTTGTTGGAAATTTCAATTGATCATTAATGAATTTACATTGTTTATATGTCATAGCATGAAATCATTAATTACAATTAATTACATATAATCATAGGTTTAGAGAGGTGGTGTTATAATCAGTATATATTATAAGGTTATAGAAGGTGAATTTTATTAATACTATATTGTAATGATGTTTTAGAAGTTTTTCTACCCATAAAAAATATGGTAACAAAAACATTTAATGGTGTTTGACGGTCCTAATTCCCCATGACATGGATTTTTCCCATCAAATTTGAACAGTCACTAAGACATTAGGATGAATAACTTGTATGTTAATTTTCTTTACTAGATCAGTATGTGGCATGGTGTTGTATTCTTTGTAGAAAGTTAGGAGCAGTGTAAAATGAACTTTCAAAAGGTTCTATTATAGTTATGTTACTTGTGAAATGTTATGACTTTTATGAATAATGTATAGGTGAGTCTTAGATTGCAAATTAATAGGTTAGGATGTCATATTTTCATGAATTTTTAAAAGGTTCTATAATACTTACATTACTTGTGAAATGTTATGACTTGTATGAACATTGTATACATAAGTCTTAGATTTCAAATTAATAGGTTAGGATGGCATACTTTCATGCCCTTTTTTGTTGATTTTTTGCATAAATCTAGCCAATACATAATTAGTCTACAATCTTAGCATACTTCACATGGGATTTCGACTCTTATCAAGCTAGTTAATATTGGGGATTATATTAATCTAAAGGATAACACTACACAGAACATAAAAAAAAATCGACAAAAGTACATAGTAATTATTTCATGTGAGATATCATTTTGGGGTTATCTATGTAGACTGAGTCATTAGTTTGTGACCCATATCCATCGGTAGTAGTCATAACTAACTAATATTCATGGTACCCATGGGATGGGTGACCTCTCGAGAATTCCTAGTTATGAGGTGTAAGCATGAAAGGTGATTATTGATGCTATGTGATTCATTTGGCTAGTGTCAATTTGACTTATTCACCCTTGTTAACATCACCTAATGCAATGAGTGCTAAATGGTCTATTCAAAACCTTGATAAATTGGTTATTTGTGAATAATACTCATGGGACATGGGCCATAGATTAATGACTTACTCTGCATAGATAATTCCAAAAATAATATCTTGTATGTTGGATTGTGAAACCCCCTCAATACTTAAATAAAAAGTGTCAAGGGAGATCTAACTGAATAGTTCATAAAGGCACAATACTTTCTAAGGTTTTGCAAATGGGAAATGATATTCCATATGTTGGACTACAAAACCCCCTCAACACTTGAATAAAAAGAGTCAATGGAGTTCTAACTAAATAGTTCATAAGGCACAATACTTTCTAAGGTTTTTCAAATGGGGTAGTAATCTAAGTGAGATTAATTGCGAGGAAAACCCCACAATTAAACACACTTGAGCTAAATGAGTCTTGGGATGGGTGACCTCATAGGAATTCCTAGTTAGCCTATGATTGATGCTATGTGATTCATTTCACTAGTCTCAATCCTACTTCTTCACCCCAGTGAGCATCACTTGATGCAATGAATGCTAAGTGGACTATTCAAAACCATAAAAAATCAGTCAATTGTGACTAATACTCATAGGATATGGGTCACAGATTAATGAATTACTCTATGCATATAATCGCAAAAATGAAATCTCATATGTTGGACTATGAAATCCCTTCAATACTTAAATAAAGAGAGATCTTATTGAAGAGTCAATAAGGCACAATACTTGCTAAGGTTTTACAAATTGGGTAACAAGCTAAGTGGGCTTGATTGTGGAGAAAACTCCATGGTCAATCATGCTTTAGCTAGAGGAGTATTGGGATGGGTGAACTCCTACTAAGTCTTATTTACTAGGTGCAAACCTTGGAGGTGATAATTGTTTCTATAAAATTCATTTTTCTAGTCTCAATCCCACTTCTTCACCCTTGTGAGCATCGCCATCACCTGATGTAATGAGTACTAAGCGGACTATTCAAAACCATGAGAAAACGATTAGTTGTGACTATTAATCATGGGATATGGGTCATAAATTAATGACTTAATCTACATAGATAATCCCAAAAATGATATCTCATATTTTGGACTATGAAATCCCCTCAATACTTAAATAAGAATAGTCAATAGTAGGTTGCACAATTTTGGTTGGTTTCTTTAGAGCTCTACGGCCTAGCTCCTCATGCCATTCCCACTGAGTCATAGAACCTCGGGCGAGGGCCATATGCCTTCCTCTCCCCTCCCCCTTAACCTCTCCTACTCCTGTCTTTTTAGTCTCTCAATTTAAAGTTCTTGTCTCTCTCTTCAGGTTCCACGTACCCCCCTCCCAGTCACCTCTCCATCGTCGTCACTTCTCTCTCCAGGTGATTTCCGCATGCCCTCCACATGACTAGGACACATGGAGGATTATGAAACAAAGGTGTTGGATTTAGAGGCTTCCAACCCTGGCCTCCATGCCTTCGTGTCATATTTTGAGTTTCTATACTCCCTTTCACCCTCTCGCCTGTTCTCTTCCACACCTTCACATTCATTGCTACCTCGTGCCTCCCCCGTTCACAAACATGTGTCCCCCTCCCTCCTTATTTGAACTCCTTCACTATCTCAGCCTCCCTCTCCCTCCAACTCGCCCTCCTCCTCCTCTAAACATGTGTCTCCTCCTTGCTTAGGTAAATCTCTCTCCCCTGTGAGCTCTCCTTCGAAGGAGGAAAAATGGGTTTCTGGCAGCAACATCCCTTCTCAAAAATGCTTAGCCCGATGCATCAAGGAAAAAATATAAATGGAAAATATGGTTGTGGGTGTTGACATTCCCATTAGCAACATCCCCCAGCTCCTAGAGAAGACTATGGTTGGAAGGTTTCAGGGAAAGTCTATGGGAGAAAAGGATTTAACTTCCTGGCTGTAGAACCACTGGAAACCTCTTATTGGTTATGTCTCGAAGATAAACCTCCTGGAAAGAAGTTGGATCTCTTTTTCCTTCTTCTCAAATGAAGACTGTGAAGAAATTCGCAGACAAAACTGGTCATGGGGACCTTTTGGTTTGTCCTTCAAACCTTGGACTATGGATTTCGACCCCTTAAAAGAAGCTACGATGGTAATGAAATTTTGGGAAATTATTCCCAGAATGCCTCTATCCTTCTGCTCCAGGGAAGTGCTAGAAACCATCATAAATAAAATAGGCTCTTTTGTAAAATTGGAACCCAACTGGGACTCGAAGAAAGATTGCAGGTGGGCTTGGATCTTGGTCAAAGTAGATGTAAGAGAAGGATTAGTAGGAAATATTGACCTAGTTTATGCTGGAATTACATGTCACCAAAAGGTAGACTACTGGAGACTACCCTTTAGGTGCCATGGTTGCCATGAAATAGGACACCTATGTTCTCAATGCTCCATAATTGCCCCGCTAATACAAATGCAATAAAATACTTGGAAAACCAGGTCCACTATTAAAAAGAAGGATACATTGGAGGTCAATGTGGTGGAAGGAAGGAATACAGACTGTCACCTGGACATCGAAAAAGGGGTACTCTCGAGTCAATCTCTAGGAAACTTGGTGTCCCAAGCTCCTGCTTTAGGTATGCCTCCCCTTTCTACACCCCTTCGTTTTTCTTCTGTTCCAGTTCTTGTTTCTCTCCCTATCCCTCCCCCCTCACCTAAGCCCCCTCCCTCCCCGAAAAACCCTTGCCCCCCTTCCCCCCCCTCAGCTCTTCCAGAGGCATAAGAATTCATCCCCGCAAGAGCTCCATATCCCTCCCCCTCCTTTCCTCTAGCTCCCTCTTTGACACCTCCTTCCCCATCCCCTACATGACCCCCCTCCTCTCCCTCTCCTAGCTCTTCTCCCCCACCCAACCCTCCCCTTCTCTCCCTGAAGTTCCCCTCCCTCCTTAGAGAAACAGATACGCCCTGAGGTGAAAATCTTTGGACTTAGCCCCTTCTTTCGATGGTCTATCTTTAAACCCTCCCTCTCACATAATCAAGAAGGAAATCCTTTATTTAGAAAGAAAAAGAGAAAGTAGCAGCATAAATCCTCAAATTCACCCAAGCTACCATCACAAGGGCCCTTAGAGAAGGAAAAGCCTCGATGACAAGGACTAAATGATCTTCCTCTCTTTCAATGCGCCAGGGGTAGGGGGAGCCCCAAAGAAGCTAGTCCTCAAAAAAATGATCCTCAACCTCAAACCGAGAATCATCCTCACCCAAGAAATTATGTTCTTTGAAGAAAAATCCATAGAAAATTTCATCGCTTGGCTTCGGAATTGGTCTTTCATTACTACCAATGACTCTGGTCTCTCTGGTGGTCTACTCACTAGATGGAGCCCAAATTTCAACGATTTTTCCTCTTATGTCGCCCGCTCTACAATATCTATCAAGATACAACACAAGAACATTATTTTTTCCTTCTAAATGGTGAATATTTATGGGCCTTACGCTGATAAGACCTCCTTCTAGGAGGATTTAGTCATCGCAGGTTTTTTTTCGGGACCCCTTTTTGGTGGTGGGGGGGATTTAAATCTAACCCTGTCCCTGCAAGAGTTCTAGGGAGCACATCCTAGAGCCGACATGAAAATACTCTTCTTCCAATCCTTCTTCGAAAAGGCCAACCTAATGAACATCGAACCTGTGAAACTCTCTCCTACTTGGAGGAATTTCATAACTAGGGAAGAGGAAGTTGCAAAGAGACTCGACCGCTTCCTACTTTTGGAAGCCTTACTAAACTCAGGATCTTTTTTCAAATATGGATTGGAGGTGGGAGGCATCTCAGACCATCTACCTGTCACACTACAATGGTCCTCGAGTTTCGACTCCCCCCCTCTTCCTTGAAATTCATCCAATCTTGGTTGGAAGAAGAAGATTTCAAGAAAATGGTCATTTTGAGGCCCTAAACAATGCTTTTAGGGATCGCCAAAATAAAATTGTAATAAGATTCAAAGTCTGGTGGAAATATGTGTATTCCTCGGATATACCTTTCCAACAGGCTATTGTGCGCCTAAAATGAAGATCGTATGCAAAAGTTACGACCCCGGGAAGTTGATGTACTAACTTACCTAAACAAGAGCCCACATGACTTTTGGCGCTTCATCTCCTAGGGTTAGGTTTTTGGATGTCTAGGGTTTTTTAGATTCCTGTTTATTTTTAAAATGCCTTCAGAGCCTCATTGTAATCATCTTCTTTCGAATGAGCGTAGCTGTCACATCTATTCTCAAAGATAAGCCGCCACCATCCTAGCAAGCTTGTTTTCTGCTGCATTTTACCGTTTCAGCTTATTTCCTTATTGAATAGAAACCGGTTTTATTGTATATCTGTTATTTTTTGTTAATCATATTTTCATAATAATCTGTATTCATTTCCTTCTTCTCATAAAATCTGGATCAGTGGTATCAGAGTGGTCTGCTCCTTGTCATTCTTAATGCATGTCCCCAACGAGGTCAGGGTACAAAGAATTGGGTCTCAATCTTGTTTCTCTTGACGAAAAAAGCTCTTTCATGCCCAAGCTACCTCTCATGGCAGGATAAAATAAAGATGACGGGATAAGAGATCCCTTCAAAATGTTTCTCAAGGAATCCCTCATGCAACAGAGGAATGAGATGATGCATAGTTTTGTGCAAATCCTTCGACGATTACCAACAGGTGACACGTCTTCCTCAAATGGAGGCGTCGCCCCCTTCAAGGTATAAATCAACTTCTATATTTCTGTATTTGAAGGTCAAATAGATACTGATGTTGTAGAAAAATGGTTGAATCTTCTAGAAGGGTATTTCTCTATCCATAGCTTCTCAAATAGAGAAAATATTAGTTTTGAGCTCCTCAAAGTCGTTCCCCATGTCAAATATTGGTGGGAAACTTTCTGTGAGCAGAAGGAAATAGAGGAACCCTCATTATTTATAGTCACAGTCACCTGGGAGTCCTTCAGGGATGATATTAAGGAACAATACTACCATGATCGAAGTTATGATGACATGTACACAAAACGGACCACACTGCGACGGTAAAGAGACCAAGCAGTGCTCGAGTTCACAAATATCTTACATACCTTGCGCACCAAGTTGGGTATCAAATATTCTTAGTGACATCTGGTGATCAAGTATTGCAGTGGTCTGCATAGATACATATAGGCTGAAATGGATTTTCTAGACATCTCATCCTTGGGTGTGACCTACTGATATGTCATCAAAATCGAGTAGAAGCTCAAACAAAAGACACAACAATTTGGGCTTGGGAACCCCTCACAACAAAATCCAGGAAAGGGTGGCCCCAACCCACAGAACAAAGGACAGAGAAAAGATGGACTACCTCAGGACAACCAGTCCAAGCCGCAAGAAAAGAAGGACATTAGAAAGACAAAGAAAGATATCAGGAAGTGGTGCAACTTCCATAAGAGCCCCTAGAATAACATTGTCGATTGTTGCTCAAAGAAGTCAATGGTGGTTGAGGTGAAATCCTATGAATCAGATGCGGGTTCCGACTCTGAGTCAGAAATACAAAGGGGGAGACTGATCATTGATGCAAAACCCAGTGCTATTGTTGCTACCACCAAGCTCCATCCCAGTGAACTAGACGATCCAGAGGAAGGCGAGTGTGTTTTTCATTCACCGATATGGGTGAAGGGTACCCCACTGCACTTCATCGTTGATAGTGGTATCCATAAGAACCTCATCTCAACAAAGGTTTTCAAGCGACTCACCCTGCTGATAACACCACATCTGCAACCCTACACCATCGGATGGCTTCATCAAGGAAGCGACATCTGCATCAGCCAACAATGTCGCCTGTCATGCGACATCAATCCCTTCAAAGATGGGGTATTGTGTGATGTTTCCCCTCTCAAAGTTTTTAATGTTCTTTTGGGAAAACCATATATATGGAAACACCATGTTGTATATGAGTCTAGGCCTCGCAGTGTTATTATTCCTTTGAACAATAAATTGTATAGGATACCCGAGGCATTCCCACCTATTGCTATTTCCTTGATCTCTTCCAAGCAATGCAGGAAGGTCATCTCTCAGATGGGGAAGTTTGTCTTATTCATTATTCACTCTCAGAATGAGAAAAAGATCGCAACCACATCCAAGGTCGCTATGGTCAACCTCTCCACACAACAGAACAAGTGGATAAAGTCGTGGAAGAATACTTAGATATCTTCTCCTCACCTATTGGGATACCTCTGCACTGTCAGGTCAAGCACCCCATCGTTCTGACCCCTGACGCACTACTGCCCAATGGGCGAGTCTATCATTTCTCTATGTTAGATAATAAGGAGATCAAGCAACAAATCCAAGAACTGCTCCACAAGGGGCACATCCATCCCATCTCATCACCTTGTGGGAGCCCAATCAAGCTAGTACAGAAGAAATATGGAACTTGGTGACTCTACATTGATTACCAGGCCGCGAATAAAATCACAGTCAAAAACTGATACCCAATTCTCTCAATCAACAACCTCCTTGATCAGCTCACGGGGGCCAAATACTTCAGTAAGACTGATCTGAAGTCTGGCTATCACCAAGTCTCGATAGAACAGGAAGATGGATGGAAGACCACCTTCAAGTCAAAGGAAGGTATTTTTGAATGGTTGGTCATGCCCTTTAGTTTTACAAATGCTCCAGCCACTTTCATGAGGATAATGGACAATATATTGCGGCCATTCACCAATATTTTTCTAGTGGTGTATCTGGATGACATTCTCATTTACAACAAGTCTTGGGTAGAACACTTGCAACATATTCAACAGGTTTTGCACACCCTGTGGTAGAACAAGCTATACACCAACTTGGAAAAATGATATGTCGGCATGGACAGGATCCATTACCTGGGATACATCTTTGATCATCATGGTGTACATGTGGATCCAACCAAGATCCAAGTCATTCGTGACTAGCCAGCCCCAACCACACTCACTGAGCTTCGGAGCTTATTGGGCCTTGCCAATTTGTACTGTAGGTTCATGTTGGGATTCTCCCATATTGCATGGGCCCTCAACCAAGTAACCAGGGGTGGTGGTAAGGAAAAATGTGTGGGGCCGGTCCCAACAACAAGCGTTCAATGATTTGAAGCAACTCTTGTGCTCAGCCCCAATACTTTCACTATCGGACCTGCAACAACCCTTTGAAATTGAGATAGATGCCTAATACTATGTTGTGGTAATCGTTCTCACTCAGCACCGCCACCCCTTGGCCTATCATAGTGAGACACTATCAGATGTTGTCCATAAGTACCCTACTTATGACAAAGAAATTTACTCCATTGTGAAAGCCTATTGCCAATGGAGACATTACATTCTTGGGAAGGAGACAGACATCCACATTGATCATAAGCCATTGTAGTTCATGTAGACACAAGGAAAATTGCAGAATGACTGCCATCATAAGTGGTCCACATACTTGCAACAATTCCACCTTAACATCAATTATAAAACAGGAAGACCAATTGAGTCATTGATTTCCTCAGCAGATTGTCAGCCACAACACTCACCACAGTGCTAGACTTTTGCGGCCATGAGACCTATGGATGGCCCCAAATTTATGAGATAGAACCGGACTTTTCCACCACCTACCAAATGTTGGGCGCAAACGGAGTTGTCACTAATTTCCATCTTCAATATGGGTTGTTGTGCCATCTAGGCCATATTTGCGTTCCATCAAGCGAGCGAGAGAAGATGATCTGGGAATCCCACTACAGTCGGGTGGAAAGACACTTCAGTGTCGAAAAGACAGTGGTAATGTTGTAGAAACATTTCCACTGGTCGAAACTTCGACAGGAGGTTAGCAAGTATATTAGGTCATGCACTGCCTATGCTATTTCCAAATCGACCACTGAGAAACAGGGCTTGTACACCCCTTTACCTACTCCGGACAGGACATGGAAATCCATCTCAATGGAATACATGTCGGGCCTCTCGTCCACAAAGCGGAAAAATGATTGTGTTTTTGTGGTTGTTGGTCGCTTTTCTAAGATGGCAATTATGGTTGCCTACAAGAAGAGCATCACAATAGAGGCCACTACCAAGATCTTATTTGAACGAGTCTGGGTACATTTTGGAATCCCTCAAACCATTGTCTTGTATTGGGACAATCAATTTCTCATTACATTCTGGTCGATCCTCTTGTCACTGTTGGACACCAAGCTCACCAAATCCATGACCTTCCACCCCCAGACAGATGGAAAAATCGAGGTCGTAAATTGAATGATCGTGCATATACTGTGCATGTATAATTCCCAGAACCCTTGCACATGGGATGAGAGACTTCTCTATGTCTAACATAGCTACAACTCAACCCTACATAGCTCAACCGGCCATAGCCCCTTTCAGGTGAGGTTGGGATTCCAATCATTGGGTCCCATAGATGTTTCACTACCCCTTGTGGTCACCTCGTCCGACTCATCTCCTACTCCAACTGAAGCTGACAAAGCTACCTGGTTCATTGAGCATATCCAACACATCCACCACTAGGTTCAGGATATCCTACAAAAGTCCAATGACAAGTACAAGCAGTTTCATGATCAACATCGAGTGCAACATAAGTTTCAGGTGGGAGACAATGTTTGGTTTCAATTGCAGAAAGAACGCCTTAAAAGACCCCATAGGAAGATTGTCCCACTCCGTTATGGGTCATACACCATCACCAAGGCTATGGGTGATAATTATTTTGACCTCAACATTCCTCCCTTCCTTGGCCTACACCCAGTGTTCAACGTAGATCTCCTTCGACCTTATTTCCCACCATTATTGGACACCTCAGAGGTAGCAGAACAAATGACACAAAAAGAGATCAACCTTGACTACATACAACAAGAATCCAGTGATCATATTGTGGACAAACAAGTCAAGGTAACTCTCCATCAAAGGAACCAACGTTATCAAGTCGTCAAAGCAGGGCATCTCCTGCACCAAGGAAAGTGGCTCACCCGGGGCCAAATTTAGCAAAACTTTCCTCATTTGATGGGGCAACACAAAACAATGGAGACCATTGCTTCCTTATAGGGGAGGATTGATCCAGATGGATTTTGATGGCCTCCCACCTATTCCAACTAGCTCATTTTGGCAGTTTTTTCCTAGTTTTCGAGTCCCTGACTTCCGGGGTCATTTTGAGGCCCTAAACATCACTTTTAGGGATCACCACAATCAAAACTTAGATGGATTTAGATTTTGACAACAACATGTGTATTCCTCGGATATACCTTTCCAATGGGATATCATGCACCTAAAACGAAGATCGTATGCAAAAGTTATGACCCTGGGAAGTTGATTTACTAACTTACCCAAACAAGGGCCCACATGAATTTTGGCGCTTCATCTCCTAGGGTTATCTTTTTGGATGTCTAGGGTTTTTCACATTCATGTTTATTTTAAAAAGGACTTCAGAGCCTCATTGTAATCATCTTCTTGTGAATGATCACAGTTGTCACATCTCTTCTCAGAGATAAGCCGCCACCATTCTAGCAAGCTTGTTTTCCACTACATTTTACAATTTTAGCCTATTCCCTTATTGAATAGAAACCAGTTTTAATATATATATGTTACTTTGTGTTAAGAATATTTTGATAATAATCTGTATTCATTTCATTCTACTCATAAAATCCAGATCATAAAGCATGTCAAATGGCTTAAGACAGAGGAACAAGAATGGCGTACAAAAAGAAGGGATTTGTGGATAAAAGAAGGAGACAACAACACAAAGTTTTTTCATCAATATGAGAACTTTCGAAGAAACCTCAACTCAATATGGGAAATCAAAGATGAACAAGGAAAAGTGGTTGCTTCCTTTGAGGAAAATCAAAAGCTCGGGGAAAATGTTTTTAGCAATCTTTTTTATCCCCCCAAGGATGCCCTATCCAAGAAATCCTGGAAGTAGTAGGAAAATTCCCTACCGTCTTTACCGAAGAAATGAACCTTTCCTTAGAAGAAATTTCTAAACCAGAACTAAAGGCAACTTTGTTCTCCATGAGAAATGGTAAAAGCCCAGGGCCAAATGGAGTAACTATGGAATTCTTCAAAGCCTTCTATGATCTTATAAAATAAGATTTTCTTTTAATGATAAGAGAATCACAAAAGGAAGGAAGATTTCATGGCCCTCTCAATGAAACCTTCCTATTTCTCATCCCTAAGAAACAATTCCCCTCTTCCTTTGAAGACTATAGACTAGTCGCTTGTTGCAATGTAGTCTACAAATTAATCACCAAGACCATCTCTAGGAGACTCGGGACAATGCTAAGTGAAATCATTGGTGAAGAGAAATTTTTCTTCCTACATAATAGACAGATACACGATGTTATATCCATAGCTCAGGAAGTGCTCCACTCATTCAAGAAAAGAAATCTCAAGGATGCCATCTTGAAACTAGACCTTTCCAAAGCCTATGACTGCGTAAACTGAAATTTCTTGTATTTAGTACTAATCCAAATGGGAATGAGTTTAAAAACCATCAATTAGATAATGGGATGCATCCAAAGTGCCTCCTTTTCATACTCATCAATAGAGCCCCATCCAATTTTTTCAAAGCCTCCATAGGTCTCTGTCAGGGCTGCCCCCTTTCCCCCTTTCTTTTCCTAATTGTAGTTGAAGCTCTCAGTCTTTTGATAAAGGAGGCAAGGTCCAAGGGTCTTTTAAGAGGAATTGTAGTCTCTGAATCAGAATCAATCACACACCTTTTATTTGTATATAACATATTTAGCTGCTTGTACGTCTCTTAGAGGAATTTGAGCACTCTCAAGGATGTTTTAAACCTCTTCTGCATTGCTACGAAAATGAAAATTAATATGGAAAAGTCTTGCCTCCTTCTTCATCATTGTGAGAAGAAAGAAGAAGCCTCTATCGCCAACACTTACCCTTCCCAAAGGAAAAAGGAAAAAATCGACGGACTAAAGTACCTGGGTTTTAATTTAAAACCTGACAACTATAGAAAACAATGTTGGGGTTGGTTAATAAGAAAGGTCGAGGCCCACCTAGCCTTTTAGGTCAAAAAACACCTCTCTATAGGAGGAATACCGGTACTAATCAAAGCAGTCTTAGAATGGATTCGTGTCTACTGGAATTCAATAGTTGAAGTCCCAAAAGAAGTCTTGGATCACATACGTCATTTAAGCTTTCTCTTCCTGTGGAAGGGACAAAATTCACATGGAGGACCCCCTCTGGTTAAATGGAACTCAATCGTGGCGCCAAAAGAACTAGGGGATTGGGGGTTAAAAAAATTAAGACTCTTTGTGCAAGCCTTTGCAGGCAGAAACCTTTGGCGCCTAACTTTGGGTAACACTCTATGGGTAAGAGTAATTAAATCGAAGTATTTTCCTTCTTTTTCTATTTCTTATTGGTTTCGAGAACCCTTGAAATCCACTAAAGGTTCAATTGTCTGGAAATCACCTTTTCAAGCCTTCCCCCTACTTGGTAAGTGGACTTTATGGCGCATCGTAAATGGGGAAAAGGTGAGACTGGGAAAATATCCATGGCTAGGAGATGGAAACAATTACAAACTCTCCCAGCCCCTACTTCAGTTCCAAAAAGTAAAAAATTGTCACTTTCTGAGAAACCTCAACATTGGTTTCCCCCGATTAAGAGGAAGAGGGGGATGGAAAACTGCAGATTCCCTAAATATCCCCCTAGATATATGGGACAAATGGAACTCTTTCATTACCCTGTTATGTGAAAATTTAATTACCCTGGATAGAGAGTCTGAGGACTCCCTTTGTTGGTTAAAAACCCCACAGAATGGCTCTTACATGGTTAAATTAGGCTACAAATCCTGGCTAGAAGAAAACTCGGAGATACAACTGAAGTGGTGGTGGAAGCCCTTGTGGAAAATCAAGGCTCCCACCAAATGTAAATTGACTCTATGGATAGCCCTAAACAACAAGTTTTTGAATTGGGACAACTACCGTGGGAGAGGTTGGTGTGGACCTAGTATATTCCCTTTGTGCAAAGAAGATCAAGAATCCACTACTCACATTTTTATACCATGTCCCTTTGCAGAGAAGGTCACGCATTTAATAAAAGGAAAACTAAATTCCAGGTCTGATTGAAACCAAGGTTCTATTGAAGAATGCTTCACAACTTGGCTACAAGACAGAACTGTTTCCCTTTATGCAGGTCTTCCAAGTATCACGATCACAAACATTTGGTGGGCAAGAAACAATGTCATCTTTAAAGAAAATACAATTCCCCCGGAAGTGACAACAGCTTTATCACTCACTCAACCTAAAGAATTTAAGACAGAACCACAATCAAGAAAATAATGTTTCATAGTCCCCCCACCCATCGATTACACCATCCCATGAGGATATTTTGATGGGGACATCCAAGGACATTCGTCTGCAAGTGGTGTCGGGGTGGTGTTGTTTATCAACCATAGTCACTATATCCATATCAGATATTCGCTAGGAGGCGGAACAAACAAAAGAGAAGAATTGATAGCACTCTGGACCCTTTTGGAAACAACCAAAGAAAAAAAATTGACAAAGCTTCAGGCGTTCGGAGACTCCAAACTGGTGATTGATTGGAAAAGAGGCCAAAACAACATCTATAATTGTAGACTAGCCTCAATTCTAAGAGATATCAAACTCACCTTCAGAAATTTCAAATGGATTTCTTTCCAACATATTCTAAGGGAGCTCAACAAAAAAGTAGATGAACTCTCTAAAAAATCCCTGCAACTGCAAAAAGGATCTTTTGGTTTTTATTAGTTCTTCAAAGGCACAAAAATTGAGGCAATAGAATTTCGCCTCTAACTTTATTTTTTCTTGTAAGGTTGTAAATTTTTTGAACAGTTGGAACAAATTGTATTGTAAAAGGCCTTAAAAGGTCTGTTGTCATAGGTAGAATAGATATTTAAGAAATCCTACTAGGGCTGGACTGATAAGACAACAACATGTATATTCCTTTTTTGAATATAGAAAAAAAAAAATTCTACAGGGAAAAAAAAGAATAGTCAATAGAGCTCTGATTGAATAGTTCATAAGGGAAAATTCTTGCTAAGGTTTTGAAAATAGGGTAGAAAGATCAGTGGGCTTGATTGTGGGGAAAATGTGCAGTTAAGTGTGTTTCATATGAAAGATTCTTGGGATGGGTGACCTCCTAGGAAGTCCCGACTACCGAGTGCAAGCCATGAAGGTGATGATTTATGCTATGTGATTCATTTCACTAATCTAAATCTCACTTCCTCACCCCTTTTAGCATCACCTATTGCTATGAATTCTAAGTAGACTACTAAGTGGACTATTTAAAACTGTGAGAATTTGATCGATTGAGACTAATTCTCATGGCATATAGGTCATAGATTAATAACTTACTCTATGTAGATAATCCCAAAAATGATATTTGATATGTTAGATTGGAAGAGCCACTCTATGTAGATAATCCCAAAAATGAAATTTGATATGTTATATTGCAAGAGCCCCTTAATACTTAAATAAAAAGAGTAAAAGGAGCTCCAATTGAATATTTCATAAGGCACAACACTTTCTAAGGTTTTTAAAATGGGGTAGAAAAACTAAGTGGGCTTGATTGTGGGAAAAACTCCATAGTTAAGCATTCTTGATTTAGAGAAGTCTTGGGATGGGTGACCTCCCAGAAATTCCTAATTACCAGGTGCAAGCCCAAGAGGTGATGATTGATTTTATGCAATTCATTATTCTTGTCTCAATCTCGCTTCACCTCTATGAGCATCACCTGATGCAGTAACTGCTAAGTGGACTATTATAACCATGAGAAATTGGTTAGATGAGACTAATACTCATTGGATAGGGTCATATATATGAATTACTCTATGAAAAATGAATCTCATATGTTGGATGTAAATCTCATATGTTGGATGTGAATCTCATAGGCATTAAGTGATCATCATGATCATAGAGTTCAAAATCCCCTAGAGTCTATAAAACTGGTAAACATGTCTAAATTGGTTACATTTCCATATAGGTTGAAAACAATTCCAGAAGGAAAGTAACAAGTAATATAAGAGTTAGTGAAACCACACAAAGAAGATGGTCATCATGTAGAAGTAGGGATCACAATTGCATCTGTCAGAAGGATGTCTTTGTCCTTGGGGGTGACCCCTAATCTTCTATAACTTTTCACATTTGATATAGATCAGTGAGGATGGAATCCCACCCATCATTTTCTTAGTTGGTCTTCGAAGGCTTCACAGTTCCATAGATAATAAGAGAAAGAGTAGAGAACATTTTCATTTGAAGGAATGGCAGGAGGCGACCCATTGTGGTGCCCCTCTTGGTGCTCCCTTAGGGAAAAGGATATTGGCATGGTGTCATGGACGATCATATTTGTGACATTAACTAGATCATGAAAGGGTATTATCATGAGGCTTCTTGTACATTATGCATGGTGCACCCCCAATGATCTAGTAGTGGGAACATGGGTTCCATTTCCATCTTAACTTTCCTGAATTGCATTGAAATATGTAATTATATATTGGCACGAATTAGTGCTCCATCTTACCAAGAAAATATTTTGTCAATCTTAACATTTTTTTTTATAGATGATTCTTGTATCCCAGTGCAATAAGTGTGCACCTTCCCAATATGAGAATATAATTTTTGAAGGGAATATATCTTGCAACATTCAACTATTCAAGATCCTTTAGCTAAGATGTTGTGAGTGGGGTGTCAACTTTGCTAAAGTTGTCTAGGGATTGCACTTGGTCCCAACTTGTTTTTCAATC
>ML788815.1:377497-395673 GCA_009831015.1 Picea engelmannii
TTTTAATACTAACATTCATTCCCTTTTTTTCCAAAAGAAAAAAGGAATTGTATTTGAATCAAATACCTAGTTTCTCTAAACTCTATGACCCAAGGGTGGTTTTGACCTAGGAAGAAAAAATTCCAATATGGGAAGGGAGTCATTGAGCATAAAATATATAACACCCAATCCCATGTTGGCCAAGGATTATCAAAAAATGCAAAGAGATGCTTCATTCATTCCTTATGGTAACTTAGGTTGAGAAACTCCACATTGCTAAAGTTTATCGCCCAAGGCTAGGGATCATAGTATTAAAGACCATGCAAACATATCTCTCTTAGGCTCATTGAAAGGATTCTAGATGGTTTTGAAATGGAACAACCTAGTGTTTTGTTTGGATTTCAGACCCCAAAGAATGTTCAATGGAACATCTTATATAGTTATAGTGAAACAACTATCTATAGCCATCCATTGTACTTTTTAAAGGTTTTGGATTGGTCCTAAAATCGATCTCTGCACCAAACAACATGTGCTTAACCCTTGATCGTGAGTACATAATTTGGAATAATTATTTTCACTCTTTGTAGGATCAATCTATCAATGTTATTAACATGATTTGTTTTTAAAGGTTGGCCATGATTCTCAATGTTTGAATTTGTTCAACAACACAAGGTATTTCAATAGAGGATGATCACCTTTAGTAACCACTTACACAAAAAAAAAAAAATCAACACATCGATATTTTTATGTGGTAAAACCCCAATGTGGGGAAACATCCACAACCCCAACCAACATGGCCACTTGAGGAAATTTATTAATAAAAAAGAAAAATATTTTACAACAGAGTTTCTCACAATCAGTCATCAACAAATGAAACTACATGCTCTTTAAATAGATATCATGGACCAGTCAGGAGTTAAGACATGGATCAACGTAGTCATTAAGATCGAGGAGAATATGAGCCATAAAATCACTCCATTTCTAGAACATATCATGACCATCGAATTACATAATTACATATGCATACTAATGAAACACACTAAGAAACAAACTTTTACCTAAATACACTTTAGACCATGTTGATATTAAGTAACTCCAAAGTGTCTAAATATCCTAACGTCCCCCCTTAAGAACAACTTGGGATAGGTTTGAAGAATTTACAAAGGAAACACAATAGGAGAAGGAAGGAGACATTAGAGCCTATCCCCCATTAATGATAACTTCTTGAAATCCTAACATAGGTTGAAGTTTGGAAAACTTCGCTTATGTAAGAGACTTTGTGAAAATGTCTCCAACTTGATCTTTTGTAGGTAAATAGAGCACATCAATAACTCGATCGTGAACGAGATTTTTTATGAAGTGCATGTGTATCTCGATGTGTTTGTTGTGTTGATGTAAAACTGGGATCTTTGGTGAGCTTGATGACACTCTGATTGTCGCACCCAAGGGTGGTTAGATGTTTTCATTGGAATCCAAACTTAGAAAGGATCTATCAAATCCACAAGGATTCTTAACGTTCATTAACCGCTACTTAGTACTTTGCTTCTTCTAAATAAAGAGCAATATCTTGTTGTTTCTTATAAGCCCAAGTGACAAGTCCAAAACCAAGGATAAAAATGTAACCTACATTATAATTTTGATCATCAAGGTCGCCATCCCAATCCAAATAAGTGAAACCAACCAACAAACGAGTCCCCCTAAACTATAATGTATCCCAAACTAACTTTTACCCCACACATATCAAAGTATCCTTTTAGTTGTTTTTCAATGGATTTGATGAGGTGTTTGCATATACTGGGAAACAAGTTCAACAACAAAGGAAATATCAGGGTGGGTATGAGACAAATATAAGAGGCTAACAACTAACTGATCGTACAAAGTGGCATCAACTTCAAGATTAGTACATGTGAAAACAAGTTTGACTCCATAGTGGAAGGGAGAAGGGGTTGGTTTAGAATCTTCCATGTGAAAGAGGCAAGGGTCACAAGCAAGCATACTTAGGTTGGGAAAGAAAAATTCCTTCCTTGGTTTGCAATACTTGGAGGCCAAGGAAATAATTGAAATAGATTAAGTTTGTCATTTAAAATTTCTTTTTAAGGTTGGATTTCACATGGGTTAAAAGTTTAGGGCCACTACCAGTGAGGATAAGGTCATCAATATAAATACCAACTATTATGAGATGGATTTCTAATTTCTTGGTATAGACATTAGGATCGGAATGGAATATAGAAAAGCTAGTGTCAAGAAGAATTTTTTCCATTTTGGCATACCAAGCTCAAGGAGCTTGCTTAAGACCATAAATAGATTTTTTGAGGCGGAAAAAAAGGATAGAGTCATTTTGGACATAGCCAAGAGGTTGTCCATGTTGAAGTTTTACTTATGCATCTAGCAGTTACAATTTTTCTTTATTATTATAATCATTTAGCACATTAGATACATAAATAACATCAATGAAAGAGAGGAAATCACAGAAACAATAGAGACACACAGATTATCCTAGGAAACCCTCATGGGGGAGAAAAACCAACAAAAAATTCCTTAATATAGATAGACCAAAGACCAAACAGAATATCCTCCTCTACTTCTTCACTAGGAATATTAGCGCACCACTTAACCAAGAAATACCAAGAGATAGACCAAGAACCCTCCTTGACGTCACCCCTAGTCGCAGCAACTACTCCTCCAAGAATTTTGCACTTTTTCCTCTTGTTGCAAAGCACATGAGTGAGTGAAAAAATGAGGTGTTGGCCTCCCTTATAAATAGTGGTCTGGCCAACCTAAAATTAGGTCTGGGCCAAGCTGTCACTTTACCCTCTTAATTTTCATTTAATTGTCAAGGCACAAAAGGGTCGACTTTTACAAAGGCACAATAGGGCCTAATTAATAAACATAATAGAATAATATTATTCAACATTTCTTCTTAGGTAGAATATTCTTCGAAGTTACAATATTTCAACACTCCCCCTTAACAAGAAGGGTATTCTACTGACAACATAAATAAAAACTGACTGGACTCAATACATCATCAAGAGGAGACATTGTCATCAACATTGGGAACATTGTCGATCATATCTATAGTTCATAGGAATTTTTTCTCATCATCAACATCAATAGAAACTGAACATCATCATCATCATCTACAACATGGAATTGGAGTAACATCATCATCAGCAGCATCATGAAGCTGAAACATCAACATCAACAGCACGAAGCTGGTAACAACGTCAACAACATGAAGTTGGAACATCAACATCAACAACATGAAGCTGGAACATCAAAATCGACAGCACTAAGCTGGAACATCAACATAGACAACACGAATTTGGAACATCAACATCTATATGTGGCAACAGAATGAGGCAGGTGCATCAACAAAAACATATGTGGTACTCTGAAAGACCGTCCTTACCGTACCTTTAGGATCTACCCAGGAATCATAAGATTCCATAGGATATAGAATCCTAACTGAGCTACCATTACTGACCACAGTTGGTATATACATGCACATGTACTCTGACAACCCATCATTACCAAACCTTTGAGATTTACCCAAGGATGATCAGTCCCCTAGGATATAAAATCCTAACTGAGCTACCCTCTATTAGTCAAAATACCATAGTATCATCAACATCACTCTCCCTTTCGAGAGAGGTCCTTTCAGACTACACCAAGCTTGTCTTGGAAGTACTCAAACTTCACATGAGACAAAGGATTAGTCAACACATCTACAACCGTCTCATCTGTGACAACATATTGGAGCTTTACAACTCCCTTATGCACCATTCCATGAATGTAGTGATATTGGATCTCTATGTGCTTCGTCTTATCATGGAACAATGGGTTCTCTTTCATCTTTATGCAACTTTAGTTATCACATATAATCATGGTAGCATCCATCTCTAGGTCAAAATAGACATGTCAACAACATCCAAAGCCATATGGCTTCACAATTGGTGAAGCATGTTACAATGTACTCTGCTTTTGTCGTACTTAGAGAAATATTGGATTGCTTCATGCTTTTCCACGAAGTCATGGATGACCCCAAATTGAAACATCCTGGAGTGCTTTTTCTGTCTGAATCACTTATAGCCCAATTTGAATAAGTGTAGCCATACAATCTAAAGTCACAATATCTAGTATAACAGAGTTCATAGTCCAACGTTCCCTTAAGGTATCTCATCACGTACTTTTCAGCTACATGGTGAACATGTATGGGATCCACCATATACTGACTCAAGGTGTTCACAACAAAGAATATATTTGGTCTAGTATTCGTCAGATACATCAACGAACCAATCATTTGTCTGTATAGAGTAACATCAACTATTTTTTATGAAGTATCAATCAATATATTCATATTCATCTCCTTAGGAGTGGGCATGGCTCTACCGTCCATCATGTTGAATCTCTTCAAAATTTCCACAACATAATTTCCTTGATTAAGAAAAATCTCTTCAGAATTTCCACAACATACTTTCCTTGATTAAGGAAAATCTCTTCTGGGTTCTAACATACTTCAAGGCCTAAGAAATAGTGCATTGGTCCTAGATCCTTCATTTTAAATTCAACGAAAAGCTTCTTCTTACAATCTGTGATGAGATTTTCTTCACCTGTCAAGAATAAGTCATCCACATATAGCAGCAATATAACTGGTCCATCATCCAGAATATTGAAGTAAAGTTTGGGATCAACTTTACTCTTGATAAATCCCAAACTCATTAGAAAACTATCAATCATGCCATACCAAGTTCGTGGATCTTTCTTCAGACCATACAGAGCCTTATTCAACTTGCAGACATGAGTCTTCATGTCATGTACTTCGAAACCAAATTTTCACATCATATTGTACCAACCTGGTACACTTTCGCAGCTGCAACTCAATCTGCATAATCATTTGTTGGTTCTATGTTCTTTCTGCAAAGCATTATTTGTCTCACTTCTTGAGAGTATGTCCTCTACTTTTTCTGCAACTGTTCCTTCTGGAACCGGGACTCTGCACCTACAATTGTTATTTATGAAGCTAAGAATGACTGCTCCATTCCCACTGTAACTTTTGTATTTTGATAATAGCTCCTCTACTCTATCACGAAAATAGCTTCATCTGAAACTGAGAGTGGCTCAATAAATGATACTAAAAGTATCTCTTCTTCTTTCATGGAGGTAATTCTATCTATTGTAGTCATGTCTCCATGGCCTCACTCATGTACTGCACCAACTGGAACTGGAGATAACTCAATCTCAAATATATGGATTTTCATACCTTCTCCCTCTAAATCTCATACTATGTCGACTTGTTTTCATGAATCATGTTTGTTCTATATATACTTCTTCTTATTACTTGAGAAATTGTCTCGACATAGTCTTCTCCCTCTTGCTAGGAGAATCCTTTGGACACAAATCAGGATTTGTACATCTCTATATTGTTATCTTCAAAATGCTTGATCTGTTAGATCAATCTTGGAAGTCGCCAATGACTTCCCTTATGGTCTTAAGGAAAAATCCATATCCCAGTCCTTCTGACTGGCTTCGTCCTCTATCATTGAAACAAGGGAATCTTCTTAGGAGATTTCATGTCTCCTAGAGGTCTTTGAAGTTACGATCTAGTCTTCTCAACTCATGGAATATGTATGTCAATCCTGGAAGATGTCTCTTTTTCCCATCTTATCCTTTCTAAGATCAGGCTTACTTTGAGTATTGATTTCTTTTGAGTCTACAAAAACTTCATAGTATCTGTAGGATATAATTGGTCTTTGAATACCAAGTCTTAATATGAAAAGCTGAGTCATAATTCAAACAAATTTTTCTTCCTGTCAAGGTGGCTTCATTATCCATTGACCAAGTATACTATGAGTTATATTCTAATGTTCGGTCATATTTGGAGCCTTCTTCTCCTTACAATCAGTCTCCATATGAGATACTTTGTATCTCAAAAGTAGCTTCTTCTTCATCTTCTTTGGTACATGGATGTATACAGTCACGTATACAACTTGGATAGTCTTCTCGATGTCTCATCTAATATGTTGGCTCCTACAACCGTCACTATAGCTTCCTCAGGGTTATCACCTGTGACCTGCCTGGAACAAGAACAACAAGGGAGAAACAATAGACAAGAATAATACTCTTAATAATAATAATAAAACAATAGAAAGAACAATCCTCACAGTAGCTCCTTTAGAGATATCAATTGTGACTTTCCTGAAACAAGGGTAAAAAGTAAGAAATACAATAATGAGGAATGATAGAAACACTCTTCTAGTGTTGTGATCAATCATTCCTCCATGGTAACCTGGAACCTGGAGTATTTTCCTCAAGAATGAGTGTGTTGCTTTTCTTCCGAGTCTCCTTCACTCAAGATGAAAAGTACTTTCTTCAACCTATCCTTTGTACTAAGACAATATGGTATATTGACAGAACTCTGAGTTAGTGAATAAAATTTATAATCTCAACTTTAATCAATCTAATACTTTGACTTTAATTTTGACCAATGCTTAGTATAATAAATTCAACAGATCAAAATGAAACCTGGATATTCATAAGATTACAATAATGACATAACAAGTAGAGGCATATCAAAGTAATCAAACCTGGGGTGCATAGTTCCTCTTAATGTGTTGGATCTGAGATCCCTCTAGATCTACGATTGTTGTTTATACAAAAGATCCTTTCTCCTACAAATACCCTTTAAAATAATGATACAATTTAAAAATATGTAAGTACATACCTCTGTCAACATCGATAGGTAGTGGCACCATCTAGCAGTAGTGGCAAGCAATAACAAACCTTTAAAACTTCAAAGATGCTTCAAATTGTAACTTAAAGTTGGCTGGATATTTTCTAGGGTAAGGCACACTAGGACAATAAAAATCAGTCCCAACCCTTGACAAAAACTTTCACTGCAACTAGTATTGTAGTTGGTGTTGGCATTGCAACTAGTGTTTCAACTGGCATGAAGGAACTGTCACTACAACTTCAACTGCAACTGGTACTGCAAATGCAACCTAGGGTTGAAGTGGAAACCTTAATTCCTCAAACTTTGAATTTAAGAATTCTGATCCAGGGACTATATGTTCCCTCCTAGGGCGAGCTCCTAGATGATATTGGTTTCACCATTATTCTCCAACAAAGGTAAAACATCACTCTTAGGGTTTATGTAGAAACTATAATTTTGCAGTAGCTGCAACATTGAAAACGAAACCTGGGAGAGGGTGCATTGAGGCTAGATACTTCTTTAAAAATTGTGAATTGGTCTCTTTCAAGCCTACTCTAATATCATGTTGAAGTTTTACTTATACAACTAGTAGTTACAATTTTTCTTTATTATTATAATCATTTGGCACATTGCTGCATAAATAAGATCACTTAAAGAGAGGCAATCACAGAAAAAATAGAGATACACAGATTATCCTGGGAATCCCTCATGGGGGAGAAAAACCAACAAAAACTTCCTCAATATAGATAGACTAAAGATTGAACATAGATCCTCCTCTACTCCTTTCACTAGGAAGAGTAGCGCACCACCTAACCAAGAAATACCAAGAGATAGACCAAGAAACATCCTTAACGTCACCCCCTGTTGCAACAACTACTCCTCCAACACTTTCGCACTTTTTTCTCTTGTTACAGAGCACATGAGTGAGTGAACAAATTAGGCACTGGCCTCCCTTATAAATAGTGGTCTGGCCAGCCTAAAATTAGGTCTGGGTCGACCTGTCACTTTACCCTTTTAATTTTCATTTAATTGTCAAGGAATAAAAGGGACAACTTTTACAAAGGCACAATAGGGCCTAATTAATAAACATAATATAATAATAATATTCAACATTCCTTCTTAGGTAGAATATTCTTCGAAATTACAATATTTCAATAGTTCCATGTAGATTTCTTCTTGCAAATCCCCATGCAAGAAGGCAGATTTAACATCCATCTGATGGACCTCCCATTTATGTGAGGCAGCAAGGGCTAGAACAAGGTGGATGGAATTCATTTTGGATACGTGGAAAATGTTTAATTATAGTCAATTCCTTCAACTTGAGAGAACCCTTTGGAAACTAATCGGGCCTTGTGTCTTCCAACACTTGTATATGATGCATACTTAGTTCTATACACCCATTTTCATTTGACAAGTTTTCTTCCTTTCGGAAGAGGTACAAGATCCTGAGTATTCTTCTCCATTAAAGAGAGATACTCTTCATTCATTATTGTGTACCAATATGGATGTCCTGAAGCTTTTGAAAATGTTTCTAGATCATGAATCTTTGACACTTGTACCAAAAGAGAGGAGGCTCATTGGAACTGTGAATGTGTCTGATGTTAATCTCTAGGATCATTGGCAAGATCAACAATTGCCTCTCGTGTTGAACAGACCCATTTAGGAAGCGGTGGTGTTGGTGCATTTTCATGTTCAATGGACACATATGGAGGAAGTTGAACATGCGGAGGTGTATTTTCATCCTCAATATCATCATTTGAACAAGAAGAAATCGAAATAGGACCAAAAGATGGCACAAACATCGAATTAGGATAGTGGGCCAAGATATTTTCATCAAATTTAACATCTCTTCTAACAAAAAATTCATTGTAATGAGGTTGAAGAAGTATGTAACCTTTTACATATTCAGAAAATCCAACTCTGTAATAGGACACGGCCCCAAGGCCCCTGTGCCAAAAATCCTACATGTCTGACACATTCCCTACACGTGTCCCGATTCTAGGACATGTGTCGTGCAAAAAAAAACCCGAACTCATGTTTTCTCATTCAAGTTGGAGCTGTGAGGTGTTTTGGTGTGCAGTTGAGGGTTATTTTTTCCTACGAATACTATTTAAATAGGTCCTCGCCCCTTTTATTTCACCCACCCTAGTAATTAATGGTACCATTAAATTCTTAAGGTAAAAGTGACATTCTCCTTTATCTTTCATTTTCATCCTTTTACTTAAATTTTTAACATTACCATTAATTGTTTCAAGATGTTTGAGAGTGGTTCTAAACTCATTGGACTTCATATAGAGAAATTATAATTTTTTGTCTCATTCAAAATTCAATAGACTTAACGGTTTTAAGGATTTCAAGATTGGTGTTGGAACAATATTGAAAATTTCTAACTGTCAAAATCTCAAAGCCTTGCGTCACAATTGGCCAGAATCTCAAAGCTTTGAAGTTTCTGAAGGTCTCCTATTAGTCTTAGTTCGCAATTCTTTGAGTGTCAAAATAAGCCTTAAAGTGTCAAATTACAAAAAAAACAAACTATAAGTTTTGTTTTTTATATTATTTTAAAATTATTTTATATAATTTTAAATTAATATTTTATTTGACTTTAAAGTTGATTTAGCCAAACCCTTTGCACCTATTCTCTTTTATAAAAATTGTTGAGTCCACTACCCTTCACATCCCAATCTCCCAACTATCCACCGAAAGCCATACACATACCAAGTCACAAGACAACTCATACAAAACTCCAAGGAGAGAATTCACGAGGAGGCTCGAAAGAGTGCAATACGTGCCAAGAAAATCACAAGAAGGGTCATACATAAGCGCCACGTTCCTTTTCGGGATTTTGACTGTAGGAAGAATGCTAATAAGCCACTCCTCTTTTCCCCAAATCCCGAAGGCCTGAAATTGGGGTTCTAGCCTTACGCATAAAACATTGATGGGTTAAACATTCTAGTTGTAAAATGAAAACGCCCTCCATCAAAAACAAAAAAATTGTCTTGGTAAAACTCAATTTTCTCAGCCGTGGAGAGGTCGTTTTACACACTCAAATAGTCGATTGACATCTAGAAGTTATAGTATTTCCAATGGTACCTTCTTATCTGAATTTTGAGCTCAATAAGGCATCCAAAAGTTCCCCACAAGACGGTGCTGCGTTTTTGTGCAGATATGGCCGAGAAATGTAGGAACGCACCCAGATTTCAATTAAACATTGTCAGTTCGTTTCTCACGAATCTTAGTCGGTTTTGCGGTCGTTTCTCATATGTTACACACTAGAGGCTTATTTGTTTCCTTATTGTAAATGCTCATTATTGAAAATCAACCACTAAACCCTAATTTTAGGGATTTAGTTATACTTTCGCTATTTCTGGTTTCGAATCATGAGACACTTGTTCCTTTCTGGAGGAATTTCTTTTGTAATTCGAATTGTTTCTCAGTAATTCGAGAAAGGGGAATAATACTTATATATTGTATATCCCTTTGATGAGAAAATTAGGGGGGGAACAACCCGAGATCCTTTTGGGGCTAGATTTGTAATGTCATTTCTTTCAACAAATATAGAATAGAATGCCAAGAGATTCTATACCTCGTCACTCTGTAATTATGTCTTTTCTTGTATTGTTTTCTCAAGTTTACATTCATTCATTATTCCTTCTTTTACAATTCAGCTTGTAATGACTCTAATTCATTAATACCTCTTTTATAGTCATTTATTGGGCATCTTGTTAGGTTTATCTTTTCCTCTGTTTATGTTGTGAGCAAAACAAGACCTATAGCTTGACTGTTTTTTCCTAGATTACAAGTTATATATATGCATGTTTGTCTTTCGAAGTTATTTTTCATTCCTTTGTTGAAATAAAGATTAGACTTATCGGAATTGGATACCTGACTCTTTGTTTCAGTCTCTTTCATCCCCTATCTTCTATCCATCCTCCTTATTTTAATTAAATTAGGCAAACGAGGTCATGCCTCTTCGTTTCTAATTTATAAATGATTGAAAGATCTGTTTCGGACCTAGTTCTAGAAGTCTCCTATGAATGATAAATCAAAAAATTATTATTTCATTTAAAATGTGCTAAGGCTTGGCTCTATTACAGCCTATAACCAACTCTTGCAACAACATTTTCTAGCACCGTTGTCGGGGACGAAGGAATGAAGTTATCTTCCCTGGGATATGACAAAAATTTTAGACCTATTCCTTGATGGTGAACAAGGGATAAGCATTCAATTGGTTGTGATAATTCACCTGACGACTCCTTGGTTCAAAGACTCTACATGATTCATTGGCGACTCCACTGGTCTCAAAATGTCGAATTCATTCATTGCTCGAATTGCTGCGAGGTTTGTTCCTCTAGACTTTACAAATGTTTATGGTTTTCCAAACACTGTTCCAGACATTAAAATTTGCGAAGATGTCCTTCCTAAATTTGGAGGATATGCGGACGACAATCCTGCTCAACACTTGTTCAAATTCCACAAGCTCACGGATGAATTAAATGTACATCATGAAGATGTCCTCATGAAGTTGTTTATGTTTTCGTTGGAAAGAGATGCTAGACTCTCGTATAAATGTTTACCCCATTCTAGTATTCCTTCATTGAAAGATTTTCACACACTTTTTCATCAACATTGTAAGAGGATCTATTCAGTTGAAATCCTTTTTGAAGATTGATGCAATATAGAATTCATAAGACAAAAAGATCAAACAAATCCTCTTGAAGAGGAGGAAGAAATATCAGAAATTTATCAAGTTGATGAAGATAATCAGTATGAGGAAGAGTTGGCTGATAAAGAAGAAAAATATGATAGCTCTTTTGTTCATATTCAAGAATAAGATCAAACCAAACTCCATGAAGATGAAGCAAAAAGGTCAGAAGGCTTTCAATCCAATCGCAACCAGATTTTCTACAGTGATTACGAGGAAAGCGCTTTTTCAGATGAAGAGCTAGATTCAAGCTCATTCGTATATAACTCTATTTTTAATTTTGTTGTTCAAGTGAAATACGTTCATAACGAGTTTTTTAATATTAATGATGTTGAAAATGGTTTAATTGTACAACATGATGATGAAATTGTTGGTTTAAATATTCATGAAGAACAACAACTTATGGAAGGTCATATACAATCAATGTTTGTTGATATAGAATATAGTCATTTTGCTATGGCAGAATCCCTTACTTATCAGTTTCATGATCAAGTAAAGGCCCTAAAATATGATGAATTGTATGTCGCCAAAAATCCATTTCATGAAGAGTTTCAGGAGGATTGTAATCGTCCAAATGTAATAGAGATTTCAGGTATGATCATTGTTGTAAATCCTCATGAAAATCAGTCCGTAGATATTCATCCATATTTTCTAGATCCTCACAAAACAGAAATTTCTGAAAGTCAATGTTCCAGAACGTGCTATGAGTAGCCTATTTATGATGAGTATCTAGAAGAGCAAGAAGAACAGATTTATTTTTTATCACACACGAATATTTACGACAGTCCTCTTTTTTTTATGAATATGACGAAAGTGTTTCTGAAGATTATGAGCAACAAGAAACGTTGGTTCAACAGGAAAGCAATCTGCAGCATCATGAAAGAAATCATCCTATGTATGACAGTTATCAAGAACAATTTTGGACAACAGATGAAGGACATAAGCAGGGGTTACTGAAACAATTGATTTATCCTCCCTATTTAGCAACTATTGAGAAACAGACCAATGAGTTTCAATGTGACATTTTTGCACCAGAAGAAGAAAAAATCAGCAGTGCACGAAGGCATTCCATACAACTTGCCCAACAAGAGGAAGTAGGGATTAACTGCAAAAGTGGTATATCTCTCCCCTTCTACGATCCAGTAGCGGTTTATATGGAGTCAAAATGGGGCATAGAACTTTTTATTTTCAACTTCTTGAAGTCTAAATTTCAAAACTGTAATTCCCTGCTCCCAGGGTATGTTTTGAAATTTGCAGTTGCTCCTGTCATTTTTGTGCTAAAGGATGGAAGCATAATTAAGTTTGTTAGTCGAACATTCACTTGGTTGATTTGGAAATTTTCCTATACTTGAACAAAGCAGTGACATCAATTAGAGTAGTTGTTGTATATAAATAATATTGACTTCGAGCATTAGAGTACAACGGTAGTTTTCAGTATGTTTCCAGTTCAATTTGGCATCCAATACGATTTTGATTTAAGGCATTACCACTCCATAGCCCAATGAATGCATAAGCGGTTTTTTGTTTCAGAAAGGCGCAAGAAAAGTGACAGGATTTAGAGTTTGATAAGGATCATTTCAAGTCTCCCAATGGATAAAGGCACGTGGTCTACTGTTCTTGGCGCTTTACAGGAAAGCACCATCCCTATATGGATCCTATGTTGGAACAATATTGAAAATTTCTAACTGTCAAAATCTCAAAGCCTTGCGTCACAATTGGCCAGAATCTCAAAGCTTTGAATTTTTTGAAGGTCTCTCATTGGTCTTAGTTCGCAATTCTAAATAAGCCTTAAAGTGTCGAAATAAGCCTTAAAGTGTCAAATTACAAAAAAACCAAACTATAAGTTTTGTTTTTTATATTATTTTAAATTTTATATAATTTTAAATTAATATTTTATTTTACTTTAAAGTTGATTTAGCCAAACCCTTTGCACCTATTCTCTTTTATTAAAATCATTGGGTCCACTACCCTTCACGTCCCAATATCCCAACTATCCACCAAAATCCATACGCATACCAAGTCACAAGACAACTCCTACAAAACTCCAAGGAGAGAATTCACAAGGAGGCCCGAAAAAGTGCAATACGTGCCAAGAAAATCACAAGAAGGGTCATACATAAGCGCCATGTTCCTTTCTGGGATTTTGACCGTCGAAAGAGTGCTAATAAGACACTCCTCTTTTCCCTGAATCCAAAAGGGTAGAAATTGGGGTTCCAACCTTACGCATAAAACATCGATGGGTTAAACGTTCTAGTTGTAAAATGAAAACACCCTCCGTCAAAAACAAAAAAAACTACCTTGGTAAAACTCAATTTTCTCAGCCATGGAGAGGTCGTTTTACACACTCAGATAGTTGATTGACATCTAGAAGTCATAATATTTCCAATGATACCTTCATATCTGCATTTGGATCTCCAGAAGGCATCCAAAAGTGCCCCGCAAGACGATGTTGCGTTTTTGTGCAGACATGGCCAAGAAATGTAGGAACACGCCCAGATTTCAGTTAAACACTACCAGCTCGTTTCTCACGACTCTTAGTCATTTTTGTGGTTGTTAATCATTTGTTACACTCTAGAGGATTATTTGTTTCCTTATTGTAAATGATCATTATTGAAAATCAACCATTAAACCCTAATTTTAGGGATTTAGTTATACTTTCACTATTTCTAGTTTTGAATCATGAGACACCTATTCCTTTCTGGAGGAATTTATTTTGTAATTCGAATCGTTTCTCAGTAATTCGAGAAGGGGGAAGAAGACTTATATATTGTATATCCCTTTGATGAGAAAAGTAGGGAGGAAACAACCCGAGAGCCTTTTGGGAGTTGGGTTTGTAATGCCATTTTTTTCAGCAAATATAGAACAAAATGCCAAGAGATTATATACCTTGTCACTGTGTAATTCTGTCTTTTCTTGTATTGTTTTCTCAGGTTTACATTCATTCGTTCTTCCTTCTTTTACATATTCAGCTTGCAATGACTCTAATTCAGTAATACCTCTGCTATAGTCATTTATTGGGCAGCCTGTTAGGTTCAACTTCTCCTCTGTTTATGTTGTGAGCAAAATAAGACTTGTAGCTTGGTTGTTTCTTCCTAGATTACAAGTTATATATATACATGTTTGTCTTTCGAAGTTATGTGTCATTCCTCTGTTGAAATAAAGATTAGAATTATCGGAATTGGATACCTAACTCTTTGTTTCAGTCTCTTTCATCCCCTATCTTCTATCCATCTTCCTTATTTTAATTAAATTAGGCAAATGTGGTCATGCATCTTCGTTTCTGATTTATAAATTATTGAAAGATATGTTTCGGGCCTAGTTCTAGAAGTCTCCTATGACTGATAAATCAACAAATAATTATTTCATTTAAAATGTGCTAAGGCTTGGCTCTATTACAGCCTAGAACCAACTCTTGCAACAACATTTTCTAGCGTCATTGTCGGGGACGGAGGAACGAAGTTATCTTCTCTGGGATACGACAAAAAGTTTAGACATATTCCTTGATGGTGAACAAGGGATAGGCATTCAATTGGCTGTGATCATTCACCTGGTGAATCCTTAGTTCAAAGACTCTACATGATTCATTGGCGACTCCATTGGTCTCAAAATGTCGAATTTGTTCGTTGCTCGAATTGCTGCGAGGTTTGCTCCTCTGGACTTTACAAATGTTTATGGTTTTCCAAACACTGTTCTAGACATTAAAATTTGGGAAGATCTCCTTCCTAAATTTGGAGGATATGCAGATGACAATCCTGCTCAACACGTGTTCGAATTCCACAAGCTCGTGGATGAATTAAATGTACATCATGAAGATGTCCTCATGAAGTTGTTTATGTTTTCTTTGGAAAGAGATGCTAGACTCTGGTATAAATCTTTACCCCGTTACAGTTTTCCTTCATTGAAATATTTTCACACACTCTTTCATCAACATTGTAAGAGGATCTATTCAGCTGAAATCCTTTTTTAAGATTGCTTCCATATAGAATTCATAAGACAAAAAGATCAAACAAATCCTATTGAAGAGAAAGAAGGAAGAAACAAGTCGATGAATATAATCAGTATGAGGAAGAGTCGGTTGATAAAGAAGCAAAATACGATAGCTCTTGTGATCATATTCAAGAAGAAGATCAAACCAAACTCCATGATGATGAAGCAGAAAGGTCAGAAGGATTTCAATCCGATCACAATCAGATTTGTTGCAGTGATGATGAGGAAAACACTTTTTCATATGAAGAGCTAGACTCAAGCTCATTTGTATATAACTCTATTTTTAATTTTGTTGTTCAAGAGAAATACGTTCATAACGAGTTTTTTAATATTAATAATGTTGAAAATGGTTTAATTGTACAACATGATGATGAAATTGTTGGTTTAAATATTCATGAAGAAAAACAACTTATGGAAGGTCATATACAATCAATGTTTGTTGATATAGAACATAGTCATTTTGCTATGGCAAAATCCCTTACTTATCAGTTTCATGATCAAGCAAAGGCCCTGAAATATGACGAATTGTATGTCGCCAAAAAGCCATTTCATGAAGAGTTTCAAGAGGATTGTAATCGTCCAAATGTAATAGATATTTCAGGTATGATCATTGTTGTAAATCCTCATGAAAATCAGTGCGTAGATATTCAACCATCTTTGCTAGATCCTCACAAAACATAAATTTTTGAAAGTCAATGTTCTAGAACATGCTATGAGCATCCTATTTATGATGAGTATCTAGAAGAGAAAGAAGAGAAGATTTATTTTTTATCACACACGAATATTTACGATAGTCCTCTTTTGTTTGATGAATATGACAAAAGTGTTTCTGAAGATGATGAGCAGCAAGAAACGTTGGATCAACAAGAAATAAATTGGCAACATCATGAAATAAATCAGCCTATGTATGATAGCTATCAAGAAAATTTTTGGATAGCAGATGAAGGACATAAGTAGGGGTTACTGAAACGATTGATCTCTCCTCCCTGTTTAGCAACTATTGAGAAATAGACCAGTGAGTTTCAATGCGACATTTTTGCACCAGAAGAAGAAAAAATCAGCAGTGCACGAAGGAATTTCATACAACTTTCCCAGCAGGAGGAAGTAGGGATTAACTGCAAAAGTGGTATATCTCTCCCCTTCTACAATCCAGTAGTGGTTTATATGGAGTCAAAATGTGGCATTGAACTTTTTATTTTCAACTTCTTGAAGTCTAAATTTCAAAACTATAAGTTCCTTCTCCCAAGGTATGTTTTGAAATTTGCAGTGGCTCCTGTCATTTTTGTGCTCAAAGATGGAAGCATAATTAAGTTTGTTAGTCGGACATTCACTTGGTTGATTTGGAAATTTTCCTATACTTGAACAAAGCAGTGACATCCGTTAGAGTAGTTGATGTATATAAATAAGCTTGAATTCAAGCATTAGAGTTCAACGGTGGTTTTCAATATCTTTCCAGTTCAGTTTGGCATCCAATACGATTTTGATTAAGGCATTACGACTCCATATCATAATGAATGCACAAGCGGTTTTTTTTTTTGGAAAGGTGCAAGTAAAGTGACAGGGTTCAGAGTTTTATAAGGATGATTTCAGGTCACCCAATGGATAAAGGCACGTGGTCTACTATTCTTGGCACTTTACAAGAAAGCACCATCCATAGATGGAGCCTATGTTGGAACAATATTGAAAATTTCTAACCGTCAAAATCTCAAAGCCTTGCATCACAATTGGCCAGAATCTCAAAGCTTTGAAGTTTCTGAAGGTCTCCTATTGGTCTTAGTTCACAATTCTTTGAGTGTCGAAATAAGCCTTAAAGTGTCAAATTACAAAAAAAACAAACTATAAGTTTTGTTTTTTTATATTAGTTTAAAATTATTTTATATAATTTTAAATTAATATTTTATTTGACTTTAAAGTTGATTTAGCCAAACCCTTTGCACCTATTCTCTTTTATTAAAATCGTTGGGTCCACTACCCTTCACGTCCCAATCTCCCAACTATCCACTGAAATCCATACGCATACCAAGTCACAAGACAACTCATACAAAACTCCAAGGAGAGAATTCACAAGGAGGCCCGAAAGAGTGCAATACATGCCAAGAAAATCACAAGAAAGGTCATACACAAGCACCACGTTCCTTTTCGGGATTTTGACTGTTGGAAGAATGCTAATAAGCCACTCCTCTTTTCCCCAAAGCCCGAAGGCCCAAAATCAGGGTTCCAGCCTTACGCATAAAACATCGATGGGTTAAACGTTCTAGCTGTAAAATGAAAACACCCTCTGTCAAAAACAAAAAAACTGCCTTGGTAAAACACAATTTTCTTGGCCATAGAGAGGTCGTTTTACACGCTGAAATAGTCGATTGACATCTAGAAGTCATAAGATTTCCAATGGTACCCTCAAATGTTCATTTGGATCTCGGGAAGGCAACCAAAAGTGCCCCGCAAGACAATGTTTCGTTTTTGTGCAAACATGGCCAAGAAATGTAGGAACGCACCCAGATTTCAGTTAAACACTGCCAGTTCATTTCTCAAGACTCTTAGTCAGTTTTGGGGTCGTTTCTCATCTGTTACACGTTGGAGGCTTATTTTTTTCCTTATTGTAAATTATCATTATTGAAAATCAACCATTAAACCCTAATTTTAGGGATTTAGTTATACTTTCACTATTTATGGTTTCGAATCATGAGACACCTGTTCCTTTCTAGAGGAATTTCTTTTGTAATTCGAATCGTTTCTCAGTAATTAGAGAAGGGGGAAGAAGACTTATATATTGTATATCCCTTTGATGAGAAAATTAAG
>ML788815.1:402559-458858 GCA_009831015.1 Picea engelmannii
TTTTGGGTAATTACCACCTTCACCATTAGATGTTGTATATGGACAACAAGGAGTGAGTTCTACGATGTATTATTATAAAAAGAGTGAGGGAAGATGGTATGACTCCAAGGGGAACATATATGGGGTTAAATGCATATGATATGACCCCGAGGGGGGCATATATGGGGTTAAATGTACATGTTATGTTTAAATGCATATGTAAAAGTGGTCGACCTAATAATAAAGGGGCCACATGTGCAATGTGTGAATAACTATATATAGAGATCATGTAGTCCTTATTAAGGACATGTGAATTGGATGTAGGAATGTATTGGGGTATTTGGAGGAGTTTGTCCTATTCTTTAAGGATTTTTTTGTAACTCATCTCTCTTAAATTTATTGGAGTTGTGCTCCACACTCACATTGGTGTACATGGTGTGTACTTCTGGTTTATTTTGTTATCTTAAACATTTGGTTTATAATAGAAGACACCATGGGATAAGTATTGAAAAATGAAAATTCATTGATAAGTTTAGGCAAATTTATTTGTAAGGAAAGGGGACATTGAAGAAGTCACAAGAAAAGTACAAGGCCCAACATGGTCAACATAGAATTGAAAAAAAATATCAACATAGGAGGTAGAGTTTGGTTGTATCTAAATGAAGAAAGGCTACAAGGTCCTAGTAAGAAGATCAAGGCTATGTTGTATGGTCCTTTTGAAGTGTTAGAAAAGTTGGAGGAAAATTCCTACAAACTCAATCTAGCCCCATATATGCGAATGTGGAAAATCTAAAGCTCTATGAGCCTTCCATGTTGGACCAAGAAACTAATGAGCAAGACCTACTTACCATAGAAGACATAGCACCAGAAGCTCGAGCAGAGTTAGCAAAATATACAATTTCAATTTCGCAGAAGAAGTCCAAAACAACCAAACAAGCATAGCATGAACTTTAGTAAGTTGGGTTAAAAGGACAACTTGTAGGCAAGGCCAAATGGTACTCCAGGGAGAAGGTAGAGAAAAAAATTTATTTCCTCCTTCAGTAAAGGCTTTTGGGGACCAAAATCCTCCCTAAACAGGGAGGTATGATCTTAAATGGATCATTATATAATTTGTCATCTATTTTGGTACTTTTTGGGTGGAAAAATTGGAGCTATTGGCTTGTGGGGCCCATTTTAATGGTAGGTCTCGCTTTGATGATTTGGGGTTCAAAACCTTTCATAGCCCATTTGAGGCCTTAAATGGTCGTTTTTGGGGTCAAAACTTTGAGAACAAATTTCTCAATGTTAAGATGTTCTACTTTTTGAGAGCTTTTGAACAATGTGAACATTACCTCACTCAGAGTTCGTATACAAAATTTATGCCTTCCGTAAGTTGACCTATCATATTGACCACTCTGATACCGATTGGATGCCACATCAACTCACATTACTCACACATGTCGAGCTAGTCACTTGTGAACTTTGAGGAATATTCTAGAGACTCCAAAACCCTAACCCGAATTGGAAGTTGAGGCATGCAAAAAACCTAACCCTAACCCTATACGACTATCAAGCTATGTTAAACACTAAAAAAGGAAGGGGTTCCATTCTTATTGTATTGTTATTGTTCCATGGTTGAGCAAAGCATCTAGAAGTGGGAGATTAAGTAGAATAAAGAAAGTAGAAGATCTTGTGGCAACCATATTGACCACAACATCCATGGCAACTCCATATTGAATGTCCCTTTCTTTCTATTTGTATTTCATAACCAAAAAGAAAAGCACAGAGCATAAGCCTCGCCGTCTAGTTGGTCTTTTCCCATATTGGCTTTTCCCAAGGTATTTCTTGTGTTCATTGTGTGGATGGTGTGTTATTATCTTAGGTCCATTCATTTTAGTTTTAGTTAATTTAATATTTTGATTCATTAAGCTAGTAACATCAAATCGAAATTATAAGTAAAAACATTGCATAACAAGATATTTCAAAAAACTTGTAAGATCTGTTGTGATGAACTGTTCCAATGGAATATTCATGGCAGTTTACAGATTATAACTAACAATATCATTGAATTGAGAGTCGTTTTCATTTTGTTGATATTGAACATCAAGCTTATTGTTCAGTTCAAGTGATAGGAGATTCTATGCTTGCCATCAAATGGAATTCAAGTGAGGTGGCAGGAAGGAATTTGGAGTTGTATGGTTTCTTGTCAGTTGTAAGGGACATACAACAACATTTTCAGGGGATTACTTTCATGCACACCATGTCTGAAAACAACGTTGATGTGGACCATTTATCCAAGAAGGATGTGGATGCACTCCCTTTGGAGAGTTGATAGTCATATGATATCAAGATGGCAGCCGTGTGGAGCAGCCTCCTTTTCAGTGAATGACCATACTCTCTTTCTAGACAAATCTAATGTTGTTTAGAGATGTTTATTCTGCAAATGATGAACTTCTGTTTTTCATGATTCAAGCTAGTTTCACATTAAGACAAAATCTTGCTTGTCATAGGAGTTGTTTCTTTCTGATGTTAGTATGATTAGTGGAGACTCATTTTGAAGTTGAAGTCCAAATTTTATGTTGTAATTTGATGGGCCCTTGAGCTCAAGCACAGTTTGAAATGTATACCTTTGGTTTTCAAATGAAATAAAAGGATATGAAACTGTTTCTTCAAAATATGATAATGATGATTAACATCCACTAAGACCAATTGGTCTATTGGACCTTCAGAAAGTAAGAGATTGCTTCGATTTCTTTAAAATTGTAAAAAGAATTGAGAGAAGCATTCAAAGATCACCATAGTTTTGATGACTTAGAAGGTTAGGAAGGTCTGTATTGTGGCAAATATTTTTAAATTGGGATCTAATTTGGGAATTGGCAGGGCAATCTAAGAGGAAGTGTTTTTCATCTTCAACCCTCTTAGTGTCACAAAGATGGAGGATTCTTTCATCCCATGGTGTTTTTGGAATTGTCCAACGTTCAATTTCACTATGTAACTTGCAAGAGTGTGTTTTTACTTTAGCAGTGTTGATTTTCTTCTTTGCACTTCTCAAAACTGAGAGGTACTTGATCTTTTAAATCAAGGTTGATCATCTCTTTGTAGTATATTAGTTTTCTTTTATCCTCTAATGGTTTATCACACCACATATCCTCCTCATAGAAGCAAGCCTTTCCTCCATCAAGAGCATTGCTTCCCTCTATGTCACACTTCAGGGATCTGCATGTCCCATGTGGGACATTTGTGTTCACATGTCCCAGTGTCATGTGACTTAGCTTTGGCTATGATCAACTGACTGTTTGAAAAGGAGATATAGAAATGTTCAATTTTAACTTACAGAACACAAAATCTATATTCATTGTATAGCCATTAGCAGATTTCTTCATAAAATCTATATTCATTGTATAGCCATTGGCAGATGATTTTCTATTTTGTGGACGTAGCTCTGCAGTTTTAATACTTGTGAAAGGGAGAAAACATTGCCAACGTATACCATTCGTAATCACATTCTCACACGTCTGGTCCATTAAAGTTCTCTTCTTGAGAGGATCCATGCTAGCCAAGTACGACGTAAGTTGAGAGGAGATTATCATGGCCTTTGTAAACTAGTTCATGAGTACGTTAACCTGGAAATAAGATTCTGGCCGATCTTTTATGAGTGAACAGTAAAGGCATGCCAATTTTTTTCAAATTTGAAAAAGACTGTAAAGTGCCTTAGGTTGACCCTTGTTACTAAAAAAATTATGTACCTTTAGACAACATTTTACTTGAGCATGGGCAAAAAATTTCAGGCATATTAAATGAGCAAAACAGAGTACAAACAGAAACTACATAATTTCACAGTCAATGAATGAGGCAATAGAGTTCAACAAAAAGAAAGATACAGTAAAATTTATGGGGACCAATAACCTCTAACCACAGACTAGACAAGAATCAAAATTAAGATTCAGCATAAAGTCAATGTTTCGTTTACATTTGTCATAGGACTGGTAAATACAGAGATGTCCATGTTTTACAGTCCACTCAAATTACAATGCAGCCAGCCGAATGAACAGAATAGAAGTACAATGTCAGACATCAAGGGCCTGCACTCACCAACTCCGTGTCTGAAACCCCTGCACCAATCCGCTTCACCCTGCATGGTGAGACATTGCAGGATTGATTGGTACTCTGGTTTGGTTCCCACCAATTAAGCCTTCCCGTGTTAAGAACTCCTGCATATTTTACATATATTGCAGAAAAATCATCCCACGTGGTGTGTTATGATACCAATTTCTTTTAAGCTAATATCTCAAAGAATGATCGTCCAATCAAGAGCAACGTATATTCCCTCTCACATCTTCAAATGCTCACCCTGTATAGCTGAACAGTTTATTAAAACATCGGTAAAAATAACACTCGACCAGAGCTGCAACCTTGAGGAAAGAAATAAGCACAAGTGCTTATGCAATTTCCTGCCCGTCACTCATTTTAAGTTTCAACTAGTATCACCAGTAATCTCCACAAGAACATATTCCATCCTTAAAATGGTGGAAACGGTTGGCATCCCTTAAAATAATTTCTTGGTTCATGATATTGGAGATAAATTTCGAAGCATTATGGCAATCACCACACATACGAAGATTTTTCATGATCCGGAGAGGGGTTCCAGGGGTTTTGTTGATAAGTCCAAAAGCAATGGCTAGCTTCTCACTGTGACTATAAAGCAAGTGTTCCTTCACCTCCTCCTCAACATCTTGTAGCACAAATTTCATGTCAGGCACATAGCCTGCTTCTTTCATTTGCAGAGCCAAGCTCTCCAACATAGAATAGATTTCCTCAGACTCGGGATGAGATCTGTCTCCCACAGTGAACGTGTGAATCTTGTTATGTATTTCAATGACACTGCACCCCGGTGGTTTTTTCAAACCCCTGTCTTTCATCCGTTTTCTAACTTTATTCACATCATCCCACCTTCCAGCTGCAGCATAGATATTCGACAACAGCACATAATAGCCTGCATGTTCTGGCTCCAACTCAAAAAGGCGCTCCGCCACACGTTCCCCCAGCTCAATATTGCAATAAATCCTGCAAGCACCCATCAAGGATCCCCATACCCCTACAGAAGGTTCTACTGGCATCCTTTTGATAAATTCTTCTGCCTCATCCAGATGTCCAGACCGACCAAATAGGTCAACCATGCAAGCATAATGCTGCACCCTAGGAGTGATGCAATAATCTCGACTCATAGAATTGAAGAAACGCCAGCCCTCATCCACCAGGCCAGCATGACTGCAAGCTGACAACACGCCAATAAAAGTGCCCTCGTTTGGCTTCAAGCCCATTTGCTTCATCTGCTCAAAAAGGGCAAGAGCATCTTTCACATAGCCATGCATACCATATCCTGCAATCATCGCACTCCATGACACAACACTTTTATTCGATATTTTGTCAAATAACTGACGTGCAATCTCTATACTCCCGCATTTAGCATACACGTCTATCAGTGCAGTCTCGACAAAAACATCCGACTCCAATCCTATACTAATGACGTAACCATGTATGGACTTGCTACATTGCAGAACTCCTAAATGGGCGCATGCCTGGAGAACACTTGCCATGGTGGCCGCATTTGGCTTTAGGCCTTCCATCTGCAACTGATGAAAGAGTCTCAAAGCCTCACTGCTCAACCCATTCTGTGAATATCCAGTAATCATCGCATCCCATGCGACCACATCTCGCTTAGACATTTTGTCAAACACTTGGCGTGCAAACTCTATTTTACCGCATTTGGCATACATATCAACAAGACCGGTAGCAACAAAAACATCTGCCTCAAACCCTTTTCTTATTACATAAGCATGAATCGACTTACCTTGTATCAGAGCTACAAGCTGAGCACAGGCTGCGAGTGCACTCACCAGGGTAAACCCATCCAGTGTCATGCCTTCTTCCAACTGTACGACTTGACTAAACACTCCCAATGCTCTATCCCCATACCCATTCTGAACATACCCAACAATCATTGCATTCCACGAAACCAAATCTCTAACAGACATTTTATCAAACACACCGCGTGCATCGTCCACAACTCCACATTTTGCGTACATATGAATCAATGCAGCTCCAGCATAAACATCAGCCTGAAAACCAGTCTTAACTACATCGGCGTGAATCTCCTTCCCATCTTTCAGAGTCATTAGGCCGGCACATCCCTTGAGCGCAAAGGGAAAAGTAAAATTATTCGGCTGTATACCTCCCCTTCTCATTTCATAATACAATGAAACCGCTTCCTCCCAGAGCCCATTCTTGGCATATCCTCTGATAATGGCGTTCCATAATAAAACATTTCTTGTATACGCCTTATCAAATATTATGCGTGCAATGTCCATACAACCATAGCTGGCATACGAATAAACAAGCTTGGCAGCTAGAAAATTGTTTTGGTTTACTCCGCTTCTGAGCATATGGGCCTGGACCTGTTGGAGTTGTTTGATGGTTGTACATGCCTGCAAAAGGGAAGTGTAGGACTTTGAATTCAGTGGAATACTTAGCTGGTATTTCAGTCGGACTTCTCTGCACAGAGCGCCGATGGTTTTGTCTTTGGATTTTTTCTTTGGCCATCCCACAGCAGTGGTGTTAGAAATAATAGTGTTACGGATGAGGTTTGGCTCCGCAATGAAGGACGCATAGGTGTGTGTGTTATTTGTGAGTGTATGGCAACTGTGGTGGTGAGCTGCGGATGGATATGGAATGGGTGGTGCCAATCCCATGTTTGCCACTGCAAACTACTCATGACGGTCCTCTGCCAGGTGGAGATGATAATCTAAATTTTGATGCCAGTGTTTGAAAGTTATCCAAAATGTTTAACTCAAATTCATTTTGTTATACACAGAAAAATCTATTACTTCTTGGCTGACCAAGCTCTTTGTTTTTTACCAATACCCCTTTATTTATTACATCTCTCCCATTTTTTTTTAAGAACATGTGCAAGTTTGTTGAGGAAGTGCAGATGGGATGGTTGGGAGGAGTTGTTAGTATTAGCCACGCCTGGGTTCAAATTTCGCATCTCTAAAGTTCTTTTTGTATAGGTCATCCTCAATGATAATGTAGTTAAGTATACATGTAAGATCTCTATGTTTTTTTTTTATCTATTTAAAGATTCAATCTCTACAATTATTTTGGTCTAAGTTTTTTGGGCAATCATCAATGATTCATCGACTATTACTTGGAAGGTGTACCTTTCAGTGAATTTAGGGTCCTGTTGTGACTTTAAAGATTCAATCTCTACAATTACTTTGGTCTAAGATTGTGACTTTAAGTTTTTTTATCTATTTAAAGATTCAATCTCTACAATTACTTTGGTCTAAGTTTTTTGGGCAATCATCAATGACTCATCAACTATTACTTGGAAGGTGTACCTTTCAGTGAATCTAGGGTCCTCTTGTGACTTTGGGATCTGACTATTTTGCTGAAAAACCTCGAGTTATCAAAAGGAGCCCATCAACCAACACTTGAACTTGAACTTGAGACCTCCTGAAGCCCCAAAATACTAGAGGAGGGTGGCTTTGCCAATCGATGTTATCCACAATAACAAGTAATAGTTGGACTTACACACGATCAAGTTAACAACCTTTCTAGTCCATGATGGAAGCTATCAATTGGTCTTGTGTGAGCAAATGTCTCTAACACATCCCTTCCTTTGATCCGCACTCATTTGACACTCCCTTAGGGAATTTACCATTTTGCAGTGCCCTCATTTGTCGTATTGCCAAATGCCATTTGCAACCCAAAGCAATGTTGACTCTATTAAACTTAGAAATGAACATGGCATATTGGGTTTGGTACATTGAGTCTATGGTTTCAAATCTAACTGCAACTCTAGAAACCCATTGTTGAAGAAGTCAAGCAAGGGTCTAGATGTCTACCATTTTGAAGCACCATGGTTCATTGTTTTCTTGAATCACCCCTCATTTGGTTTATTTCCTCATTCCATTGCTTCATTGAATCATCCCCCTTCTTGAGTCATCGATGCTCTGGGTCAAGCTTTATGGAGAATGACACAATTCAACTGCTACTCAACACAATTTTAAACCTAGTTAACCAAGTAAAGTATTGGTTGTTGATGATTGAAATCCTACCTAAGGATATGTCACTTGTAATAATGGCATGTGACGTGAGATGGCTAAAAATCACAAGGCAAAGACAATACTTAAGGCATGACATTGAAATTGTTAGTGTTGTTAGTACTAAAGTAAGTGAGGAAGCTATCACATCAACCCAAGGGTTTGCACTCCAAAGACAACGTCCAAATTTGCAAAGATTTTGGTGCAAGTAATGCCTCTGAAAATTTATTTGTGAAGGAGGATGTTATCACATCAACCCATAAACTTGCACCCTAAAGCCAACATCCATATTGGTAATGCCTCATAAACCCCCTTTGTTTAATGCCCTTTGTCTAACAATTATTATACATATGATATTATTCACACACACACACACATGAACATACATATGATATAGTAGAGTATTTATTAATGTGGAACAAAATCCCATCTAAGGATATGACATTGTGATACTAGTTTGTAATACATTGCATGGATAATGATCATAAGCCAAAGATAGTGCACAATGCATGACACTTGCAACCCAAATACGATGTCCAAATTGGAAAATATTTTGGTGTGGGTAGTGTGTCATAAGCCCCCAAGTTTTCTCACAATTCTTATGCTTGTGGGATTATTCACATATCACACAAAGATATCATAGGAGTAGAGTATTTATTAAGTATTTCTTAATGTGGAATGAACTCTGACATGCCACAAAATCATTATGCATATGGGATTATTCACACACACACACATAGCAAGAGTAGAGTATGTATCAATGTGGAACAAAATCCCACCTATGGATATGCCACCGTAATAATAGCATACACTACATCACATGGATAACAATTACAAGCCAAAGATAAACCACAAGGCATGACATTAAAATTGTTGATTTTCGTGCGAGTATTGCCTCATAAGCCCTATGTCTCGTAATTGTTATGTATTGTGGGATTATTCACACACATTCTGAACCCAACATATGCACATAGAGATTGTAGGATTAGGGTATTTCTTAATGTGGAACAAAATCTCACCCAAGGATATGGTATTGTAATAATAGCACTACATACGATGTTAGTACTAAAGAGAAAGTAGATGTTGTAACATAAATTCAAGGGCTAGAGAATCCTAAATCCAACTTCTATATTGGTAATTCTTTTGGTATGGATGATGCCTCAAAAATCCCCTTTATCTCACAATTGTTGTGCATATGGGATTATTCACGCACACATGAATATCATAAGAGTGGCATTTTTATGAATGTGGAATGAAATCCTACTAACATCCTGGAGCCCTATCATTTTGGTAGCTTTTGGTATCTCATTGCAATTTGAAGCCCTATGATTATATTATCCTTTATAGTTTCAAATTGTGTTTACAAATTTCGATGATTAGAAGTAGGTCTAGTGTATGAATCCAATTCCAAATTGTGTTTACAAATTTTGATGGTTTGAAGTAGGTCTAGTGTATGAATCCAATTTTCATGCCTAACGTTGGGTTGAGTTTGAAATGCAAGAGTCACCAAATATTGCAGGGAATATGTTATAGAATAAGGCTTGTTGTGTGTTGCTACAAAGGATGCCTTCACGAAAACATGTAAGAATAAATGTTATACACTCCAAAAGACTATGAAATTGTGATTAGGATATAAGTACGACCCTATGGTATGACGTGGCAGTGGAAAAATCCAATAGCCAAGGAAAGATCAACAATTGTGATTGAGGAAATTATGCCAATTAGAAAAAGAATAGAACTATCTTGCAAAGTTTTGGCAAATTGTTGGGGTAAGCCACGATGGGCAAGAGGAGTAATGTTTCCCTCTTATTAGGTCCACACATCTTGGAGAAGAGAAAAGAAGGTGGCAGAAGTCTTATGGGTTGCTAATCATAATCCTATGATTGATTTAGGCCTCTTGACCTTCCACGATCCTAAACATGGTGGAGTGGAGGCAGGGATGGAATTTGACGAGCAAATTGCCTGTCATGGGGTGATTTTCTCGTCAAATATGTTAAAAAATTTCGACAAATCATCAACATTTTTAGTTAAATTTGTTAAAATGAATATTTTATTTACAAAAACTGTCAAATTTGACGGGTTGTTGGGATTTGAAATTCCAACCCTATGTAGAGATAATAAAAAGAACAAACTTTGAAGAATGTGTTGACTCCCAAAATGATCAACACCCCAATGATTGTGAAGTGTCGTAACAAAGCCCTATATTAAATATTTTTCGTCTTTAGATCCTTAATAATTGCCAAGTACTACATTGAATATTGATTACCCAACTAGGTGACTATATAGAGTCCTTATAGTGTGCACTATGGTCACGTACATACATTATGAGTTTTCTATAGATTTTTTCCTTATGATGCTATGTATGAGTTTTCTATAGATTTTTTCCTTATGATGCTATGTCCTGATGGTCTTAGTTTTTTCATTGTGATGTGATGATGATGGTTCCATTGATCATAGATGACATGTGATGTTGATGATCAACTTTTTTTAATATATATAAGGGATTTTATCAGTATGCAAAATTATTGGTTGCTTATGAATTTTATTATCAATGTGGTGCTTAAGTGATAGGTTTGTCATTGGTTTGAAACTTAGCACTTTCAGCCTGCACAACAACAAGTAAACATATTAAAATCATAATAAAGCAATATATGTTTTGATATTTAAAAGCCACAAGCAAGGGAAAGGATGAATGACAAACCTTACAAAGGAAAAGTATGATGGTAATTAACATAAGGAAAAGTGGATTGGAAAAGGGTTACAACCATATGGAAAATATATGGAGTTTGAGTAGCATTTTTGTAATCCAACTAATATTATAAAACATGTATGCACACAAAAGTAGTGTGTTCCATCTCACTTGTGTTGGGTTAGTCATTCATTGGTGGATATGGTTGGGAAAGAAATGAAGTAATCACAACCATCCAAACCATATCCAAAGGTTGCAATTGCACTTCCTTTTGGATGTAATTTTACCCTAAAATTGAAATATCCTTGATCCCGTTGATCAGGATATTTACTACGGATCTAGGGTTCTGTCTCGTAAATTTGATACACTGGGGGTTTCTGAATGTGTTTTATCTGCAGATCTGATACTCTGGGGGTTTCTGGATGCGTTTTGGTTGTATGCTTGAGATGCTTATGATTATTGCATGTGCATGTTGTATATTATGGTTTAAACAATATATAGATGATGCATGTGAAAATAAAGAACATCAACTGCCCAATAATATGTATTATGAGACTCAAGCATGGAAATACAATGATATACTAGAAATATAGAATATAGTTGTCATTTAGATCGCATGGATCATCACTGGAATACAAGCAAATAACATAAAAATACTCGTAATCAGAAGATGAAGGAAGATCTCATGCATGCACGGATAGATCAGCAAAAATAGGCGATCTCAGAGAAATACGGTAACCTCTACAATCTAGAAAACTCGCCTGGAAGGTTATACATGTCGAAATGAGCTGGAATTTGTCCCAATAGAAGCACCCTGGCCTCTGGAATGATATTGATGAGTGTCGGAAGACAGATTTGATCTCTGACGCACTAGATCTCGACCCCTAGGGGGTTTGCGCACCTCGTGGGACCCTGGATGTGCCCCAAATGATTCCACCAACGAAATCAACTACTATAGGACTCAAAACGATCACCTCGCCAAATGCAGAACTGGGTCGGAAGGATTTCCCTGGATCTGCTCTAATGCTCTGCTTGCAACCCCAAATGTTCGTCCGAAAGAGTTATGCCCTAAATGGCTGGATGATGTACTCTGAAGGATTCCACCGTCAGAATCTAATGGAAAGTATCTCAATCTAAGCGCCCTAGCTAGATCTCAACTGGGTCAAGAGGAAACTTCAATCTGAGCTCGGCCCTCGCGTAGCTCCACAAACCCTCAATCTGACTTGCGCCCTCATTGGCTGAGTTGCGCACACTATAACTAGATGCTCCTGAATATCATGATGAAATACTTGGATGGTATCTCTGATGGGATAGGGTGTGTCTCTCAACACCGAAACCGATCAATGGTGGTGGTTTCCTCCAGAAATCCACAAAACAGTAAAAGTCGAATATCTTCCTCCTCTGGGAACTCTCAACATCAAATCATAACAATGCATAATGAGGAATTAGGTCAAATTCCTCCCTTTATACCCTTCCCAATCTAATTCACCATTGAACTCACTTAAGCTAGGCCCTCTTCCTCCTAAGGTGAATAATTAATTAATTAAGTCCCCCTTTAGCACCTTTTCATTCTAATTCTTCGTTGACTTAGGCTTAAGTGACTTTTCCTAAGCTTTTTGGCTTAATTCATCGTTTAGCCACCACATCATCCTTATTTCTCCATCTTGTTCCCTGTTTGTGCCTGACTATAGTCTACAGGAACACATAGACTACTAAGTCACTCCTTGCTGGCCTACTCTTGGGAACGGGACATCACAGTCGTCCCTTCCTGAGATTTCTTGTCCTCAAGCAATATCAGTCCTTGGTGCTGCAAAATATGTTCTCCCTCCCATGTGGCATCCTCCACTAGAAGACCCCTCCATCTAACCAAGCACTCCCTGATGACCCTTCTCCTCAACCTGCGCTCTCTCTGCTCTAATACCTCCTTTGACACTAGCTCCAACTAGCCCTCCTCATCCAAGGGTGGCAAATCCTCTAAAATACTAATTTGTTGTCCCACGATCTTTTTAAGGCAAGAGATGTGAAAAACGTTATGAATCTTGCTACCCTCTAGTAGCTCTAGCTCGTATGCCACCTTGCCTATCTTCCTGATGACTCTGTATGGACCATAAAACTTCAGCTTCAGCTTCTCTACTCCGCTCCTCTTCAAGGAGGACTGTATGTATGGTTGTAATCGCAGAAAAACCAAACCCCCTACCTCAAAACTGCGCTCGACTCTGTGTCGATCTGCATATATCTTTTGTTGGTTCTGAGTCGTCTACAAGTTCTCCCTCACTAACCACAGAATCCTCTAACTCTCCTCCACCCAGTCTTTGTCCCCCAAGACCCTGTTGTCCCCAAACACAGTCTCCATAAAGGAGGGTGCATCATATCCATACAATGCCCTGAACTGTGACATCCTGATGAACATATGGTAAGTTGTGTTGTAACAATACTCACCCATGTGTAACCATCTCAGCCATGTGGGTTTCTTCCCCCCCACATAGTTCCTCAAGTACCCCTCCACCCATCTGTTGACGATCTATGTATGTCCATCTGTCTGTGGGTGGTAGCTGGTACTAGTAGCTAGCTATGTGCCTGTCAACTTGAACAACTCCCGCCAAAACGCGCTAATGAAGCGCCCATCTCTATCACTGACTATCTGCATGGGTAAACCATGCAACCGGAATACCTCCCTGAAAAATAGCTCTACTACTTGTATGGCCTTGTAGTCTGTGGGCATGGAAAAGAAATGTGCAAATTTGGTCAGTTTATCGACCACCACAAATATCCATTCCCTACCCTGCAGTCGAGGAAGGCCTATAATGAAATCCATAGAAATGCTCTCCCATTTCTGCTATGGAATGGGTAGAGGTTGTAGCAGCCCTGCGGGGTGTGTCTACTCGGACTTGTTATGCTGACAAGTTGTGCACTCCTGGATATGTTTCAACACATCATCCTTGAGACCCTTCCATGAGAATCTCTCCCTGATCTTCCTATATGTTTTGAAGTACCCCTGATGCCCTGTTGTAGGTGAACCATGACACACCTTCAGAATTTCCCCCTTCAGGGTAGATTGTAGAACCAAGTAGATCCGGTCCTTGTAGAAAATGATGTCATCAAGAACCCGATATCTCTCATCAACCACCAATCCATCCATCACCTCACAAGATTTTTTTTTTGGAGTACTCCACCAACAAATGATCTTTCCAATATGTACAAATGTCCATCATCGAACATCTTGTTGGCCTCCTAGACAAGGCATCTGCTACAATATTCCTTTTTCCCTTGACATACTCAATGTCAAAGTCAAAGGCTTGGATCTTTGAGACCCACTTTTTATGTCTCTCGCTGAGATCTTTTTGATCTAGGAAATACTAGAGACTGTTATGATCAGTCTTAACTAAAAATTTGTTGCCTACCAGATACTGTCTGAATTTGGTCAAAGCATCCATGATCGCTAATCTGTTGTCCCTTGACTAATCTGCATATATATTTTGTTGGTTCTGAGCTGTCTGCAAGTTCTCCCTCACTGACCGCAGAATCCTCTGACTCTCCTCCACCCAGTCTTTGGCCCCATGGACCCTAATGTCCCCAAACAAAGTCTCCACAAAAGAGGGTGCATCGTATCCATATAATGCCCTAAACGGTGACATCATGATGGGCATATGGTAAGTTGTGTTGTAAAAATACTCACCCATGTGTAACCATCTCACCCATGTGCGTTGCTTCCCCCCCACATAGTTCCTCGGGTACCCCTCCACCCATATGTTGACGATCTATGTATGTCCATCTATCTGTGGGTGGTAGATAGTCCTAGTAGCTAGCTCTGTGTCTATCAACCTGAACAACTCCTGCCAAAATGCGTTGATGAAGCACCCATCTCTATCACTAACTATCTGCCTGGGTAAACCATGCAACCAGAATACCTCCCTAAAAAATAACTCTGCTACCAGTATGGCCTGTTATCGCACAGTTTGTAGCTAGGTCAAATGGCTATAAGGTAGAGGTCAAACTGGCATAACAGGAACCTTCCCCACCCAATGTCACCTCAATGGGGAGGTTCTTTCTATTCAGGGAGGTTATCCCAGGGGAGACATCCCCGGTAACCTAGGGTTTTGAAGAGGTAAAGATATAAAGGTCAAGGTTAAAGTCCCTCCTCACAGGTTACCACCAAGATCAAATAGTCCAGCTAATCAGCCAATAAATGAAGTGTAGCCCCAAATGAGAACACCTTCCCGGAATAAGACAATAGAAAAAGAATATATGCAGGCTATAATTCAGTGGGTTAGTACTTCATATAACTATCTGACATCAATGTGTAAGCAATTAAAACAACAGATATCAATGAGATCAACGTTTATCAATATAGCAATGGAAAAATATCAATTCATCAATAACTATTGAGATGATGTAGCCAACAATGTATTTAATCACTCCTTTACTCAATAAATTCTTTTAACCATCATCTAATTGCTAATCATCAAAAGGTCCTACGTCAAGATGGAATAACCAAGCATGACATCATCCTAGTTACGGTTAGCTAGTTAGTTAGGGTTTCAATTTTAAGAGTTTTAAGAAGTTGTTTTGAGCATTGTCACTTCAACGTTGTGGATCTAAGATCAGTGCCTAGGGGTAGATGGAGTCAAATAAAGAGAGGATGTAAAGTTGAAGGGGTAAAAGGCTAAGGACAAGAGGGAAGGGTTCTAAGGTGCTGCAATGGTAGGGCCCTAGAATCAAAACCCTAGGGGAAAGAGTCTCACTCTGGTGTTGCTTAAGCAAGGCCTCATGCTCTTTCCTCCTTCCTTAGGTCAAACTTGGCAAAATGGCTAGCACAAAAGATGAGTCAAGACAAGAGAATAAGGTGAGGGAGAATGTTGCAATGGCAAGGCCCTATCACCAAACCCTAGAAGATGGATGGCCCTAGGTGTAGATAACCTAGGCCTGGGACATCTCCTCCTTCTTAACTTTTAAAAGCACAGCTAGCACAAGGGGAAGAAGTGAAAAGAGTGTAGCAAAGGCTAGGCTCTTCCTTCCTTCTTCAATGGCTGAATATTTCTCTTTTAGGGGACATGAAACAAGGACCTACTTGTGTGTTTGTCACCTAGGGTTTTAAATCAACAAATTTATAATAAATGCAAGAATATAAGCCTACAACCATTCAATTAAGAAGTTTTGCAGAAAAAAACACTTACATATCATGAAGAAATAGAAATGAAAACCCTAGTTGTAAACCTTCCTTCAAGAGAAATGCCAAATATGCCAAGAAAATCCTTCCTCCAACAAGTGCGCCTCACATAAAAGACCAAATACCCAAACTAGGGCGCAAAAATCATACCTCACAAGACAGTGAGTTTTGTGTTATGTCAAAATGAGGGAAAAACTCCTCAATATATACTGTATCATGACCTCTAATTAAAATTAGGTCATTAAAAATAGTCGACAAGGCTACAAACCAAAATTATATTGTTTTTACATTAAATTGTTAAATCAAAGCCCTAAATGAGCATAAGCAAGACATCAAGCCCTACTGAGGGAGACATTGGCCCCTTTTTAGGGCAAATGCAGCACAAAATGACAAACGTTGGCCCTCTTTGGGCCTCCAAACCCTGCCACACGTGCCAGTTGTTCTGTCAAACTGCCACACTCTCAAGGTGACGTCAATGGCTCCTAGGTGATGTCCTGGGCCATCAAAGGGAAACGTTCCACCTGAAGTGGGTCAACCCCCCTGGGCTAGGCTTAGCCAAAGTGTCCCAAATGGAACGTCGTTCTTCTTCTCAGGTGCAAAAGCTAAATCAAGCATTGTCATGTCTCTGTCCCTGATGGGGTCCCAGCAACCATCTGATGGGCTCTTCATCCCCATGGAGGTTTGAACTAATCATCTCCCCATGTGTACTGGTCCAAATGGTACCTATCCATTGGGCATGGTCTTGCACATCAAAAACTTCACCCTCCATGGGCTCATTAGTCACAAAGATCATAGCAATATCAATCACGTTTCATCATTAATGTTATCAAACATATGCATAAAAACCTCGATATATCATTCAATAGCTCAAAGATATTACAGAGACCTACAATACAAAGCCGAAGAAAAGAACAAAACACCCTATTGGGCTAGAATCCATAAGGAAAGGAAAGTCTCCAAGGGGTATCATCCAAGCCATGTAAAATGAGGTGATGTGGTCAAGGGATGTCCAAACATATGGGTAGAGTGAAAGACAGGGATGCATGATATTACTTGTGGGTGCCTTTGTAGAAGGCGAGTTGTACCCGTCACAGATGCAATTCTTTCCAAGCCCTTTATTGCCTTTATTCTTTTCTTTTCTTTATTTGATTTCTTCTTTTTATTCCAAGGACTAACTAGAGGACACTGCCTTGGCGTGGTGACCAGAGCTGACAGTGTTACCCACAAGCACTTTCACAGAGATGATAAGGCTGGCTCACGATGAGACCCCCTTTCCCTTGGCCATGCAACCAAAGGTCACTGCCCTGGCATGGTAACCAGATAATGTCAATCTCATACTGCTAGGTACCCATGAACATAATAGATTGGCTCGTGATGAGACCCCTTATCCTCTTGGCTAGGTATTGTTTTGTTATTTTTCTTCGGGTCCCTCTTGTTTCTTGCTGAGAGGCCTTTTATTGCCTTCTCGGGGATCCCTGGGTGAGGCATTTCTAGGTTTCATTTTTATGGCTTTAATCTTTTACCAGCTAATTTTACCTTTTGGGCCTTTATCCCCTTCTTCCCACAAGATAAGGTGCAACCCCACAAACAGATCATCCTAATTCCCGGACTAGGGGAATGGGATAAATGAGTGGGAGATAAGATATAAAATTGATGATATGATGGGAGCGAACGATGTATCTTCAAAAATCCCCCCGGTGGCAAACCAAAACCTATGGGTACAGGCTTGCTAGGACACCCTGTCAATCCCCCCAACCATGGTCAAGTGGGTTAATGTAAGATCCAAGCAGTTGTCAGAAATAAAAGGACTAAGATGCATATATATAAAGGTTATAATGATAAAAAATGACACATACCATGATACCCAGACCAATTACCTCATGGAGAAAGAGCCTTCTCTGATACACGACCAAGCCATTGGTGATGGATGTTGTTGCTGCTGGCAAGATGAATATGATGAAAGAGGAAAAGGATGGGCCCTCCAAGGCCATGCTCAGGTCAATCCTGCTCTTGGTACTCCATGTCTAGGACCTGTGGGCCTCGAGACATGATCTCCTAGTTGTCCCTAGAAATCATGGATAACATCTGGCTCTAACTCGAGGACATGTGCTTACCGTAGAGCGCATGAGAACCTCAACATTTCTGGCATAACTTGCAGACCTGATCAACTCGATAGGGGCATCAGTAACAAAGGTGGGGTGGTATTGCCACCCCACATATATAGACATTTATATAAAGCAGTCATAAACGTGAATATAAAGTGAAGTTCTTACCTGTACTTACCTATGGGTTGGATGTTGGTGTAGTCAAACAACCAATGGAGCCAATCCAACAACATTCCTCGATACCTGCCTTTGTGCTTCATCATAGACCAAAATAGTGATAATTCAAGCACAAAAACAACATGGGTTAGAACATGTATCAGATCATCGAGAATCACAAAGTCTAACTCATGGAGGCGGGTGGGAGGGAAAAAGTGATCCCACTGCATACTCTCAGGAGAATGCTCAATCCATCTCAGGAATGGATTGTGAAAGGTCAAAGGTTTAGGAGACTGATTCAAGGAATCTAAATGTTGGCCACCCTGGACATCTTCACAACTTGAGGCTTGAGGAGGGATTAACAAAAACTGAAGCGATGACTGACCATTCCTAAAGGGGAGGTTGGAAAACTGTGATAATAGGATTCTTCTTGAGGCACTGAACTTTCCCCTAAAATCCAGAATGAGGTTTTGTTTTACAAGAGACTCGGGATAAGGGACATGTTTCCGAATCACACCTTCAGCGATATAGCGAGGTAAAGTGATCAAAGGGGGGTGAAAAATCTTATCACAAGCATCCTGCTTCAAGGAAGTAACTTCCTCATTTTCATCAATATCCAAGCATAACGTTGGTTGATAACTTTCTTCATAGGATAAATTTAAGTGCTCAGATGGATAGTCATCAAATTCCTCAAGGTATGACCGAAAATTAATCGGAGAGCATAACATTAGGTCATCCTTGGGTGTCTGAATAAAGTCAGGTTCTTGTTGCTAGATGTCAAAATTATTAGTAATTTCATGTGACAAATGCAAAGGCAACCTTTGGAAAGGACCATCAATGTCATAGATGAGATCCAGGTCATAACCAACTATATCCCACCTACGTCTCCCAACATGTATGAACTCATCAATGTTATCAACAATGTCATTATCCATGTCATAACATGCAGGGTTTGAATCATTTGATAATTCATTCTTCTCCTCCTCGTTTCCTTCATCATAAAGAAAATCATCATCAAAATCTACGGGAGGAGGGAAACTTACTGTTTCTTCTTGTGTAGGGACTTCAAGGACTTTGGCATTTTCAGCATATGTTATTGTTTCATCCTCATGGATTGCTTCTTCGTCTTTGATTGTACAGCAAGGAACATCCATTTCTTTCAAAGCTTTCATTTCTCCTTCATTTTTTGAATCAAGGACTAAGGTGTCATTGGAAACCTGAAGTGGAAAACAACTGACCTCATCTTTGCTTTGTTGTGTAGGAGAAATAGGTTCCTGGATGACTTCATTAGAGTGAGGAGTAGGGGTTGGCACTTCATCATCTTGTTTAGGTTCTCGTTCCTTAACCACATCCTACTGGTCAAAAACTTGTTCCCTTCTCTCTTGTGGATCTTCAACAAAGGTTTCAAGGGAAACTAGTTTTATCAAGCTGAGAGTGTCCATGGTATGGTCATTGGTTCTGGACAATGAGAGATGCTTTTCGATTCGAATGGCCATGTTGTGAGCTTCTACAAGTGTTTTCAAATTCTTCTTATTTAGGAGGAAACTCAAATGCCCTTGAAGTCCATTAGTATAGAGATAAATGAGGTACTTGTCTTTAGGACAATGGATTTGAGGAATCTGGTAAAGCAACTTCTGGAACCTACCCCAAAAAATATGACAATCTCAAGCTCTTTTTGTTTTATGCCTTCAAGTCCTTTCAGTAATGATTGTATATCTTCCATTTTCATAGCCCACTTCGCAAGGAAGGTTTCTTTAAAATGGTCCATAGATGTGATGCTGGAAGCTGGAAGATTATCATACCATCTTCTAGCCCCTTCATGTAGAGAAGCAGAGAAGAGTTTCATCACCAAGTCTTCAGCCTCGTCAATGACAGGGAAGTATTGAAAGAACTCCCAAAATTTGCTCATGTGATAATCGGTACTTTCTCCATCGATGTCAACAAATCGAGGGAGCCAATCCTTATAAAAGGGAGGCATTTTTCTGGGATATCCCGGGATTTTACTCATGTCCAAAGGTTTGTAGTTCCCTGGATCCCATTGTAAATTCATAGTTGGCTTCGTCATTAGTGGAGTCGCTGGATAGTTTTCTTGAAACTATCAAAGATGAGGGCGCCGGGTAAGCTTGTGAGAAAAGGTCTTTGAGGCAAGGCTTACAGAAAATATTTGTCGTTTTGATGAGAATTGACTTAGTGTCCCTGGAAATGGCACCATGATGTTATCACACAGATTGTAGCTAGGTCAAATGGCTAGAAGGTAGAGGCCAAACTGGCATAATAGGAACCTTCCCCACCCAATGTCACCTCAATGGGGAGGTTCTTTCTATTAAGGGAGGTTAGCCCAGGGGAGACGTCCCCAGTAACCTGGGGTTTTGAAGAGGCCAATGTATAAAGGTCAAAGAAAAAGTTCCTCCTCACAGGTTACCACAAAGGTCAAATAGTCCGGCTAATCAGCCAATAAATGAAGTGCAGCCCCAAATGAGAATACATGCCCGGAACAAGACAATAGAAAAAGAATATATGCAGGTTATAATTCAGTGGGTTAGTACTTCATATAACTATCTGACATCAATGTGTAAGCAATTAAAACAACAAATATCAATGATATCAACGTTTATCAATATAGCAGTGGAAAAATATCAATTCATCAATAACTATTGAGATGATGCAACCAATAATGTATTTAATCACTCCTTTACTCAATAAATGCTTGTAACCATCATCTAATTGCTAATCATCAAAAGGTCCTACGTCAAGATGGAATAACCAAGCATGACGTCAGCCTAGTTAGGGTTGTCTAGTTAGTTAGAGTTTCAATTTTAATAGTTTTAAGAAGTTATTTTGACCACTATCACTTCAACGTTGTGGATCTAAGATCAATGCCTAGGGGTAGATGGAGTCAAATAAAGAGAGGACGCAAAGTTGAAGGGATAAAAGGCTAAGGACAAGAGGGAAGGGTTCTAAGGTGTTGCAATGGAAGGGCCCTAGAATTAAAACCCTAGGGGAAAGAGGCTCACTCTGGTGTTGCTTAAACAAGGCCTCATGCTCTTTCCTCCTTCCTTAGGTCAAACTTGGAAAAACGGCTAGCATAAAAGATGAGTCAAGACAAGAGAATAAGGTGAGGGAGAGTGTTGCAATGGCAAGGCCCTATCACCAAACCCTAGAAGATGGACGGCCCTAGGTGTAGATAACCTAGGCCTGGGACGTCTCCTCCTTCTTAACTTTTAAAAGCATAGCTAGCACAAGGGGAAGAAGTGAAAAGAGTGTAGCAAAGGCTAGGCTCTTCCTTCCTTCTTCAATGGCTGAATATTTCTCTTTTAGGGGACATGAAACAAGGACCTATTTGTGTGCTTGTCACCTAGGGTTTTAAATCAGCAAATTTATAATAAATGCAAGAATATAAGCCTACAACCATTCAATTAATATGTTTGCAGAAAAAAAACACTTACATATCATGAAGAAATAGCAATGCAAACCCTAGTTGTAAACATTCCTTCAAGAGAAATGCCAAATATACCAAGAAAATCCTTCCTCCAACAAGTGCGCCTCACATAAAAGACCAAATACCCAAACTAGGGCACAAAAATCAGACCTCACAAGACAGTGAGTTTTGTGTTATGTCAAAATGAGGGAAAAACTCCTCAATATATATTGTACCATGACCTCTAATTAAAATTAGGTCATTAAAAATAGCCGACAAGGCTACAAACCAAAATTATATTGTTTTTACATTAAATTGTTAAATCAAAGTCCTAAATGAGCATAAGAAAGATGGCAAGCCCTACTGAGGGAGACGTTGGCCCCTTTTTAGGGCAAATGCAGCACAAAATGACAAACGTTGGCCCTCTTTGGGCATCCAAACCCTGCCACACGTGCTAGCTGCCCTGTCAAACTGCCACACTCTCAAGGTGATGTCAATGGCTCCTAGGTGATGACCTGGGCCATCAAAGGGAATCGTTCCACCTGAAGTGGGTCAACCCCCCTGGGCTAGGCTCAGCCAAAGTGTCTCGGATGGAACACCCTTCGTCTTCTCAGGTGCAAAAGATCAATCAAGCATTGTCTGATCTCTACCCCTAATGGGGTCCTAGCAACCATCTGATGGGCTCTTCAGCTCCATGGAAGTCCAAACTAGTCATCTCCCCATGTGTACCAGTCCAACTGGTACCTGTCCATCGGGCATGGTCCTGCACATCAAAAACTTCGCCCTCCATGGGCTCATTAGTCATAGGGATCATGGCAATGTCAATCATGTTTCATCATTAATGTTATCAAACATATGCATAAAAACCCTGATATATCATTCAATAGCTCAAAGATATTACAGAGCCCTACAATACAAAGCCGAAGAAAAGGACAAAACACCCTATTGGGATAGTATCCCTAAGGAAAGGAAAGTCTCCAAGGGGTATCATCCAAGCCATGTAAAATGAGGTGATGTGGTCAAGGGATGTCCAAACATACAGGTAGAGTGAAAGACAGGGATGCATGATATTACCTGTGGGTGCCTTTGTAGAAGGTGAGTTGTACCCGTCACAGATGCAATTTTTTCCAAGCCCTTTATTGCCTTTATTCTTTTCTTTTCTTTATTTTCTTTCTTCTTTTTATTCCAAGGACTAACTAGAGGACACTGCCTTGGCATGGTGACCAGAGCTGACAGTGTTACCCACAAGCACTTTCACAGAGATGATAAGGCTGGCTCGCAATGAGACCGCCTTTCCCTTGGCCATGCAACCAAAGGTCACTGCCCTGGCATGGTAACTAGATAATGGAAATTTCATACTCCTAGGTACCCATGAACATAATAGGTTGGCTCGTGATGAGACCCCCTATCCTCTTGGCTAGGTATTGTTTTGTTATTTTTCTTCAGGTCTCTCTTGTTTCTTGCTGAGAGGCCTTTTATTTCCTTCTCGGGGATCCCTGGGCGAGGCATCTCTTGGTTTCATTTTTATGGATTTTATCTTTTACCAGCTGCTTTTACCATCTGGGCCTTTAACCCCTTCTTCCCACGAGATAAGGTGCAACCCCACAAACAGATCATCCTAATGCTCAGACTAGGGGAATGGGACAGATGAGTGGGAGATAAGAGGTAAAAGTGATGATATGATGGGAGCGGACGATGGCTCTTTAGAAATCCCCCCGGTGGAAAACCAAAACCTATGGGTACAGGCTTGCTAGGACACCCTGTCAATCCCCCCAACCATGGTCAAGTGGGTTAATGTAAGATCCAAGTAGTTGTCAGAAATAAAAGGACTAAGATGCATATATCTAAAGGTTATAATGATAGAAAATGACACATACCATGATACCTGGACCAGTTACCTCATGGAGCAAGAGCCTTCTCCGATACACGACCAAGCCGATGGTGATGGATGATGCTACTGCTGACAAGAAGAATCTGATGAAAGAGGAAAAGGATGGGCCCTCCAGGGCCATGCTCAGGTCAATCCTGCTCTCGGTACTCCATGTCTAGGTCCCGTGGGCCTCGAGACATGATCTCCTAGTTATCCCTAGAAATCGGGGATAACATAGCCTTGTAATCTGTGGGTATGGAAAATAACTATGCAAATTTGATCAGTCTGTCGACCACCACAAATATGCATTCCTTGACCTGCAGTCGAGGAAGGACTGTAATGAAATCCATAGAAATGATCTCCCATTTCTGCTCTGGAATGGGTAGAATTTCTAGTAGCCCTGCGGGGTGTTTCTGCTTGGACTTGTTCTGCTGACAAGTCATGCACTCCTGGATATGTTTCAGTAGATCATCCTTAAGACCCTTCCATGAGAATCTCTCCCTAATCTTCCTATATGTTTTGAAGTACCCTTGATGCCCTGTTGTAGGTGAATCATGAAACACCTTCGGAATTTTCCCCTTCAGGGTAGATTATGGAACCAAGTAGATCCGGTCCTTGTAGAAAATGATGTCATCAAGAGCCCAGTATCTCTCATCAACCACCTATCCATCCATCACCTCACAAGCAAAAAAAAAATTGGAGTACTCCACCAACAAATGAGCTTTCGAATATGTACAAATGTCCATCATCGAACATCCTGTTGGCCTCCTAGACAAGGCATCTGCTACAATATTCCTTTTTCCCTTGACATACTCAATGTCAAAGTCAAAGGCTTGGATCTTTGAGACCCACTTTTGTTGTCTCTTGCTGAGATATTTCTGATCTAGGAAATACTTGAGACTGTTATGATGAATCTTTACTACAAATCTGTTACCTACCAGATACTGCTTGAATTTGGTCAAAGCATGCATGATCGCTAGCATTTCCTTGTCGTAAATTGGATAGAGTCTCTTCGAATCATTGAGCTTCCTGCTCTCAAACACAATGCGGTGGACCCCTTTCATCAAAACTACTCCAATCCCCACCCCTAATGTGTCACACTCTAAGACAAACGGTTGTGAGAAGTCTGGAAGGGATAGAACAGGGCATGTGCTCATAAACTCCTTCATTTTGTCGAATGGTTGTTGTGAATCCTCTGTCCAATGAAAAGAACCCTTCTTGGTCAAGCCTGTGAGTGTTCTCCCAACTGTGAAAATCCCTTGACGAACCACCTGTAGTAACTGCATAACCCAAAGAATCCTTTTAGTTTCGTGAGGTTCTTGGGAGTTTGCCAATCCAAAATGGCCCTAATTTTTTCTTGATGAACCTGTACTCCCTTCTCACTGAGGATATGCCCCAAGTACAATAGTTCTCTCATGAAAAATTCACATTTGGATTCCTTGGCATATAATGACTGTGCCTGCATAATATCCAAGACCTCCCCCAAATGTGCTAGATGATCATCCCATCTCTTGTTGTAGATCAATATATCATCGAAGAATACCAAAAGGTACTTCCTCAATTTCCCTCTAAAGATGTGATTCATGCAAGACTGGAAAGTGGTTGGTGCGTTGTTCAATCCAAATAGCATGACCAAGAACTTAAAGTGTCTGAAATGGCACCGGAATGTTGTCTTCTCAATGTCCTGCTCCCTAATGTCGATTTGATAGTATCCTAAGCATAGATCAATCTTAGTGAAGAAGACTGCCCCATGTAACTCATCCATCATCTCATTTATGGGTGGAATGGGGTATCGATTCTTGATCATTTTCTTATTTAGCGTGTTGTAATCAATGCACATATGTAACGTGTCATCCTTCTTCAGTACCAGAACAACTGAAGATGCAAAAGGACTCATGTTGGGCCTGATGTGCCCCATAGCGAGCAATTCTTTGATTGCTTTATCAATCTCTTCCTTGAATTTATTGGGGTTCCTATAGGGTGTTGTAATCACTGGTGTAGCCCCTGCCTCTAACTCAATCATGTGCTCAAAACCCCTGTCGGGCAGTCTCCCTAGTGGTATCGCCCCAAATACTGGCTCATACTAACCCATAAGCTCTCTGATCCATTGATGGTAATGCTCCCTACCCTTGGAATCCTTCTGCGTGGTCATCAAACACTCTGTTGTGTAAGCCACATCACTGTGACAAAATATCCTCTCCATCCTCTTTGCCGATACTGCTCGAGGTGCCCATGTAGACATGCCTCTCATCACAACTCTCAATCCACTAGCATATCTAAAGCCCATGGTCAATGTCTGATAGTTGAACCCAATCTCCCCTAATGAATATAACCACTATACCCCTAACACGACATCAATATCTGATAGGTCAACTACATAGAAGGTGTTTGTCAAGGTGTAGTTTCCTAGTTTGATCTCTAGGTTAGGGATCATGTCCAAACATGTCATCGTGTATCCATCATCCACTGCTACATGGAATCCCTCAAACTCCTCCGTGCGTAACCCCCTCCTGGCTACTAAGGATGCATCTATGAAGTTGTGGGTGGCCCCACCATCAACTAAAGTTGTCATGCGTTGCCCCTGTACAAGGTCCTTGAGCTTGAGAGTGTTGTACCTAGGTACTCTTGAAAGGGTGGCTATGGTTCCCTCTTTCACCTTTCTACGAGATTTTTCCTCCTTCTTGGGTTTTTACCTTGCTGATATCTAAGGTTTATTCGGTTGTTGTTCTGGCTCATGAGTGGTATCTATCTCTGAATCAATATATGTCGGTGCCTCAATATCCTCATCCTCCTCCTCACTACCTAATTCCACTTCAATGTAGTGGATTTGTCCCTTTCCCATGCATCTATGCCCTGGGACCCAAGGATCCCTGCAAGAGAAGCAAAGCTTCTTCCTCATCAACTCCTGTCTCATATCATCATCCAACTTGGGCTTGCCCTTCCATTCCCCTTGAGGATTCTTCTGATCCTTGCCTCTTTGTGGTACAAAGTGTTTGGTAAAGGGTTTAGTTTTTGGCACGGAGTCCGTCAAATCTCTCGTGCGTCGGATGGCATCCTGCAAGGTGTGAGGCTAGTATGCCTTCACCTGTCCTCTCAAGGGTTATGTGAGCCCTTCTATGAATAACATGATCAGCCAGGGCTCGGATATATTTGTCACGACCATTGCGACCCTCTAAAAATCTGAGATGAATGTCTCTATTGTGTTAGTTTATCTCAACTGGGATAGATCTCTGAAATGGATCTCTGGGTCCCTCCTGTCAAATCTATCCATGAGTCTCTCTGTGAACTTTCTGTAGGAGGTGATGCGACTGTGGCCTAGTGTCACCAATCCATGATACCACCACTCGTGTGCGTCACCCTCCAAGTGTAAGGTAGCGAAACTGATGGCTTCTGATTCGTTCATCTGGTTGAGCTTGTAGTAGGTGTCTCGCTTATGTACCCAAGATCTGGTGGTGCATTTGGACATTCCATCAAAATAAGGTATGGTGAGTTTACCAAATTTTCGGATGAATTCAATGTTATGCCCCTGTTGTTGTTGCAGGTGCTGCCCTCCCCTCCGTGGCTCTCTGGGGTGGTTCCTGAGTCTGATTCCACAATACTCAACTAAGGTCATATCTTGATGGAAGTGATAGACCAATGTTTCATACTCCCTCCAATACTCTGCAATGTCCTTTACATGAGTGGGTGGTCTCTGTGATATCAACATCTGTGCTGCTACCGGGGGTGTCCTCTGGAAACTAGGAAACAATGGTCAGGGAATCCTACTCACAAAGGTGTATGTGCGAGTGGGTGAATGGGGTCTACTTCCTGCCCCTGAGTTCCCCTGTGCTTCATGTGGGGCTTGGGTGCCTAAAATATCCACCATAGCCAATCTATCAGCCACCTGAGCCAAGGACTGTGACATGGTCTGTTGACTAGCTAACATATCACTGATAACCTGCATGAAGGCTACCTCTGGTTCCATGGGGGGCTTACCATTGTCCTCTACTCTCTCATATATGTCTCCTAGCATCCTCTCTGCTTCGTGCTCAGCCTCACTCTCTATAACCCTTCTCTCTGCTTCTCTGTGTGCCTCTTCCTCTTCCTCTGAACTAGGAGGGAAAGGAGGAAAGCTAGGCTTTCTTTCCTTACACCTGTTGTAAGTAACATATTCGTCACCTACGTGCTCACAAGCATCTGGGTCTTCTGTTGTACTCATTGTATTTAGTCACGGGATGGTGGGACTAAAGCTTTGATACCACTAAAATATCCATGACCCCGCTGATCAGGATATTTACTACGGATCTAGGGTTCTGTCTCACAAATCTGATACATTGGGGGTTTCTGAAAGCATTTTATCTGCAGATATGATACTCTAGGGGTTTCTAGATGTGTTTTAGTTGTGTTCTTGAGATGTTTATGGTTATTGCATGTGCATGTTGTATATTATTATTTAAACAATATATAGATGATGCATGCGGAAATAAAGAACATCAACCGCCCAATAATATGTCTTATGAGACTCAAGCATGGAAATACAATGATATACTGGAAATATAGAATATAGTCGTCAATTAGATTGCATGGATCATCACTGGAATACAAGAAAATAACATAAAAATACCCATGATCAGAAGATGAAGGCATATCTGATGCATGCACGGATAGATCGGAAAAAATAGGCGATCCCAAAGAAATACAGTAACCGCTACAAGCTAGAAAACTCGTCTGAAAGGTTATACTCATCGGAATGAGCTGGAATCTACCCCAATAGAAGTGCCTTGGCCTCTGGAATTATATTGATGAGTGTAAGAAGATAGATCTGATCTCTAACGCACTGGATCTCGACCCCTAGGGGGTTTTCATGCCTCTTGGGACCCTAGATGCGCCCCAAATGATTCCACCAATGGAATCAACTTCTATAGGACTCGAAATGATCACCTCGCCAAATGCAAAACTGGGTCGGAAGGATTTCCCTGGATCTTCTCTGATGCTCCGCCTGCAACCCCAAATTTATGTCTGAAAGAGTTGCACCCTAAATGGATGGATGATGTGCTTTGAAGGATTCCACCATAAGAATCTGATGGAAAGTAGCTTAATCTAAGCGCCCTGGCTGGATCTCAACTAGTTCAGGAGGAAACTGTAATCTGAGCTCAGCCCTCGTGCAACTCCACAAACCCTCAATCTGACTTGCCCCCTCACTGGCTGAGCTATGCACACTGTAACTGGATGCTCCTGAATATCACGGTGAAATACCTGGATGGTATCTCCGATGGTCTAGGGTGTGTCTCTCAACACAAAAAATGATCAATGGTGGTGTTTTCCTCCAGAAATCCACAAAACACTAGAATTTGAATCTCTTCCTCCTCTGGGAACTCTCAACATCAAATCATAACAATTCATACTGATGAATTAGGTCAAATTCCTCCCTTTATACCCTTCCCGATCTAATTCACCATTGACCTCACTTAAGCTAGGCGCTCTTCCTCCTAAGGTTAATAATTAATTAATTAAGTCCCCCTTTAGCACCTTTTTATTCTAATTCTTCATTGACTTAGGCTTAAGTGACTTTCCTAAGCTTTTTGGTTTAATTCATCGTTTAGCCACCACATCATCCTTATTTCTCCATCTTTTCCCCTGTTTGTGCCTGACTATAGTCTACGGGAACACATAGACTACTAAGTCACTCCCTACTAGCCTACTCTTGGGAATAAGACATCAAAAAAATTGCACGTCATTTTGGATGGTAATTTTACCCTAAGGTTTGAGTGCTAAAGAGAAGCAACCCATAACATTTTATTCCAAGGTGTTTTTCACCAAATCTTGGGCACTAAAGATTGGATAAAATAGTTCATTTTTCAAGCGGTCAATGAAGGAAGTAATCCTCTATGTTTACCTACATGTGGCATATTCACAAGTTTTATGTCGATTTTCAATAGCTTGTATTTTTCAGTTGACCATCCATATTTCATTCTACATACCCAATGGAGTCATTTAAAACAAGCAACTGTTGGTTATCGCTTCCAATGCCCTTTATATCCAAGATTATTGGCAGCCATATGAATTTGTATGCATTGTTAAGATTGTTGTTTGGGTTGGTTTTAATGAGGTTTACTTTGACTCCATACATGCACTTGATGAACTCATAGATTATGCTAACTTTTCATACAAATATATCATAATAGAGCTCAACCATATCATTTTGAGATTTTGGTTATGATGGGACAATCTTTAGAAAATGTTCAAGTTTGAATGAACAAAAATTCGAACATGATTCCTTCCATGAGAATATGCATGTAGGTGATAGTATCCACATTTTTTGGAAGCTTTAGTTGTTGTGTTGTCTATTTTCCCTACATGTCTTCTTATTCTTGTAAATTTGAAGAACATTCATGAAGACATGGTTGTATCATACTAGTGACCTTTCCTATAGCTTTCATGCATAAAAAGAAAATGAAAAACACACAACTACATGCTACTATCAAAGGCATATTAAATGATGGTTGTAAATAGGATAAACGCATGGTGGAAAATGGTGTTTTCATGGATTTGAAAGCAAATAGAAGTTGGGAGTAGTTTTCATATTATTTATGGCTGAGATGTTAATAATATTTTTACTCAAACAATGGCCATCCTATAGCATAGAGGAGATTATGTTTGCACCCAAAAGAGATTTGTTAGTAAATAAAGATGAAGAAAATGGTACTTGGGAACACTTGGTATTGGTTTTAATGGAAAATTATGAGTGTTGTAGCATGTCAAAGCCTATTATTATTACTAATAAACAAATGTATGTCCATACTTTGAACCATCAATGAATGATTATTTGTATTGTATCCAAAGATGACCATGTATGTAGTTTTCAGGTGGTTGCTCAGCATGGCCCTTTTCTCATTCTCTGACTGTGATCTTATGCAACCCCAACTTTATTTCCTTTTCTAGTTGTGTTATTAGTCATTGTATACTTGCATTCGATATTGTAAGTAGGAAAATAAAATATTACATCATGTACATGAAAGTTAAAAGGAAATAAATGAATGGACATTTGGGACAGTTCACAGACAATTATGACAATTGAACCTACTTTGATTGTGTGTGTGTGTGTGTGTGTGTGTGTGTGTGTGTGTGTGTGTGTGTGTGTGTGTATTTCATGAACTAACTTAATGAAAGTGCATCGTAGTAGAGTAGACCTTGTATTCTCCCTAGGGATCCTATTTTTTATTGTGCATATTCAAATACTCGCTCTAAAAAATGGTAATTTATTACTCTAGAAACTCATTTCTAGAGTAAAATCAAGATGTAGAGGTTACCTTTCACTTGCCACTCAACCTCCTATTTAAGAAGAGGTAGAGGACCAAATCAAGGAGAGGAGAAAAGGTATATCCATGTTTTTTATACTCTAATTGACCTAACAACGGTCTACAATGGTTGGATGGATTATTGCAAGGGTCCAACATTAGAGTGAAATGAATGTTGCCATCTTCTAAAGGTATATATGTTGTTTGATTTTATGGATTATGTTTTCCTAACATATTTTTGAGACTAACTCAACCATGATTTCAAACTCCTTTCAGAAAATTTGGGTGTCGAATCCTCCAAGATATTTCTCACCGTCTGAGGCTTTTCCCACTGAGTTTTTGTTTCTTGTGAGTGGCATGTGGTCTCATAAACAAACCATTCATTAGGAGTTGATCCACTTGAATGATTTGTTGGGATTATAGTTGGTTGTATAAACATTCCTTATTGATAAAATATGACTCCACACATATCTACAATAGTCTTTTCTCTGTGTATGTTATTTCAATTTGAAATTTCATTATTTTCTTCAAAGCATGTTTTATGCTTTCTTTATTAATGTCAATTTTCATAGATTACCTACATTATAGTTTAAATAGTCTCTTTCCAGCTTTATTTCAGTTGTATATATTTTGTTTTCTATTTATTTAGGGTTATTTTATAGTTTAGGCCATCATGCATTTGGTTGGGACCAAGGTTTTGGTAAGACCATGCACATGACATGAGTTTTGTATTGCGCAGTGCCAAGATTCAATGTCTGCACCAACTAGTTTTCTATTGTGTGTGCCAACCAATGGTGCACTGCATGCAAGTACTTGTAAAGAATGCTTGCATGTGAAATCCTCAAAGATCAGTGTAATGATTGTAACAGACCGATTGGTCGTGATTGATATTGTTAGTGATTTGGCATGTTTGTTGTGATTGTCATGCTCTTGTAGAGATATAAGAAATGCATGTGAACATGTAAGGGTCAATATTTTCACTAGTCTAGTTGTGGTTGGTTGATTGTAACCTTCTATTTCATTTGTGAGGATGAGTGTAATTGTAGAGATAACAATGGAATAGGAGAGAGAAAGCAGATTGAGATATGAATCTTTGATCTTGGGTTTAAGCTTAATGGATCTCTATGCAGGCTACGGACCTCCATGTATTTGAATTTCTCACTATGAGTAATGAAAGAAGGCATGAGGGTTGAGTGTATCCTTCCTAGCATGTTATTTGTTATGAATTTATGTTTTTATATATGTTCTATTGTTCATTACTTGGATGAATGTTGGTATGAATGAGTATTGTATAATGCACAACTCCTACTTAAGCATTTCCCATTTGTATTATTTTGTTATGCTATGCACAAACATTCAGTCTCTATGATTCTCATGTGTATCTTGAGTGAGACCTTATTCAATCCTTGAATATTTAATATGTTGATGCGAGTGGGGTATTTGTTGGTGAAGCCTTTTGAATCTTGGGACTGAAACTCCAAACCCAACAATTGGTTTTGTTGTCAAGGTGTGAACAATTTTTGCTACATGATGGAGTAAGGACATGACGTGGAAATTGTCCAGAAAGGAGATAGAATAATTGATCTCTAAGAAGGAGGATGCTTTCACGTGACAAGAGACCAGAAACCTGCAGATAGACGTGGAACAATGGAAACAAAGGTACATATATTTAGATCTGCATGAAATTTTCTTTGTTGAGTTTCCTTGTTTATTGCATGAATTAATAAAGAGACAGACAAAGATTAACTCTATATGGTGATCCCAAGAACTATTGATTTGGGACCAAGAAGCGGCCAATAGGTTGAAATTTGTGTACAAAAAGTGGGCTAGAGCCACAGATTTCTAGTTTGATCATGCGAAAGAAGGATATAACATAGAATTTTTTGTTGAACACAGTGAATCGTTCAGTAGTGCTGAAAGAAAGTTTGTAATCGGTCCTAAAAGAAAATTGTTAGACAAAATCCCTCTATGGATCAAAATGTTATTCATGGAGAAGGGGTTGATGCACATGGATCATGATAGGATGGGAAAGTAAACCCCCCACAAAAAGGGAGGGGAGATGAAAATATGGGGAAAGAAGATGAGATAAGGTAAAGAGAGAATGGATTTAGAAGAGATAAGCACTACGTAAGAAGATCCAAGTTGAGGAAGAAAGTCAAGAAGAAAAGAAGAAAAGGGAGAGAAATGGGTGATGCACAAGTAGTAAAATCTAATATGAAGGGAATAAAATCCACACCAGAAGGGTGTACGGGAGAAATATATGTACCAAAGTGAGGCACAAAAGAAGAGAGTTCATCAAAGAGATGCGACATAGAGGAGGTATTGAGAGGGGATACTGAGTAAGGTAGTAGAAAAGTTGTAGACTTCAGATCCCCTTGGACTTAAATGAGATATGGAAATAAATCGGAGGAAGATGAGGTGTATATTAGTAGCATCAGTAGCACTGAAGATAGTGATGAAGGAACATTCCCAAAAAGTAATAGTAGTAGCAACAATAGCGCAGAAGATAGTGATGAAGGCACATTCTAAGAAAGTGAGGAGATATTGGATATTAGAAGGAGCTCATGCATCTCAAGATAGGAAGCTCTTTTGGATCCATCATTGAAGAAGATGATATAGAGTGGAGGAACCCTCTCTTTGAACCACCACCCTTGTGCATTTTTAACCAAGAAGAAATAACCGAAGAAGAAAGTGCAAAGGAAAGATAAGAAGAAGCAGAAGTTTTAGAAATGAGAGAGATATGAGATCATATAAGTGGAGTAGAGACTAAAATCAGCAACACTTCGCAAGATTTAATAGTAACGATAGTAACAAGTACTAGTCATTCGGGAAGAAAAATTTCCAATTCAAATATGGCCAACCAAGATTCGACCCTTAGGATCCTCATGTTCCATGGAATGAGAAGAGATGATGCATAACAACATCGGTTCACGTGTGAAGCAATCTAGTCTATGAAGTGAGTCACATACAAGGCTTCTAAGATTGGGTAGTTGGAAACAACATTCATAGATAGATTAATGACGTGGTACATGAAATATAAATTTATTGTTCCAATGGGATATGAAATATCACTCACATAGATAAATATAGATCTCCTTAGAGAATTCTAGAAACCCAAGTCAGATTCACGGTGTATAAATGAGATCAATGAGATTAAGCAACAAGTTCGAGAAACCATGTGTGACTATAACCAACGATTCAAGATCCTGTTGAACAGATTGACCTTTCATATCTAAGATGTCCATCACAGAGAATGGTTTATCATCGAACTCATCCCTCACATTTGGGTCTCGCTCACGTAGAAATAAGTGATGACTCAGTTAGAAGCCATGGAGATTGCAATGTGTCTAGAGTCTATGCCATAAGGTCAATAGATGTCTGCATGAATGGCACATGTACAGTCCCAACTTGCGAACCTCACCATGTAGTTTCAAGACATGGCCAAAGTGAAAGTGGGGTACGAGAATATCTGGTGTGCTCTATGTCACACAAAAGTTCACCATAGGAATGAGTGTCATGCACTAGGAAATTACATGGAAACTGGCACATCGAACCTATTTACAACTAGGCCTCAGATTGAGTGGTGTGATATTTGTATACAATGGGGTCATGTATTTCCCCATTTCCCAACATTGTAGAAGTACCAAAAGATGACACACACTCATTTTTGTGAATTTTGTAAATCTATGGGGCACAATGTGAAAAAACTTTTATGAAGAGCATACTACATATGCTTACAAAGTCCAAGAGGGGAATGAGGGTGGAGACCATGGAGGCTTCAACAGAAAAGGCTTCCATGGAGGCTAGAGAAGAGGATATGGAAGAGGGAAAGGTACAGAATACGATGGGGAAGGAGGAATATATCACACATGTTACAACTATGGTGAGATAGGCCACTTGTCGGGGTTATGTACCAAGTTGTGTGACTATGTGGATATTTCAACAATGTAGACCATGCCATAGAATATTTCTTGGAGTTGTTGGAAAAATGAGAAGAAAAGATGTTGCAAAATGGTAACTATTAAGCCACGCGACAAACAAAAGTTGAAAGAAGAAGTTGATGTATGAGTAGTAACCCAAGGAGGTATTTTCACAGGAACCAACCTATAGAAAAGAGAGTGCTCGGGATAGAAATTGGAAGGAAAAATTTGGAAAGAAACATATGTCCTTCCTAAGTTTTACATCACCCAACAAAAGCAATTGCTATGCAATGCACAAAAGGCGATGGAAGAGATACTTGTGTGCGAAGAATTACAATGCATGGACAAGATACGTACACATGAAGAGTTGTGATGCATGGCTAATATACATATGCACAAAGAGTTGTGACTCACGACATGTGAGGAATCACAGGGAAATACTTATGTAGAGACTAACTCTGATGATCAGGTAAGTGAATTCTTTTTTTTTTTGTCTTAAGGTATTGGACGATCCCATCATTACCAAGAAATTGAACCCCAAGTTAAATTATGACTCCAAGCATATCTACAACAATATTTTCTCTATGTACGTTATTTCGTTTTCAACTTTCATTCTTTTCTTCAAAGCATGTTTTATTCTTTCTTTATTAATGTCAATTTTCATATATTACCTACATTATAGTTTAAATAGTCTCTTTGTAGCTTTATTTCAGTTGTATATATTTTGTTTTCTATTTTTTTAGGGTTATTTTATAGTTTAGGCCAGCATGCATTTTGTTGGCACCAAGATTTTGGTAAGACCACGCACATGACATGAATTTTGTATTGTGCAGTGCCAAGATTCAATGTCTGCGCCAACCAATGGTGCACTGCATGCAAGGAATTGTAAAGAACACATGCATGTGAAATCCTTAAAGATCAATGTAATGATTGTAATCGACCGATTGGTCGTGATCAAGGTTGTTAGTGATTTTTCATGTTTGTTATGATTGTCACTCTCTTGTAAAGATATAAGGAATGCATGTGAACATGTAAAGGTCAATATTTTCACTAGTCTAGTTGTGGTTGTTTGATTATAACCTTCTATTTCATTTGTGAGGATGATTGTAATTGTATATATAACAATGGAATAGGAGAGAGAAAGAAGATCGAGATATGAATGTTTGATCTTGGGTTTAAGCTTAATGGATCTCTATGCAAGCTACGAACCTCCATCTATCAAAATGTTTCACTATGAGTAATGAAAGAAGGCATGAGGGCCAAGTTTATCCTTCATATCATGTGCTTTGTTATGAATGTATGTTGTTATATATGTTAGATTGAGAATTACTTAGATGAATGTTCGTATGAATGAGTAGTGTCTAATGCACAAATCTTACTTAAGTATTGCCCATTTGTATTATTTTGTCATGATATGTACAAACATTCGGTATTTGTAATTCTCATGTGTGTCTCAAGTGAGACCTTATTCAATCCTTGAATATTGAATATGTTGATGTGAGTGGAGTATTTGTTGGTGAATCCTTCCGGACCTTAGGACTGAAACTCCAAACCCAATAATTGGTTATGTTGTCAAGACATGAACAATTTTTTCGACATGATGGAGTAAGGACATGATGTGGAAATTATCCAGAAAGGAGATAGAAGAATGGATCTCTAAGAAGGAGGATGAGTTCACATGAAAAGAGAACAGAAACCTGTTGAACAGATTGACCTTTCATATATAATATGTCCATCACAGAGAATGGTTTATCACCAAACTCCTCCCTCACATTTGGGTCTTTCTTACGTAGAAATTAGTGATGACTCAGTTAGAATCCATGGAGATTGCAATGTGTCTAGAGTCTATGCCAGGAGGTGGCTAGATGCCCACGAGACTGGCACAGGTACAATCCCAACTTGTGAACCTCACCATGTAGTTGCAAGACATGGCCAAAATGAAAGTGGGGTGTGAGAATATCTAGTGTACTCTATGTCACTCAGAAGGTCACCATAGGAATGAGTGTCATGCGCTAGGAAATTACATGGAAACTGGCAGATCGAACCTATTTAAAACTAGGTCTCAGATTGAGTGGTGTGATATTTGTATACAATGGGGTCATATATTTCCTCATTTCCCAACATTGTAGAAGTACCAAAATATGACACCCACTAATTTTTGTGAATTTTGTAAATCTATGGGGCATGATGTGAAAAAATTGTTTTTCATTGCAATTGATGAAGTAACATACTACAGATGCTTACAAATTCCAAGAGGAGAATGAAGGTGGAGACCATGGAGGCTAGAGAAGAGGATATGGAAGAGGAAGAGGTAGAGAATACGATGGGGAAGGAGGAAGAGAACACACATGTTACAACTATGGTGAGATAGGCCACTTGTCGTAGCTATTTTCCATGTTGTGTCACTATGTGGATATTTCCACAATGTAGACCATGCCATAGAATATTTCTTGGAGTTGTTAGAAAAATGAGAAGAAAAAAAGGGGTGTTGCAACTTGCAACATGGTAACTATTGAGCCACATGACAAACAAAAGTTGAAAGAATAAGTTGATGTACGGGTAGTAACCCAAGTAGGTATTTTCATAGGAACCAAACTATAGAAAAGGGAGTGCTCAGGATAGCAATTGGAAAGAAAAATTAGGAAAGAAATGTATGCACTTCCTAAGTTTGATGTCACCCAACAAAATAAATTTCTACACAATGCACAAAAGGATATGGATGGGATACCTATGTGCGAAGAATTACGATGCATGGACAATATACCTACACACAAAGAGTTGTGATGCATGGCTAAGATACCTATGCGCGAAGACTTGTGACTCATGTCACATGAGGAATCATAGTGCAATACTTACCTAGATACTAACTCTGATGATCAGGTAAGTGAATTATTGTGTTTTTTTTCTTAATGTATTGGACGATCCCATCATTACCAAGAAATTGACCCCCATTTTGACAAGATGCATGGGGAAGGTGAGAAAAAAAATTCCATTTTTTCGCTGCTACCAGAGAGGGACCTAGGCCATGTTAGCAAGAGGAATTGCATGGGAAAAGATTTCAAAATGACAGTTGAATTAGGCAAGCATGAGTTGGAAGGTCTCATGTTAGGTCTAGGGTATAATGTGAATATTTTTCCAAATAAATCATGGGAGTTGATGGGAAAAAAAAAATTGGTGTGGTCCCCCATTCAAATTAGGATAGAAAATCAATATATGATCTACCCTATTGGCATACTTGATAAGGTCAAGGTTAAAATTGATGGGGTAAAAACAAAGACAAATTTTGAAGTAATCGAGATTATGGATGATTCAAACCCATACCAAACTATGATTGGAATTGATTGGGAATTTGATAACAATGTCATACTAAATCTAAAGAAAAGGAAGATATCCTTTGATATGGACACTATGTGCATCATTTCTCTATTGGATCATGTTAGCTCCTAGAAAGTCAGCCTCTCAAGTCAATATTTTCACCAAAATTTGGTCATGTCAAATAAAGTTGATAGGTGACTAAATGGTTGTCCTAAATTTTATTGTTAAATTCAATTCATCTATATCCTAAGGGTGAGTCACACGTTGTAAGAGTCACTCATGGTCCATAATGACCCATAATTACACATCAGATCATAGCTTGACCTTTTATTTGTCATTATTCTCCATGATGACAAGTTGGCAGCGCAAACAACTAGTTTTCCATCATGTGCACTACCAACTCGTAAGAAAGCTTTGTTTTTGCATTTGAAGACTTTTGAAGTGAAAAAGTTATATCAAGAAAAAATTTCAAGGTTCTTAAATCATCATGAAGTCTTGAGATCCTCTTTTAAAGCTGCAACTCGCTATCAAAGGAAAACTACTAAGGTTGGCAAAGAAACAAAGAAAGCTTTGGTCCTTAGGGTTTTGGTATGAAACAACCTACAATGAAGATATACTCTGTTTTAACTATTTAGTGATGTATGATTTGATTCCAAAGGAAGATGCATATGGTAGCAACATAGAGGAACCTTTTTATCAGTTTGTGTTGAAGATAAAAAACCCTAGCAAGTGCTAAATACATCAGAAATGCATATCACAATCATACTCTGTTTTAGAGTTTATTGATGGACTTTGTCAAAGAGGGATATGGAGTTTATTGATGGAATTTGTGACAGTATGGAAAATGGTTCTCTTCAGGGTGCAGGGTATTCGTCTTACAAGAAACAATTCCAAAGCCATTGAGTGTTTGTCTAAATCACTTGGAGTATTACATTTTGGCATAAACCTTTTTTGTAGAATGAAGTATGGGGAAGTTTAATGATTAAGTCTGATATATTGCAACATTTAATATGTTATGAAGTCAAATTTCAAGTCTTAAAGCATCCTTTTCCCAGCATGCATTTCAGGTTTTAAAATAATTTGGGACAAAATTGTTGAAAACAGACACCTACAAGAGTTTGTAGCGCAAACTTTGTTTTTTCAGTGTATTGTGCTACCAACTCTTCAAACTTTCAACATGGATGAGATTTGGTCAAAATTCAAGAGGTATAGGTGAATCTTTGAGCAACATTTTCCAGAAATTTGACAGTTTGTATTTTCTAGCCACCTCACAAATTTGGATTTGAGTTGGATATATTCAACAAACTAAAGATAGGCGAAGAGTTTATGAGATACATCTATTTTGGATCTATATAAGCATATAATGTATCTATAAAAAGGATCAAATAGAAAAGAAAAAGGGGTTGGAATTTGGAGAGATTTTGAGACTCTTTTTTGTAAAGACTTTGATATTTGTATTGGAATGATAAGCTTATTTCACTGGTTATTGTTCAGACCTTTATCTTTCTTTCTATTTTGTACCTGTGAGTTGAATTTCATGTTCATTTATATTTTTTTAATTAATGATTGATAACTGTCATCTTATCTTTGCATTAGTAAACTAGAATCACAAGTATTCTTTACTTATTATACTCGACCTTTCATATATGTTTTTAATGTATGTGATGTTGTTGATATAGTGAGTATTTTCCATCCATCTGATTTTAAAAAACTATCTGATCAATACCTTTTGAGAGCCTTGTTTTTTCTGGATATGTTCAAATTGTCTTGAGTGAGAGTTATTGAATGAGTTATCCATTTCTTATCCATTTTTATACATTTTATTGAACATTTGATTAAGTCACCAATCTTACTCAACCAACAACCTTGAGTGACTCTTGGAGTGATAACAGATCCTATCGAGGGTGACAGATACAATGAACCAGTAAATGAATATGTGCAAAGCTTGATCATTGAGAATATATACAACATCACAAGGCAAAAGGAGGACTATGTAAACCCAACAACCAATGGTGAGCTAAGATAGAGGAGTGTCTTCTCATATGACATGGATTCATAGGATGCGATGACATGATGGTAGAATTAGTTATATGAAATGTCAACTAGGAGATGTGCATGAATTACCAAAGTAGTGTGTTAGGTTGGAATGGAGTTGTGTAACCTATCAAGGTTCGATAGGGTAGGCTCGATAAATGAATTTATGGCACAAATAGAAAAAGGAGTCCATGAGGCCCAGAGAAGTCAGGACATGGATGTAGTAGTGAAAGGAACACCTATTCGTTGGTGGGTGACCACGCAAACTTACAAGATTGGGAATATGTGTTATAATGCATTAAAGTAAGGTTCCAACCCTTGTCTAACTTTAAATTGGTAATAAAGTACAAGGGTACCAAAGACCCATGGGAGCACATTGGTTTCTATGAACGACATTAGACAATGAAGCAGATTCCTAGAGCACAGTGGGTCCATGGGTTTGTTCATATTATAGATATGGTGCCTAAGTGTTGTTACATATAGGAAGAGATGATAAATCAAATCGAATATTTGAGAGATATGAGCCACCAGTTTGGCACAACATTCAAGTTTACATCATAATTTCCTATGTAGAGGGAGATTTTGTTAAGAATTAAGAACTTTATCTTCCATCGAAAACCTAGAGACACAACGTAGAAAGTTTTCTATGCATACCATAAGTCGAAGGAAAAATTGAAGTAGTGGGTATATTATTGGAAGGTTGACAATGATGATGCACAAAAATAGGACCCTCGGAGCTTACGGATCAATGAAACCGAGGGCAAGCACATAGTTCAATAAAATTCCTTTGGTAGTATGGTGTCGAACTATGCATGGCCATTGAAAATGAAGAAACAAAATATAGGAATAGAAGAAACACCGAAGATGGCCATAAATGGTGATTAATGGAACCAAGAAACAATGATGCAAATGATAGACTTTCTAAAAGAATATGAAGACCTATTTCCAAGGATTTTTACATAGATGAAGGGGATTGCAGGATCACTCAGGGAGATGTAGATTCAATTGAAGCTAGATGTTAATCTGGTTAGGAAGAGACCATATCAACTGAACCTAAAGTACAAAGAAAAAGTGTGCAAAGAGTTGGATCATATGCTAGAGGCAGGGATCATTGAACATATGGAGGAGTCATACTGGATCAATCCAATGGTGGTGAAACCAAAGAAGATATGTAATATAAGAATTTGTGTCAATTTTTTCCACTTAAATGTAGCATGCATACACAATCCTTTTCCTACATCATTTAAAGATGAAGAGTTGGAGAACGTGGGTGGGCACGAAGCTTATTCATTCATGGATGGATTTTTAGGCTATCACCAAGTGCAGATTACATAAGAAGATGAAGCCAAGAAAACATTTGTAACTAAGTGGGCCTCATTTTTATACTCCATGATTCCATTTTGTCTAAATAATGCACCTATGGCATTCTCTAGAATTATTGTCACATCTTTTAAAGAGTTCATGCAAAATTTCTAGAAGTATACTTAAATGACTGGATGGTGTTCACCTTGATTAGAGAGCATATGCAAGTATTACAATTGATGTTGGATAGATGCATGAAATTACAGATATCTTAAACCTGAACAAGTGCAAATTTTGTACATTGTTTGGGACTCTATTGGGACATGTCTTTGCAAGGAAGGCATATTAGTCAATCAAGTGAAGATTGCAATGATTCTAGACATGTAAGCCCCAACCTCCATAAGAGATGTGCGCACAACCTTAGGACACATAGGAAATTATAGGAAGTTCATACAAAGTTATACAAAGGTTGTTGCATCATTGGAGAAGCTATTGTGCAAGGATACCAAGTATGTATGGACACAAGACTTCCAGGAGGCATTAGATGCATTAAAAGTTATATCAGTGACTGTATCGATCCTGATATTCCCTTATTGGACCAATATATTCCACATACATGTGGATGTGTCTTCAATGTCACTTGACACAATGCTTATGCAACCAGGAGAGAAAAAGATTGAACGTCTAGTTTACTTTTCCAGCATAAAGTTTTTTATTCTAAAAATAACTATACAACCACAGAGCACAAAGGACTAGCGATGGTTTATAACTTGAATAAATTTAGACACTACTTGCTTGGAACTCTCTTCAATTTTTTCACCAATCATTCAACGCTAAAATACTTGGTGAACAATCTAGTGTTGGGTGGGAGAATATCTCTGTGGTTTTTACTCTTCCAAGAGTTTGAGATTGAAGTAGTGTTCAAACCCAATAAGCACAATGTGGGGCCTGATCATCTCTTAAGGATAGAATCAGGGGAAGTTGGAGGTAGTTTATGATGAGTTACACGATGCACAACTCTTTAGGATTGAGGCAGTGCCAAATCAATTTGTAAATATTGTGGAATACCTTGCAAAAGAAAGGAACTGAAAGAGCACGTTGAGAACTGGTAACCTGGAGTATTGTTTACCATTTGATTTCAACATAATTGTATAAACTCGACGTCAGTGGGATCCTGTGTATATATGTTTTGGATCATGATCATGACATGGTGATCTGAGTGGTGCGCAAAGGCATTGCTAGTGGACATAATGTATGGAAGGAAACTACATAGAAGGTGTTGCATGTGGGATTGTGGAGGTCTTCATTATTTGAAGAATCGAAGGATTATTGTAAGAATTGTGACATTTGTCAACAAATCAGGGAGCATTCAAGGCAAGATGCATTGCCCATCTTTCTCATCATTGTGCTAGAGCCATTTAAGAAGTGGGAAATTGACTTTGTAGGGATGATGAACCTCCTGGTGTGAGGTATATTATCACTGCAAAAAAATATTTGACCCATTGATCCAGGTGGATATTGGTGGCCACCCACTTGTTCCAACTGGCTCCTTTTGTCAGTTTTTAGTTCAACACGTTCTTCTATACTTCTTTGTAATTGTGGGTTCTACACTTCCGGGGATGTCTAGAGCCCTACACATATTCCATGTGGATACTGGTGGCCTCCCACCTAATCCAACTGGATTATTTTGTATGTTTTCATATCATCACATCTTGTTGTACTTCCAAGGTTGTTTTGGGGCCCTAAATAGTGTTATTTTGGCTCGCCACAGTCAAATTGTATATGGAGTCAGAGTTTTATGACATAATGCACAGTTCTAGAAAAGACCTTTCCAATAGGCTATCACACGCCTAAAATGAAGATCGTATGCAAAAGTTATGACCCCGGGAAGTAATGTACTAACTTACCCAAACGGGGCCTACATGACTTCTGGCATTTCATCTCCTAGGTTAGTTTTTCGATGTCTAGGGTTTGGGCATTCATGTTTAACATAAAAAGGCCTCCAAAGCCTCACTGTAATCATCTTCTTGTGAATGAGCATAGTCGTCACATCTCTTCTCAGAGATAAAGCTGCCACCATTCTAGTGAGTCTTGCACTCTATATTTTTATAGTCTCTTTACAATTATTTCATTAATAGAAATCAAGTATTGTTGTATTTCTCTATTTCTGGCAATTTTCATCATTATTTCATTGTAATTTCTCTTCTTTCATTTTGTTTTGAACATAATATGGATCACCCATTGGGAAGAGGTTGCATCGATAAATGATTGTACTATGGTAAAAGTTGCATTATTTATTTTTGAGAACATTATCACCAGGTTTGGATGCCTGAAGATATTGATGAGAGATCACGACATGCTTTTATTGAATAACATCATCTTCACGCTAACTCGAGATTTCATGATCCAACATCAAAAGAGCACACCATATCATTCATAGGGCAATGGCCTTGTCGAAGCATTCAACAAAATTTTGGCACGTGCGCTAACCAAGGTATGCAATGTACAACGTGACAATTGGGATCAACGAATTACATCATTTTTTGTGGGCATATAGAAATCATTGCAAAAGATTGACTAAACGCATGCCATGCAAGTTAGTCTATGGAAAATAAGTAGTGATGTCATTGGAGTTTGTGGTCCCAAGGCTTAGGATTGCAGTCACGACGCACATGTCAAATGACCATTCCTTACAATAGTGATTGGATGAGTTCATGGAGTTAGAGTATGAATGATTGATTGTAGGACACAACTAGATGGTGGGAAAATAGACACATAAGGCATGGCATGATCGCAATATATGGCGCAAGGTTCTACAATCAGTATATTTTGTATTATTATATGATAGAAAGTTCTTGAAGCACCCAAGAAGTTGTGCATGCATTGGTTTGGACCCTCTAGACTAGTTTACATCAGTTAGACTACTGCAACAAAGTTTGTGATGTTGCATGGTCAGACCCTCAAAGGATTGATCAATGGAAGTCAGTTGAAGGCATATGATGGCCTACAGGGGTTGGATGCACCATGAATTGATGTATTTTCAATGTTAGCGTAGATTAGGAGTTAGGTAGGTATGAGTAAAGGTAGTTAGAAGTACACAATCATTAGTAGGATACGACAAATCTAGGTAATCTACATGATAGGATAGGCCACACCCATGCAAATTTAGAATATTCGAAAAAAATTAAGGGTTAAATGTGAGATTATTTTAAAGAAAAAGGAGAAGACAGTTAGCTAACAAGACCTATGGAAAAACACGGTGGTGATGTGATAGGAAATTAGCCTCGAACATGTCACAACGACATAATGGACAAGAACATTTATGGAAACACGTCCCAAAGGGTGCATGAGTGGTACAGTAACACAATAAGTTAATTTCCACAACAAATCAGTACAACATGGGAAATGGGAACAATCATCGTAGTAGGTACAATCGGTGAATAGTAAGCACAATAGCCCAGGAATCAGATGCACAGTAGGGGAAGTGGACACACAACTATTGATAGTTACCATTGCCTCGATACCAGTCACTTTGTTAAGTATTCAAATACATATTATAGATATGTTAGAGAGAAGGGTATAGTTCGATTCGATCCAAATATTCAAACTTGCTTCCTGCCTACGTTTAGGCCTGAGCGCAGCCTAGGGTTGGTCCAAGGATAGAGTAAGGATCAGAGGGTAGGATCTATTAGCGTTGAAGCTTCAGCTCCCTCGAGGATTTTCTAGAGCAATGAATACTTCCAACAAGTGATGGGAACACACTAAAGTGCAGGAAATGAAGGAAACTCAAATATAATAGTTGAGATCCCAAGAATATTACATGTTCGTGATTGTCTCTTGGGTAGGGGACCTAACTTATACTTTTCTACTACGACACCTAGAATGCAACAAAGTTCCATGAATTGTGATCCAAAGCTTATGCATAATTCATCCCAGGGCCTAAGGGATGAGAGCAAGTGATCCCCATGCAATGGTACAAACCCATATACAAATATGGGAGTCTTATGCTAGTGGCTATCCCTCATATCAATTGAAGCTACCCTAATCTTAACCACCCTCATGAATCCCAACATGAGATACAGGAAGAAGACGAAGGATAAGCACAATGGAAATACCACCCTAGACGATTTATTAGAGGTTACTAGGCTGATACCACTGGGTCTCGAATGGAGGACTTGGTTGGAATGATGTAGGAGATTATGGGTGCACATTTTTCCTTCGATTACATGGTGGATGGAAAATATCTCGAGAAGGACCAAACCAATATAGACAATGGAGAGCTCGACATCCCTAACAAATGAAGGAAAAATTCACATTTGGGCCTTGGGGGTTGTTTATACATTCAAAGTGCATGCGAATTTCCACCACACTAACTATGCTAGATGTATTTTTCATACAAAAATACTACTAGAGGAATTCCACTAGTTTTCCTCAAGAGTTCTAAAACATTCATCATCGAGCTAATGACGAAGGATGTTTTTTTGGCTCAAGGATGAGCCAACTAATAGTGTTGAGGGCATATTGACACCAAGGTTTTGGAAAGACCACATGCACACCACAAGTTAAGCATGACGAGTGCAATGATCTTTGTAGCAAGCGATGCCAAGATTCAATGACTGTGCCAACCATTTTTCTATTGCACACAAGGACTTGTAAAGAACACATGCATATCAAATACTCAAATATCAAATAAATTATTGTAACCAACTAATTGGTTGTGCCTGAGGTTTTTAGTGATATGGTGTTGGTTGGAATTTGTTGACTACAGTTTCAGTCAAGAGTACTTAGTCGACAAAGCATTACTAGGCTCCTCATTCCATGTTGCTTGCGCAAAGTTTTCGCACACTCTCGCTAAGTGTGATGTAAATATTTCGAAATGAAGAACAAATTTGGATGAAGCTTTATTTGGATAACTTTGAGGGGCTTCTTGAATACAAAGGGTCATGGAAGAAAACCACAATAGAACATCTTTGTCTTACAAAGAATGTTACGGAAATTTCTATAAGCCCTCTTCATTTTGAAGGATTCAACTCTTTATTTCTATATAGGTGATGGTACCATTGTCATGTAGCATTGGAATTTTTTTTTCTTGATAATGGGGATGTAGAAAGAAGAGGTGACACCTCTAGTGAGGATTTTTGTTCACAATATAGTGGGAAAAGACCATTATTATTTACAACGTTGGTTGATGATTGGAGTGCAAAGCATAAATGGAATGTTGAAAATCTATTAGAAAGATATGGAGATATTTCCTTTCGTATTTCTTAGATTCATGAAAAAAAAAGTTACTATGAAGTTCGAGAATTATATGCCATACATGACAGTGCAACATGATGAGGAACCTCCTCATATATTTGGTCCCATGTTCAAGGAATTTGCACCAGATTTATTAAAAGATTATAATGTGCCACATTTACTTCAAGAAGACCTTGTTTGATGTCTTAGATAGTTCCAAACAACCCCATTTAGATGGTTAGTTCTTGGTCCTGCACACATTGGTGCACCATGGCATGTGGACCTAGCACATACAAGTGCTTGGAACACTCTTCTCCAAGGGAAAAAAGAGGTGGGAAATGTATCTTCCTTGTAGGGTACCTCAAGGTGTAACAATGCATGTGAATAAAGAAGATGGGGATGTGAATATTGAAATCCCTCCATAACTATAGTGGTGTTTGGATATTTATCTTCTACTTGTATAACAAGACAAGCCATTGGAATGCACCCAACTTCCAGAAGACACAATATTTTTTCAAAGTGGTTGGTGGAATTGCATCCTCAATATTGATACATCTATTATTGTTACTCAAAATTTTGTAAACATGACCAATTATGAGTTTGTGTGTCTGGATATGGATCCTAGGTATCTTCACATAGAGGTTTCTTGTGCAAAATTGCTTAATTTGCAAGAAGAACATGGGTTTTTTGTTGACAATTAAGATTCCAAGAGTATGAACCATGGTAAAGTGGCCTCTTACAAGCACTGTGATGTGATCTACTTTTTATATTATTTATTCGTGTATTTGGAGGAGAACCATAATCACTATAGTGAAAATTGGAGTAAAGCAACCCCTTGGGGAAAAGAGAAGTGAGGGAATGGTTGTATAGGATTTGGGAAGGGAGACTAGCATTAAGAAAATAGATATGGAAGGGTGCATGCATAGCACTAAATGCAGATAAATGGTTGGATTGTGTCACAAGTATTTTTTTTGCAAACAATTTACAATTTTCCTTAGAGGGCAATAAGCTTCATGTTGGGAAAGGAAGTAATCAAGTATACCTGATTGGGGATTATGTTATCAAACTCTATATTGAAGGAGGCATGGAATATGTAGTTCACAGTTTAGGATCTATGTTGGAATTATATAATCTATTAAATAATTCGAGATTGTTGTTAATTAACCATGTTCCCCAAGTTTTAGCAACTAGTATCCTTTGTTTCAATAATGGTTCTTATGAGTCTATTTTGTGGGATGGAAAAGGAGTGTCTCTGGTAATTACAAAATTTAATCTATTTACTGAAAATTGTTGGTCATCCCATTATTCTTTTATCACATGGAATAAGGCCAATGAAGATACCAATACATCAAGGGAAAAAAAACATGTCATGAGGACAATTGTTTCAATACAAGTACATTGGTATGGCCATATCTTATCACAAAGTGACTTCCTATTCCTAAACACCTTATAGACACAGTTGAAGAGTATCTACAACATGATCTTATCTTGCCACTTAACATTTATGGGCTGATAAATGGAGTGGTACATACCAGCAAGTATACTACATGGCTTCATATGGATATCACAGAGAACAAACATACAACGTATCATGTAATGATGTAGGGCATACAAAATTGGAAGGCTATCCCTTTGGAAATATAGATCACTATCTCTTTGCATTCGAATATATTAATGTTCAAAGCTCCATTTCTTGATTTCTAGCACTTGAAAAGTCAACACGTGGATAAGAGAAAAATAGTGTGTTTTCCTAACAAACTTTATTTCATTTTAATATCTACTCTATGGAGAAAATCCCATGCGTTTCTAGCCAGTACGAGCTTCAGTTCGTTAAATTTAGAACGACCCTAACTACTGGGACCACCCATCGAATGAGATAAAATGAGGTCTGCAGGGAGCTTTACGAGGTTCATTTTTTGATTCATGCTCCATTCATTTTTTGCAAAGTTGCAGAAAGAAGGAAGCAAGGCTGAGTTTGGGTTTTATTTTCGAGGTAATTGATTTATTTGCTTAATTATGTTATGTAAAAAGTCTAGTTGTTTTTCAGTGCTAATCAGTTTTCTTGTATGCAGATAGTAGCGTTGTGCTTCACTGTCTTGATCCATTCAATGTCCAACTTACTTTTCTTCATCTTCTTTTTGTGATTGGTTATTTTATGTATGAGTGCAAATAATATCGAGATTAGTTAGAATCACTTCTAGTTCGAGTTCTCGCAGGAATTTGAAAACATCGGAAAATCTAAGAGAATGTATGGGGTTATATATAAATAAAAGATCAAACTTCAGCCTTGGAATAATTCATGTTTATTTTTTATTTTTTTTAATTTGTCTTTTGATACAATATTCAAAAGCAAAAAAACACCAAAACAATGTTAATATATTTCATTTCTTTAAATTAATTTCAAGTAAATTTTCTTTCTTTTTATTTTGTTTAATTTTTTGTTTTATTAATTGCAATACTAAAAAGAAAATTTTATAACAAGTCATTTTAATATATTTATTAATCTAGAGTAGTTTTTGTTGGAGATATTACACACACCTAGGATGTTTTTTCCTCATTTTCTTATATTTATTAGTCATTATTGAGGGTCTTCTTTTTTTTAGGAACCTCTTCTATTTTTTAGGAAACTCTCCTACATTCTAGGAGAATATTCTCTTCAGTTGACTAGCGGAGTGGAGTCATTCAGGGTAACTTTGGTTATATCACCAAGTAACCTCAATATCATCACTATTAATGCACACTTACCTTTGGATCATCACCATGAAGGCACATTACTTGTGCATGCTTGATCTCCTCCTCATTTCACTCTGGTCTGTCCAGTTAACTGAAAACTGCATGACTAGTTAACTAGGACTAGGTGGCAGTTAACTCCCGTAACTGCCTGAGTGTGTCCAGATCTCTCTAGACCACCACTGTGGTGGTGGATTAGTTGAGCTATACAGAGTATATCATGTGTATTTTATCTTTCATTCATTTGTTTAATACAATTTTCATTCTTTTCTCTTCAATTTTTCTCTCGTCTTCTTACCTTTGCAAGTTGTGTTTTTTATTATGCTAGCTAGATCTCTTGTGTAGGTACTCACCACATTTTACATGGTATCAGAGCCCACGGGATGCTAGGAAAAAGTCACATCGACATTTTTATTTGCAAGTACTAAAGATTGAAGAACACATGAAGAATGGAATCTCCATCTTCTGCAATTCTCACCCCATACAACTACTTTGAATGGAAGAAAAAGATGGATATTTTGATCAGAGGTAGAGGATTGTACAGGTTGACCATGTCTAAGGAAAAAAAACCCACATCATCCATTGAAAAATCCAAATACCTCAATAGAATGGATGAGTCTTATGGAGCCCTCTACATGCACATGTCCCCTGAGTCGTTTCATGTATCAACTTGTAAAACTCCAAATGAGATCTGGACCACCATGGAAGGACTCTTTGGAAAACAAGATGAGATGAGAGGCCACATGCTTGAGGTCGAATTACTTGAATTGGATCCAAAATGTTTTCAAAACATCCAAGATTTCTTCACAAAGTACAAGGATTTGCTACTGCAACTCAAGGATTGCGGGGTCGAAAATCAAAGGAGGAAAAGTGAATGGTTATCGCCATTTAGTTGAAACTTGGTCCAGAATACTCTATATTCATTTCCACATTCCACACTTAGAGATTCACTCCTAGAGAATCCTAGAATATTCCCTCTTTGGATACCTTCATTAAGGCCCTAATTCAGGAGCAAGATAAACTCATCAAAATGGGTGTAATAAAAAAATACAAAGAACATGTACTTGTTGTACATGATGGAAATAGTTCTCAAAATCAAAAATCCAAAGTGAAATGAAAAACCAAGTCACATGCAGAGTCTAAGAAGGAAGGGTAATCCAAACCCTTCAATGATTCCTCGGGATCCAAAAGTGGAAAAGGAAAGAAAGGGCAGAAGTGTACTTATTGCATTCGAGGATTCCATCCAGAATCTACATGCATGAAGAAGCAGATAGACCTTATGACTCAGATTCTTCAAAAGAAAAACCTAGGGGATCAAATTTCCGAGGTTGCTAAGAAGAAGCCAGAAGATCATGATCCCAAAGGTAATCATCATGCATTAGTTTTTGTTCATTCTTCACTTGATGTCTGGATCATGGATTCAGGTGAATCCCACCATACGACTACCACATAGGATAACTTATCTTCTTTGACTGCATGCAATGGTCCTTCTATCCTCACGGGGGATGACTCTCAAATCAACGTCGTTGGAAAAGGGAGAGTATAACTAGATCATGGAAGTTTTAAGAATGTTCTCCATGTTCCTCAACTTTTTGTGAATCTTCTCTCGGTGTATCATATTACACACTCATGCTCAGAAAAAAAGGTGGAGTTCACACCAGACTCAGTGTCCCTATTCGACATGCAAGACAACTCCAAGATTGTTGTCAAGGAGTTAAATCATCAATCTCAGTTATACACTTTTTCTAAGTTTATTGAACATGATTCCTATGTACTTCTTATGCATGCTTATGACAATAGTATATTATGGCATGAGAGGTTTGGTCACCTGAACTTCAAGTATATGCAACAACTTAGTGAGAAAGGGATGGTCATTGGATTACCCGATATCCACTTTTCTAAAGGGGTTTGTGAAGGATGTGTCCTTGGCAAGCACCCTCAAGAGAAGTTTAATAAAGGGAAGGCTCACAAGGCCTCCTCTCCATTGGATTTGATTCACATTGATCTCATGGGTCCATTCCTGCATACATCCATTGGTAAGGCAATGTACTCGCTTACATTTTTGGATGATTACTCACATTATACTTGGGTATTTTTTCTCATACAAAATTCAAAGGTATTTGAGCACATAAAAGAGTTCAAAGAAATTGTTGAGACTCAATCAACGAGAAATATCAAATCGCTCCGTACATATAATGGGGAGGTGTATGGTAACAAAGATGTTCATAATCTTTGTCTTGAGGTTGGGATACATTTGTAGCATGCAGTACCATATACTTTGCAAAAGAACAAGGTTGTTGAGTGGAAAAACATATCTCTCAAAGAGATGGCCAACTACATGCTACATGTAAAGGCACTTCCTCCCAAGTTTTGGGTTAATGTACTTAACTGTGCCAATCACATTCAGAAAATATCCCCTCACAAATATGTTAAGGAAGAGACTCCTTTCGAGGCTTGGAGCAACAACAAACCAAAAGTCACCCACTTTTTTGTCTTCATCTCATGTGCATGGGCTCATATTCCCTTTGAAAAGAGGAAAGAACTTGATCCATAGATTATTGCATGTATATTTGTTGGATACCCAGACGGTGTGAAGGGGTATAGATTCATTGATCCCTCTACAGACCAACTCATCATTGAACATAGTGTTCAATTTGAGGAAAGTATCACACATGCTCCACATGAGTCGCATGCAAGTACTTTTGTCCTTCCATCATATTGAGATAATGAGTCTACACATTTAGACTCTACTTCAGATATGAGTTTCAATATGGATTTATAGGATTCATAACATGTATATGCACAGTCAATATAGGAATATGAGGAGCTAGAGAAGAGGCCCAAGTGGGCACATACCACTCTTCAGGATGCAGTAGATCTTGTTGGGAATCCAATGGATCTTAGGAGGACTCGATCAGTTCGAGGAGCCTCCTCATGTACTTATAGCCACTAATCCCATGTTTCTTAAGCAATGTTATGTGGCTCACTCTTTAGACCCGCAGAACTATGGTGAGGTTGCAGGGAATCCCTTTTTGGAATCAACCATGCAAGAGGAGTACAAATCCCTCCTTGAGAGCCAAACTTAGGATCTGTCTATGCTTCCTTCAGGAAGGAAGCTTTTTATATGTATATGGGTATACAGGACCAAGAGTGAAATGGATGGCCAAGTTATCATATACAAGGCAAGACTAGTTTCCAAATCCTTTCAACAGATTCATAGCATATACTACGATGAAACATTCGCTCAAGTAGTGAAGACGGAATCCATTTGTTTGGCCCTTTCTATTGCAGAATCCATAGGATGGTAATTCCATCAAATGGATGTGAAGAATGAATTTCTTCATGGATATCTCTTAGAGGTGATTTACATGGAGAAGCCACCTGGCTTCATACAAGATTCATCTTTGGTTTGCAGGCTCAATAAGTCTCTCTATGGCCTTAATCATGCATCAAAAGCATGGTATGCCAAGATGGAATCCTACCTGTTGTCCCAAAATTTTGTGAGATGCAAATCTGATCCAAATGTCTACAATCTCAGGACTATTGATTCGCTTCATAGTCTAGTTCTTTATGTGGGTGATCTTTTGATCACTAGTTTCTCGACTTCATCGATTGTTGCGGTGAAGGGGATTATGCATTATAGGTTTTTGATGATGGACATGGGTCCACTCCATTACTTCCTTGGTCTCAATATTAGTCAAGATGTTTCAGGAATCAAGTTATATCAAGCCAAGTATGCTCAGGATCTCATGGAGAGATTTCACATGAAAGACTACAAGTCTACCCCTACACCCTTCCTATATGGGGTAAGACTTGAGGATGGCAGGGACATTCCACTAGTTGACTGCACTTTGTACAAAAAAATTGTGGGGAGTTTGTTATATCTCTCCCACACTTGGCCATACCTATCATATGATATGGGAGCAGTCTCTAGGTACATGCAAGAGTCGCATGAATTAAACTAGAAGGTTTCAAAGCGTATCCTTCGATACATTCAAGGAACCACCAACTATGGGATTCATTATTCATTAGGCTCTGCATTGGATCTCATATGCTTCGCATATTTTGAATGGGAAGGCAACAACATTGATCACAAGTCCACATCCGAATACACTCTCAGTTTTGGTTCAGGGCCTATCTGTTGGTCAAGCAAGAAGCGGTCTTCTATTTCTCTATCTTTAGTTGAGGTTGAGTACAAAGGAGTAGTTAACATCACCATCCAGGCATTGTGGCTACAAAACTTCCTTACCGAGTTGGGCATCCAGTTCCACATATCGATTGTCATTTGGTGTGACAACCAAAGTACACTCAATTTTTGTAGAGACCCAGTGCAGAAGCAACAGACAAAGCATATCAAGATCCATATGCACTGCATTAGAGATCTAGTCCACGAGAGGATCATCGACCTACAATTATGTTCTTCCTATGAATAGACTACTAACATATTCACCAAGACTTTCATTGAGTAGAAGTTTCACTCTCTGCGTGATTTTCTTCGAGTGAAGGACACATTTGCTTAGAGACTGCATTTTCTTCTTTTGATGCATTGTACCTTGAGGGGGGATTTTCCCATGATGTTTTTGTCAGACAGATTGTTTTCATTGATCCCTTAGAGCATTCAAGATACCCTAGATTTGTGGTCGAGATTGATGTTGAGTTAGTTGGTCATTGATGTTAATAAGAGTGGTTGATGTTAGCAGATGTGTTCGATGCATTTGATGATGTCTACATGAATCTCTAGTGGTGTGGTCATGAGACCCAAAGTTGTTTGAGGAATAAGGGCATGAAGGATAGTGAAAACGTAGGTAACACACTTATATAAGGATATTCATCGTTGTGTTGTTTCTAGTGATAGGTGGTATTCCACGCAGTTCCTTACGGTTAGGGAGATATGACCTCATGAATTTGGAAGCCCCAAAGAATGGTTAAGAAGCCCCTAATTGGTTCCAAGTCATTAATGAAAGGGTAAAGTGGTTGCAACAAGAAAGTTCAAGAAGCCCTAAGATTAAGTTCACTTGGAAAAGTATAAATACACCTCAAGCAGTCCCTCTTAAATACATTCACATACACTTTCATTGAATATCTATCTTGTGAGAAAGTGATATTTTGGATAGTTTGTGATGGAGAAATCTGAGGTAGCGACAAGTGAGAAGTGCGGGAGATTCGGGATTACAAGGGAGAGCTAGGTTTTTTTGTAAAAACCTTAATTGGATTATCCCCATGGGTCAGACAGCTAGTGTCCCATGAGGCAGCCCAAGGAGTTGCACAATACCTGTCACGTGAGGCCCTATGTGACATCAAGTATTTTTCCCACAAGGACAAGATAGAAGTGAAGGGAGATTATTTTTCCTAATTGTTGAGGCCAATAAGGGTATGTTTTTCTCATATTTGACACAAGATGTTAGCTACAAGTTACATGTATGCTTATGTAATTGTTTCTTATGCTTAGTGATGGTATGGTACATGCTTGAGAGGCATGTCTTGTTGATGCATAGTACACCTTGGTGATGGCATGATACCTTGTTATAATTACACTCTTGGCTATCTTGATATCTGATTTGGTATATGTCATGTTATGTTTCATGGTTGAAGTTCGCACTTGGTATATGGTAGCACGTGTATGAGATATACCTCTTGGTGATATTGGCACTTGGTTAAGGTACATTGTTGGTGCATATGTTGGATATATTGGCACATGATTTATACTTGAGGCATATGGTTTGAGGTACATATTGGTTATATGTTGATGTTATGATGGTTATGACTTTGGTAACTTATTGATGCATTGGTATAGGTATGAGGCACATCCTTGGTGCATGGTGTGCGGCATATTCTCGATACATATCTTGGTGATATTGGTACATGTTGAGTTACACCTTAGTGATGTTATAGAACATTGATTAGTAGCACATCTTGGCTATATTGGTATCTTGGTACTATGTTTATCTTGGTTATTCTTGAGGCGCTTCATTAATAATATCTTATGATATGGACAATGGTTGATGCATGAGATGATACATGGTTGATGTACTTGGTATAGTACAAGGTTGATGCACTTGGTATAGTACAATGTTGATGTACTTGGTGTGGTACATGCTTGGTACATGGTATGGTATGGGTGTTGATGTACATGGTTGATACATGGTACATGGTTGATGCATGATATGGTACATGTTGATGTACCTGATTGATACACGGTATGGTACAAGTTTGGTACAAGTGTTGTGCATGGTTGATGCATAGTTTGCTACAGATGTTGGTGCATGGTCGATGCATGGTTTGGTATAGGCATTGGTGCATGCATGGTTGATATAGGTTTATGTATATGGTCGATGTACATGGTTTGGTGATGGTATCCATGTGAGAGGATCTGCTTTTTTATGTTGAGTATTAGTGACAGTGACAGGTTGGTTGTGACAGGATGATAATGATAGGTTGGACACAGTGACACGTTAGATACAATGACAGGTTGACAACAACAATTTGGATATAGTGACAAGTTGATGTGATAATGACAATGGTAGTGATTGTGGTAGTGACAGTTTGGTATACACTTATATTTCAAAGCAGCGGGATGAGGCAAGGAAAGGGGGTTGTATCCTCCTTTTGGTTGGTTCCAGAGAACTCAGGGAGTTGGATATTCCTTTAGGTTGGAGCCTGAGAATCAGGGGGTTGTATCCTCCTTTTGGTTGGATCCAGATAATTCAGGGAGTTGTACCTTCCTTCAGGTTGGAGCCTGTAAATAGGGGCTCATAGCCTCCTTCTAGTTGTAGCTGGATAATTGGGAAGTTGGTGCTTCCAATTAATGTAATCTTTTGATATATAAGAAATCATTATGTGGTTTTATCCCATTTGGGTTTCTACATAAATTATGGTGTATTGTGTATTTGATGTGATGTGATGGTTCTTATGTTTATATGCTCATGATATATAGATGATACATTGATGATATATTGTTGATAAAGTTGAAGTTTATATATTGTGGTTAAAAGTGGTAAAAGTGCTCATACGGATTCACCCC
>ML788815.1:470387-488833 GCA_009831015.1 Picea engelmannii
ATTTTCATTGATCTTTTAAATTATAATTCTCAGGTCATTAAATGGGTCTGTAGTTAGAGTATTACTTAGTTAATCACAATCATTTTCTTTTAATTAATTTTACTTTATAATCTTTAATCATTTATTCAATTAGGGTCGTTACATATAGGTTCCTTCAAGAAACAATTTAACCATTGGAAGGTGGATCATGGAGAGCAACAATATGTATAGAAATGGAATACCATGGTTTGATGGTCAGAATAACCAGAGCTATGAGATGTGGAGAAATAAGATGAAATCATTTCTAGGAGCACATGGGTATGATGTTTGGTACTCATTTGTTACAGGATACACTGTTACAAAGAAATCGAAGACTGTAGCCAAGAAGTAATTGAAAAGAAACAACAAAATAGCAATGGATTTCATTTGGAAAGGATTGCTTGATCTGGTAAGAGAGAAAGTTGGAAAATGTTCATAAGCTAAATAACTTTGTGATAAGATACATAATCTCTAATTTGAATATTCTCCCATCACAAACCCAAAGAATTCTAAATAAGATGAAAGAATATAACAATAAGAAATATTCTCATCATGTTAGACAAATTCAGAAGAAGAAGATTGTGAAGAAGACATAGTAGACCTTGAAGTAGAATTAATCAGTGTTTTAGAGGAATTGATGAAAGAAAGGAAGAAAAACAAGTCTCTTGAGGAACAATTAGTAAATAAGAATTCTCAAGAAAGTTATGAAGAATCTCAATAGGTCATCATGAATCTAAGAGCTCAGTCGGAAGAAGCAAGAAGGATTGAAGAAACATACAAAATTCAGATGGAAGAGAAGAAGTGTTTGGAAGTCGAAATAGTAGTACAAATAAAGGAAGTAGAGAAGAGAGAGAAGATTTTGATATATCATCTCAAGGAAATATATGAGGATTTAAACTAGATTGAAGTGGAATTTAGTCAGCGAGAAAAAGGCTTGAAGATTCAGATGATGAATAAAGAAGAAGAGGTTGAGAACGAATGAAGTCATGAAGATTCAGATGATGAATAAAGAAGAAGAGGTTGAGAAGCTTGAATAAGAAGTTGTCACATTGAGAGTTAAAACCAAAAAACTCAGCCAAAAAAATTGAAGAGAGAGAAACAACCACATCATCAGTAAATAAAGTTGAACATAAGCACTCCAGGTTTCCAGGAAGGAAGAATGAAGACAGGGGTAAGAGTTATAAAAAAGTAATCAAATAAATAAATCATGGTCAACATGAATCAAAGAAAAATGAGTCTAATAAAGATACATCTTCAATAATGCCTTCCCAATTCAAGAAACAAAGTAGTTTCAATCATGATTAAGGGATCAACAGAAGAAAAGATCATGGTCGGCCAAGGCAGGAATTCAGAAGGACTACACCACAAAGAAGATCATTCACTCCAAAGTATGCAAATTTCTTTTATGGTCATTGTTTTATTTGTACTAATTTGGACATAAGGCTATAGATTACAGAGTATATGGAAGAAATTTTCAGACAAGAAATACCTATGTGGCTCCCCACAACATTGAATGTTACAAATGCCACAATCATGGTCACATAGCTTAGAATTTTAAAAGCATGATAGATCCCACTATGAAAGAAAACATTGATGTCAAATACAAGAAGGTTTGGAGAAGAAAACAAAGACAAGAAGACCCTGTGAATAAAGAACAGGTCCCAGAGATCGTAGGATTTGCAGTAGTGTGAGAAAGAAAAGAAGAGAATGTGAATAAAGAACATTCCCAAAAGATTGTACTTTCAAGAATTGTAGTGCAAGATCATAATGAATCCATAGGGAAAAAGGAAGAAGTCAGAGTTCAAAAAGATGATGAGTCTACAAACAAAGAAGAATATTACTCCACATTAGGGTGGATTCCTCCATTGTTCCGAGCCATCCGGCTTGGAGACTCCTAGTAAATATGAATATTGAATAGGGGGATTCGATGAAGTAGCTACTATAGATCAAAGAACCATCCTTTGAGAAGATTGATGCATTTGCAGAGACAGATTCAAAATAGTTAGATAGAATAAGTACAGAATGACATATTGATCGATTGAAAAGAAGTTTTCCCATGCAGATATCATAGGAATACCATTGACACACTTTCCAAGAAGGGATACATTACAAGTTCAAGGATGTATTACATATTAGTGGACATATTTGATTTATTCTAAGAAACATGAATATGTGATGATCAATTACAACAAATAATCTTTCATGATAGTACAGTGACAAATGGGTCAGCATTGTGGACAATTGAGTAGCAGAGTTATAGACAACTTATGACATATGGACAAATATGGATTCATAATATCATTGGCGGGTCTAGATAGATATATGACAAAACATATTCACAATTGGAATCAGTGGAATCAATGGAAAAGTGGAATCATTTGGTCACAAGAAGATAATCAGTGAAAGGCATAGCAGAACAGGGAAAGATAAACCTTCAGCAGAAGTTGTATCATCATAGGGACATTGTTGAATAGTATGGTTATCAATGTCTAAATAGTGAAAATAACAAGCCATGAAGATTTGAAGACAAGAAATTTTGAATTCTTTTTATATATGTCTGAGAGTTACAAGAGGAAGCACCAATGGAAAATAAGCAGAACTGGAAGAGAGCAAAGGAAACATACACATGAATCCCTACATTGATCAACACAAGATCTTGAAGAGAAGTCAAGGGAAGAGAAATTGCCAGAGAAAGAAATCAAGAAAGAAATATTAGAAGCATGCAGACAGGGAGAGACATATTGATAAGGGGAGTTATCCATTTTCCCGTGATGTCAAAGAAAGAGAAAGAGTCGAGTGCATGAATTCATAGAAGGATTGTTCAAAAAAATGTATACTTTCATAGGGACTCACTCTTTATTATTGATATCAAAAAGAGAAGAGGAACTTGGAAAGAAACATGAGGACATAAACATGTGAAGACGCATAGGGGGAAAATCCCCAAGGAGAGATATCGTTTTCCATTGATGTCAAAGGGGGAGAGAGAGAGAAGTTGATGAGGAGCAATGGCCATAGGGGGAGCATGAGTATTGAAGTATGAGTGTTGCCATCAATGCCAAAGGGGGAGATTGTTGGATAGTTGGTTGTCATTGATGTCAACCCTTAGAGCGTTCAAATATACCCCAAAGTTATGGTCGATATTGATGGTGAGTTAGTTGGTCATTGATGTCAACAAGAGTGGTTGATGTTAGCAAATATGTTGGGTGCATTTAATGAAGTCTACATGCAGGCCTAATAGTTTGGTCATGAGATCTGAAGTTGTTTGAGGAATAAGGAAATGAAGGACAATGTGAATTCAAGTAACACACTCATAGATGGATAGTCCTTGTCATGTCATTTTTAGTGATAGGTGGTACACGATGCGGTTCCTTATGGTTAGGGAGATATGTCATCATGAAGTTGGAAGCCCCGAAGAATGATTAAGAAGCTCCTAATTGGTACCAAGTCATTAATGAAAGGGTAAAGCAGTTGCAACAAGAAAGTTCAAGAAGCCCTAATATTAAGGATAGAAGTAACTTGGAAAAATTATAAATAAACCTCAAGGAATCTCTCATAATGACATTCACATACACTTTCATTGAATATCTATCTTGTGAGCAAGTAATATTTTGGCTAGTTTTCAATGGAAAAATTTGAGGTAGCGACAAGTGAGAATTGCAAGATTTTTGGGATTATAGAGGAGAGATGATTTTTTCTGTAAAAATCCTAGTTGGTTGATCTTGTGGGTCAGAAAACTAGTGTCTCGTGAGGCATCCCTGCAGGTTTCACAGTACCTATCACGTGATGCCCCGTGTGACATGAAGTCTTTGTCCCGTGGGGACAAGACAAAAGTGAAAGGAGATGCTTGTTCCTAGTTTTTGAGGCCAAGGAGGGTATGTTTGTCTGATACTTGACACAACAAAATTAGCTACAAGTTACAGGTATGCTTATGTGATTGTTTATTATGCTTGGTGATGGTATGGTACATGATTGAGAGGCATGTCTTGTTGATGCATAGTACACCTTGGTGATGACATGATACCTTGTTACAAGTACACTCTTGTCTATCTTGATATTTGATTTGGTATATGTCATGGTTATGGTTCATGGTTGAAGTTCACACTTGGTATATGGTATCACATGTATGAGATACACCTCTTGGTGATATTGGTACTTGGTTGAGGTACATTGTTGGTGCATATATTGGATATATTGACACATGATTTATACTTGAGGCACATGTTTTGAGGTACATTTGGTTATATGTTGATGGTGTGATGGTTATGACTTTGGTAACTTATTGAGGCAATGGTATATGTATGAGGCACAACCTTGGTGCATGGTGTGAGGCATATTCTTGATACATATCTTGGTGATATTGGTACATGTTGAGGTACACCTTAGTGACGTTATGGAACTTGATTATTAGTACATCTTGGCTATATTGGTATCTTGGTACTATGGTTATATTGGTTATGCTTGAGGCACTTCATTAATTATATCTTATGATATGGTACATGGTTCATGCAAGAGCCAATACATGGTTGATGTACTTTGTATAGTACAAGGTTGATGCACTTGGTATAGTACAAGGTTGATGTACTTGGTGTGGTACAGGATTGGTACATGGCATGATACAGGAGTTTATGTACATGGTTGATACATGGTACATGGTTGATGCATGATATGGTACATGTTGATGTATTTGATTGATACATGGTATGGTACAGGTGTTGGTGCAATGTTGATTCATAGTTTGGTACATGTGTTGGTGCATGATTGATGCACAATTTGGTACATGTATGGGTGCATGGTTGATGCACGGTTTGGTACATGTGTTGGTGCATGCATGGTTGATACAGGTTGATGTACATGGTTTGTGTATAGTATCCATGTGAGAGGATTTGGTTTCATTGATGTTGAGTATCAGTGAAAATGACAATTTCATAGTGACATTCTAACAATGACAGGTTTGATACAATGATAGGTTGGATATAGTGACATGTTAGATACAATGATAGGTTGACAATGATAGGTTGGATACAGTGACAAGTTGACATGTTACAGGTTGATGTGACAGTGAAAATGACAATGGCAGTGAAAGTGGTAGTGATTTTGGTAGTGACAGTGATCCAGGTGGATATCGGTGGCCACCCACCTTTCCCGACTGGCTCAAAACAATTTTCTGGCAATTTTGGCAATTTACTATTTTTAGCAGTTTTTAACTTCAGGGACCATTTTGAGGGCCCAAATGAAGGTTTTTCGAGATCGAGGTCCTCAATGATAACCAAATGCATGATTGAGCCCCCAAAATGAATCTCCTCGACAATACCTTTCCAACGAGCTATCACACGCCTAAAACAGAGATCGTATGCAAAAGTTACTACCCCGGGAAGTTGATGTACTCACTTACCCAAACGGGGCCCACATGACTTTTGGCGCTTCATCTCCTAGGGTTAGGTTTTTGGATGTATAGGGTTTTTGGAATTCCTGTTTATTGTAAAAAGGCCTTCAGAGCCTCATTGTAACCATCTTCTTGTGAATGCGAGTAGTCGTCACATCTCTTCTCAGAGATAAGCTGCCACCATTCTAGCGAGTCTTTCACTCTGTATTTTTGCAGTCTCTATACATTTCTTTCATTAATAGAAATCGTGTATTACTGTATCTCTTTGTTTATGTTTGCATCTCTAATACATTTATGTTATATTATTGGATATATGTGATATCTCTGTGCATTTCTTTATTGTATCTCTGCTCTCATTTCGTGCCGAAAATAATCTGGATCAGACAGTTTGGTCTACACTTATATTTCAGGGCGACATGACGGGGCAAGGAAAGGGGATTGCAACCTCCTTTTGGTTGGTGTCGTAGAACTCAAGGAGTTGGATCTTCCTTCAGGTTGGAGCTTGAGAATCATGGGGTTGTATCCTCCTTCTGGTTGGATTTAGAGAATTTAGGGAGTTGTAGCTTCCTTCAGGTTGGATCTTGTAAATAAGGTGTTGTAGCCTCCTTCTAGTTGTAGCTGGAGAATTGAAAAGTTCATGCTTCCAATGAATGTAATATTTGATATATAAGAAACCATTCCATGTTTTTCTCCCATTTGGGTTTCCATGTAAATTCTAGTGTACTATGCATTTGGTGTGTTGTGATGTTGCTTATGTTTATATGCTCATGATATATAGATGATACATTGATGACCTACTATTGATAATGTTGAAGTTTATATATTGTGGTTAAAAGTGGTAAAAGTTCTCATATTTATTCACCCCACCCCCCACCCCCTCTGAGTATTCCAAAAATTTTCCTTCTTTCCTCACTTATTTGTAGTCTTCATTAGTTGTAGTGTTCATGGGTACCTAACATGGACTTTGTTGTTGGGACCCATTCTTCATTACCCCATAGTAGTGTTCAAGGGGGGTGTTGGAGATATTACACACACACACTATTAAATTTGAACATTTTTGCGATGAAGTAGAGACGAAGTTTCGTTGGAATAGGGATGTTGTTGCGACCAAGATGATTTTTTTTTTCGTCGAAATCAATTCATCAGTCTAGCAGCAACACATGGATCTTCACTGGTCTAGTGATTGGGAAAATAGGCCTATTCACAATAGGGAAAAGTTACCATTCGTCAGTCAAACGACCAAGATTAGTCGATCTAGGGACCAACTTTAGCCGCAAGCCTTGCTAGCATCTCTAAGGAAAACATAACCTTGGTCACTCTAGCCACCATAATTAGTCGGCTAGAGACGACTGTTAGTCAGTCTAACAACTAATATTAGTCACAAGAGCTACCAAGACAACCCTGACAAACTTGGTCAATAAACCATGCTGAGTCGGTATAACGACAGAGATTAGTCGCTAGAGAGACCAAACCTTAAGCTAAAAATATCAAACAAAGGACGAACAGGTAGTCTCTAGAGCGACCAAGTTACATACTTTGCAACCAAATAGAAATACAAGCGATGAACATGTTAGTCGCTAGAGCGACTAATGTTGGGGTTTAAAAAATATATATATATATACCATTCACACAGGAATAAGCCCAGACTAGAAAGCTACATAAGCATACTTTCATTATGTACTTAGGAAACAATACAAAAGAGCAGAGCAAAGCAGTATGACTATATAAAGGTGATGAACACACATTCTTTCAAAATCATTATGAAGGGAAACAATACAGAAATATAATTTGGAAAATGCCCAAGCCAAATGGAAGAAATAACCTCAAAGTTATGTGAACTTGTAGATATGAGAGTAGTTCTGTCGGGGTAGCAAAAGAAGTCATGTATTTTATTGACATAAAAAAGACAATTGTAATTAAGATTGGTCAGCCAAAATTCTTATGGCATAGTAAGCTAGTTGAATTTAAGGCTTATATTGAATTACATAGGCTTTAACTGTCCATTCAAGAACTAGATTGAAGGGTGCCTACCCTTCCCATCCTTTGTTGTTTTAATTAATAGATTGCTTGTCCTTAATCCATATCCTTTATGTCGACAATATCCACCTCTTTAGTTTTGGTTCACTTAGGGAGGTAGAATCTTTGAAGAAATTTTTTAATCTTTATTGTAGAGCCACTAGAATGGAACTAAATTTGATCAAGTCCTATAGAGTATACCAAGGCATGAGTAGAATCTAAATCTTATTCTTGCAAAGTAATAACATTTATAGGTTACACCGTTCTATAGTTGATCTAAAACTTATCGAGAAATAGATCATGGTCAATCCTAGCAAATCTACACTCCTTGCAAGAAAATTTAGAATAGTCAACACAATGGATCTAATATAGAATTACCACTCTTATTTGTGTGCACACCAATATATCCAATAACTCCTCCATGATCTTGAAATATTGGTTTGCATAGATTTTGTCCCTTTATAAATGACATGTACATAGAAAATCTATAGATTCACTAGCATATCTTAACGATGAGCACCCTAATCCTTCTCTTTTCACACATGCCAATAATGCAGATACACAGTTTTTTTTTCTAGTACAACTCACACAACTAATATTTTCCATCATGCATGTATTAGTGAAAGTTATCACATAGTGCATATGCATTAGGAATTTCCACCATGGATCCATCCACAAAGGTCCTAATGGTACCAAAACAACTCCAATCTTATACTCCTTCACTCAATCGATCTAGAGATTCTTGATACTCCCCTCCACTTCTGAATACATGAATTTTTCTTAGCTTTTGCCAAAAAAAATTCATCTATCTACAATTGAGGCCTAAGGTTTTAGACAAATTCTAGCATTTTGAGCATGGGTCTTGCCAAAAGAAGAAGAGATAAGCACCATTGGACATTCTGAAAGGTAAACATATAAAAAATTGCAACCGATTCAAATAGAAACTCACAAATACTTTAAATAACAAAAAGAAGAAAAAATGTAGTTGTGAAAAATGCCCATAACAGTATTGGATCCGTCATGGAGCACAAAACTTACATATTAATGCTATTTGTTTCTTCCTCGTGATTAAAATAGATCTGAAATTTTAAAATATTTCTAAGCACCAAAAACATGAATAAGATGCAAAATTTCTAACTCTTTGGACTGCCTAACTTCCAAAATTAATTAAGATATAGTACATTTACATGATATTTGATTTCAGTCCTCAAAAACAAGGATTTGAGTTTGAGAGTAATTTAAAAAGATTTCTAAGCACCAAAAACATGAATAAAATGTTGGTTTATTTTAGCTTTTCTTTCAAGATAATAAGAGTAGAATTTAGTAAGCATACTTGTAATTTTTGAAAATTATATCAGGGTGAATATGAAAACATACCACACCAGCAACATTTAACACAATGCATCCATGAGCATCCATTACAACTCATAGACAAGCATCTATTAATTAACTAAACTTTATTCACAAGTCATTGCCAAACTTTTCATGTTAACTGAAGGGTGCTTTGGGGTATTGTTGCTACTCCTAGGTAGGCTATCATTGTAAGGAAGGAATGTGGAAAATTTGACAAGTTGTAATCGTAGATATGGACATTTCCTACATATTTTACAACTCTGTATTGTTGGGTATTTTGATCAACACTGTGCCAATGGTGTCCACCTAACAAATGTATATGAAGGTCATTGGGTGCTACCATAACACCAAACAAAGGATTTACACCAATGAAGGGATTTAGAAGTTCGAGTAAAGTGCATCCATATAATATTTTAAGTGAGTGAGTGTATTAACACCAATGAATGAATCCATTGTCAATTAAATGGCCTCAACGAGTCAATGAATACCTAGATTTGCTAGCTCATTAAAGGGGAGATATCCTAGGGTGAGCTAGTATGAAAATAGGTCAACGTTAGGTAGGTTGGGGCTGCAAAAATAGCTTAGGATAGTCAAATGGTAAACATTCCTAAGGAAGTTCTTCCCAATACACACCTCATTACTGAAATCTAAATTGTGGCATCAACTAGGACTCAAATCCAAATTTAAGAAAAATATCATTTCCTTCTTTATGATAAATGATTATAAGTTGCGCTTCACTATAGGGAACATAATTACAATTGTGTGCTTGTCACAGGTTCAACTATATCATTAGCTCAAGGAAATATTTAATAAACAAGTGACCAAAAGAACCAACCCACACAAACATGGTGACAACAACAATTGCAAGGTATACTTATATGGAACTTAGTATCTAAATCTAGTTAGAAGGAACATGATCCAAGTTATTGGCTTTAATCAGTTAATGCCCTAGATAAAAAATACAGAGTAATTTTGGGACAACCAAACACAATTACAATGGTATGTTGTTTTAGACATTGCAATAAATCAAATGATATATTAATCGCCCCAAAACATCCAAGAATGGGGGACTATGTCAGAGTGAATCTATATCTAGCATTAAAGTGGTGGGACTGTCTTTGTAATAGTTATGACAGTCCTAAATTGAGTTCCAAGTTAGTAGCTTTAGTAGATTTAGGGAGCTATAGAGATTAGGTCTAGATGTCTTGTGTTAGGCCACAAAGAGTCTAGGATTGTTAGGCTTAGGATGTAGGTCAGGTTTAGGGTAGGCCGAGGTATGTAGGGGTAGCCTTATAGGTTAGGTTAGGAGATTCAAATCTCCTAGGAGGAGCAAGAAGCATATGAAGAGGATGATGAACCTCAAGGTCACTACATTCAGTGTGTACTACATTGATTTAGGCTAGAAACAGTGTTGTCTAGAGAGACATAGCTTGGGGATTGTGCCCACCGCCATCCATCCTTAACACTCATGAAGTCAACATAACTTTTTCTTCTTAAATTCAAATTTCCTAAAAAAAATCATTGATCTCCACATTCATTACAAAATATCATGATAGTCATAAATCAACCGAAAATCACCTTAAACCAATCCTTAACAAGATCCATACCTTTGAGTGATGGGGTGCCTCCAATGTTGCTCCTCTCCATCCTGTGATTCATCACATGACTTAATTATATTTCAGAATAGTAATTAAATATGTAACAACCTCTACAAATTAATGACTAAAGACGAATACCTAAATGAGCTTCTCTTCGTTTCGAGAATAAATTATTCTCTACTGAACAGGACCAACCACGTGAAGGTGGAAGTTATTTTGACCCCTCCCCCCCTCTCACATCACTCTCATTTCCCCATACCCAATCTATCTATATTTTACAACTATAATTAGAAATGACAGTAACATTAAATGTAAGAAAAAAACATTCATCACAATGTGCTAAAACAAAAAACATGAAAGAAAACAACATTCATGATATTTAGGAAAACAAAATACATTACATTGGACCATAAATATATTGGATTTATATTAATAATAAAATGTCTAATCACGTGTTTTTCTTCTTCTTCTTCTTCTTGGTCTCCATGAAAGCACAAATTAAGTCATCATCATCATAATTTAATTGATCCCCCACAGTTATTGGGCCTTCTTGAAGTGTTGCATCATTACTACTCAACACCTCATGCCATGATGAACTTCTAGTATTTCGGCGTGGAGGTTGAGGATGCGCATGGGCATCAACTGCTACAACAAAAAAAATTCAAGTGATATTGTTATTCATTGTTCCTGGGGCAATTTAATTAATACAGATTTAATTACAATGTTTTATACCTGGATTAGTCGGTGCAGTAGAAACAGTAGTTGGTGGTCGCATTGTTGTTTTTGTGCTTGTTGATCTATGCTCTTGGTCGACATCTACACGCTCTGCCATATGAAACAATATAAGTATTTAGTACAGAATATACCCTAAATATTAATACTCATTGAAAAATGGAAAAACATTAAAAATGTGCGCATACCACTATGTAATGGTCCTTCGGCAACAACGCTTGAATCAATATGGGGGTCAGGATGTGGTTCATCGGGCACATAAGGAGCATTGGTAGCATTGTTACTCTCCTGTGAATGTGGAAAAGACACACATTATTTTACATTTTGAATGAATAAAAAATATATTTTGCATTACAAGTAATCAATGAGTAAAAACTAATCGACAAGTTTTTAATTTCATTTTATTTACCATGTCCTCCAGAGAGACACATGGCAATTTCCCCAAGCTTCTTCATCGTGCCACCACACCATCAAAACCTTGCGTGAACCCTACCTTTATATCTTCTTATGTGGCTTCGTCATTGAACAAATCCCCCTGCATTGAGCAATATAAAAATCATTAGTCACTAGCTGCAATGAATTACATATTTTGTGACAATGATAAAAAAAAGTAAAATGTTTAGGCAATTACAACCCATCCCTTCAATATCCCGTAACCAACTTGGCCCAGTTTACGTTGGTCGTGTTTGTCTTGTCTTTCCTTTGTTTCCTTGGAAGTGTCTTGGAGTCTACGCAATATTTTGAAATATTTTAGATATTGATTTTTTTCCTTGTAAAGTAAACAAAAGACCATCATAGTAAATTGAAAATATCTCTTACCTTCTAGGGCCAGGTGGTTTCTTCCCTTGTGCTTTCATCGCTAATTCTCTTGCATCGAGAATAATTTATTTCCACTCCCTCTTGGGGACAACCAAAGGGCATTCTCACTTGGGGTCCTGTACTAATTTATTCCTATACACCTCTCTAACATGTTTCAAATGCTTTCCGGTCCTTTTTAGGACTTCTGGCTTATTGAATGAGTCACCAAACTTGCCAACCAGTCTGGAGATAAGAAGGATTTTTAGTTTGGAATTTTGTCGATTCCATCGTAGTCGAATGGTCGGCCCAAAAAGTTCTAATGCATAGTCATGCAAACTACTATAGAACACATTGTTTCCTGTAAAACATCGTCATCATTAGTAATTTAAATCTCACTGATATGTGATTGTTTAAACAATTATATAACATGAATCTCTATAAATACATATATTAAATACCTAGTAGTTGTACTATTTTTAGAGGAACCATGTCCTGGTTGACCAAAAATGATACTGTGGTTGTTCCTGTGCTTTGGATATGTGTAGCACTAGGGTAACAATTAACAAAAGAGTGATCATTTCCATGATCATGTACACCACCTGAACGATCCGGCATGTGTTGTGGGGGTGTGGCATCACCCCTAGAAGGTATAGAATCGGTCTCAGGCAGCACACTTGGGGTGTAAAATAGCCTGGTGGCTACGTGACCATGCGGGTTCGTTGTTGCAGTTCTGCTGCTGCTACCAGGACCTTCTCCTTCCCCTCTCATCGATCTCACAAAATTCTACAATGAGAAATATGTGTTAATTGCATATATCAAATTACAAAATTTAAAACCAAAAGTTGATATTGTTATATGACGTGACTTACCCCATAATTTTCTATCTTAATGTGTAATTCAGTTATCCTTTGGAAATCCTCAGCAGTTTTCGGCCCAACAACGACCAAATCCCAGAATTCTCTATTGGCCTTTCTTAGGGACAATTCTATTGTCTGAAAGGGGTATCTAGAATCAAATATCTCTTCATCTCTTATATATTCATCATTTTCGGTCAATGTGATGCTAGGAACGGGGCCTTTTCCCCGATCAACGCCTTTTCCACACTCAGGGCCTTTGCCTCGATTACCACTCTGGCAGAATTTGAAGAAGAATGTTAGTACGTGCAAGAAATATTGAAAAAACAATATATGAAATAATGGAATATTGGAAAATATTATCAAATGAAACATCCACACATACAAATTAGCAAATATTTGGAAATGAAACATCGAGCAAAAATTAGCAAATGGAACATTCAGAAATAAAAACAAAATTTCGTCACAAATGAAACATTCACAAATTAAGTAATCCCTTTTTAAGTTTGGTTATAATGGGTTTTGTACCATAGCAAGAGAATATGTTCCTGGGTCGACTTGATTCAGATTGTAATCGACCAACAACTCTTCACCTGTCGTTATTGTTTTCGTTGCACATACAAATACCCTATTACCTTCACGCTCCTCAAAAATGAAATTGGGTTCCTTTCTTTTCGCCCCAGGCCTTGTACTGTTTATAATACCTGCAATATTCCCCGATGCCTTTGGCCTTCCATTAATATACATAGTCATTCCTTTATTTTTATTATTTTCTTTCCGCTGTATATAATTTGCGGCGAGTGTGTATCTCCGCATACTAGGCATATATTGGACCAGCCTCAACCATACTCCATAAGTGTAACATGGTCCAACATACTCAAACAATTCAACCAATCCTCCATATTTTACCTTTATGTCGTCCATGGAGAACAAACCAAGGCCATGGATGGATGACAGAGAAATGCGATACATCCTCTCATTAACACAAAAGTTGGTCTCCAACTCTGGCAGTTCCTTGGGTACCCATTGTTTCAGTAGGTGTTTGTACCTCAAGGGAACCTCGATGTCACCTATGCTCTCATCGTCATAAGGGCATGATCATCCTTCAGCAAGAAATAATTTCATGCGCCTACCAAAAAAAAAATTGACCTTTTCACCTCTAGTTGATTTCACCTTGTTACATGTGTTGGATATGTTTTCCCTTGTTCCTCTCGAAATTTCATCACTCGAGATGGATGATAGGTTTGATAGATACATATTTGGTTGTACCTACACTCCATCAAGGGAGAAGGAAATGTTAGGCCAATGATCTTCATATTATAGTAGCTAAAGATAAACATTGAAAATATAACTTGACATGTAAGACTTTTTCATCTAGGGTTGGAGCCCAACCTCTAAGAAAACACAAAGTATTTCTTCACTCAGTATTTTGGGTAGGTGTTGGGCCAAGAGAACAAAATATATTAAATGTTGCAGAAAGAATCATCTTGGGTGGGAATTGATCCAAAATAATTAAATGAATGCTTCCAAGATTTTTTGGGGTGGAAGGAAGATCTCAAAATAACCCAACGCTATACATCACAAGATCCCATCTTTAGTGATATAGCTTTGAGCATTGGCATTCCATCTAATCAAACTTTTGGTAAGTTTTTAGAAACATATTAAAGAGAACCAAAAATACTATAATTTATTCTCTGAGAATATATCAAAGAAACAATGGACCCTATCTAAATCTCAATTTCACAAAGTTGCAACCTAGCCAAAGATTCTGCCTTGTTTCAATGTAGTCCTTTGGTTGATTAGGAGGAATACCACTAAGGAAAGGGATATATACTTCGCTAACAATATGAGGCTTTCCTCATACACCCCACACACTATGAAAACCATTTCCAAGATTCCATATCCTAAGGTAATGTTGGACAAGGAATTTGTGTAGGTATTTGCAAGCAAGCATGACCCAATGAAGGTGATTGTAATTGTGTGGGAAGATAGAAGAAATAATTTAGAATTTCCCATCTAATTTGTAGACCACCTATAATTTATGAGAACCCATGAGGGATTTCATCATGCTAGTGATTAGGTTAGATGGTGAAAAGGATTTATTTATATGCAGAAGCATTGGTTTCCCTCGATACACCAAATGTTGAAGAAGGTAGTTGCAAGTCAAGAAATATAAACATGGTTGCCAATAAATATGAAGAGAACTTAAATGAACAATCCCTTTAGTTTCACATAGCTAAATGTATATTGAATGCAATCTACACTATACGTTCTTTCCTAAACATGTGTGACATGTGATATATTTATCTTCCTCCTCTTTCAATGAGTTATCAAAAGTTGTGGAGATATGGTATTTGGATCATTACAAACATTTTTGCAAGGTGTTCTTAGCTCCTATTTATGTTCTCCTCTTTTATAAACCATGCCCAATATTATTTAAGGGAAACTTAGTTGTGTTAGGGATGATCAACAGTTGGTACATAGAAGGAGATGCAAATTATATCCAAATCTATAAGTGCACCTCATCTTTGCATATATTTCTTAGTCACATCCTAGGTAGATTAGTAATCATGGATGTATCTTACCAAATCGTCGAATTTGGATCCTATGCAGAATTAAAGGAACACAAGAAATGCATGCTTTCAACATGCCCTCTCACCATTAGAGATTTTATTATGAAATATTTCTTTGCAATCTTGGTAAAACATGACTAGATTGAATTCTACATATTGCATCTCAATATTTTTAAAGTCCGTGACCTACTGGGCAATATGTTTTACCACTTCAAGCATTAACGCTTAGGTTGGACATATTTCCACCAAGAATTCCCATAAGAAGAAGAAGCAGAGTAGGAAGGTGAGAGGGAAGCAATCACTATGCTTGGGAGGTAAATGAGCAATCACTATGCTTAGGAGGTAAATGAGCATGGGAATATACCAATAGGACTCATACTCAGCGATTCGCTTTGGAAGGGGCAGGAAAAAATTGGAATAACATACTCAACGATTCGCTTTGGAAGAAAAGGAATTCAAACAAAAATATAGAAAACAAATACAGAGTCAACACGACACTAAATCACTATCTTGCAAGGTGTGAGATCAATCGTTGAATATGGAGGAAAATTTTCCTTGGTACCACTGCGATTTTGCTAAGGCCAGCAAAAAAACAATGTAAATCTAATTCCATTTGGGGGTTTAGGGTTTAGAGATTATTTTTGCATACCATGGTTTTTTCCAGGGAATTCTGTGGAATCAAAATTTAGCATGTGTTCCCTCCTTCTCCGTGCGACTCTCCCTCATCCATGTGCCTCTCCCTCCCTCATCTGTGTGCCTCTCCCTCCTTCTCTCGTGCTCCTCTCCCTCCTTCTCCTCCTCCTCTCCCTCCTTCTCCCCTGCTACCCTCCAATATGCGTTCGTGTGTGCCTCCTTCTCCCCTTCTACCCTCCACTTTGTGTGTGTGCATGTAGCTATTCGCGCCAGTTCAAAAATATGAGCATGCGCGATAGTCATTTGATTTTAGTTTTGGTATTTTTTAATGTTGTTTTTGTTTTTTGTTTTGGTTTTTGTTTTTGTTTTTTTTTATATTATTTATATATAATATATTTTTATATTATATAATTTATAAATTATGCAACTACATTCCAGGCGAACATAAAAAACCTATGCAAAGAAAGAATAAAAGGTGTCAGGAAATTTATGTACACTCATCATCATGTCTCCTCTAGGGATATGGGGTCAAAACTATAGAAAAAAATGGATGCAAGTGACAAGTGAAAAAAGTGAATGCAATGTTGGTGAGCATAAGGAAGAAAATTGCAATGGATCATTTGCCATAAGTGCACAAATGACCATAAGAAATGTATGTGAAAATCAATAATATAATAAGATCCCATAGGAAAATAACTAAAAAATAGATGAGAAGGAAGCATACAATTTTGAATTGAAAGTCATGGTGGGGCTAATGGGGCTCTTGGGAATAAAAGAAAGGGTATTTTGTGTAGTATGTTACATGTGCAAGTGCAAAGTCTTGGATCTTGGAGCAGGTTCCATGAAAAATCCCTTTATACCTTTTTGCCAAAATGCCAAGAATACCTAACCTTATTTGTCTTTGTGTGCAGGTACTAGTTCGGGGAGTAGGAACTTGGAACTAGAACTTGGCTTTTCAGGCTAAGTTGGAACCAAATCCTTCCATTGCCTCAAAATGTGGGGCTAGTTATCAAGGATCTAGGGATGATGAATATAGCATTAGGGGTCAAGATTGTATTGAATTTATTAAAATCAAAAGTGACATGGTGGGAGGATGTACTTCATAACAAGTACTTATAGATTGTTGATAGATGGAGGTGCTTGAGTGGGTCTTTGGATATCATGTCATGATTGCTAATTTGAAATTTAATAAAAAATGTTTATCATGTTACTTAATCCAAACCTTCATAGATCCTAACAGATGGGAAAGTGAAAGAAAGAAACCTTCATAGTTATCTTTCGCCTAATAGCATGTGAAATAAAGAGTAGATAGTTTTGGGGGAGGGGACTGGGGTATTCTAAGGGAAAATGTATCCCTTCCTTGACCTGACTAGACCATGTTGGGTGTTTTCCTAGTGGACTAATGCAAGTGGTTAAGTGACTTAAGCTTCATGCATGAGGTCTTAGTGTCAATCCATCACATGGGTTGCCTGTATTTGACTCCTCATCTAAAGTCCATGTCAGGTTAATCACCGTAATTAGTGTCGACAAGTTTACACTAGGTACCATTTGCAAAATGCAGGGAAGTACCTAGGGATTTTTATGCGAGGTTTTCCTTTGAAAAAAGATACGGACCTTTAGGATTTTAAGGAAGATGTCCATTATACAAGAGAAACACTAAATGGTAGGGAAAAGACAATTGAAATAATACTAGTGCAACTTAGATGAATGTTGAGAAGGATAAGATCAACAAGAAAATGGACCATTAATTACTTAAAGAATTATCTAGTGGTGTCTTATCATTATCTAGTGACGTGTTATCATTTTGAATGAAAAGTGAAGGACCCAATAAGCATATCAAAAGATGTAAGCTTAAATGGTTGGGAGGTAAGAAATGGAATAATTGGAGATGTAATGGGATTGAATCCACCAACTCTTGATCTTTGTGGAGCTCTACTTTATCTTAATGGAAAACTATTTACCACTCTATTTATCACTCTATACATATATAAATTCATAGTTAATCTCCTCGAAGCTCTGAGGAGCTCTACTTTATCTTAATGGAAAATTGACCGTGGATACATTTAATGAGAAGATTCAGGCATTTTTCAAGTCAGGTTGTGTGAAGGATGGGTTGATGTTGATGAAAGAGATGGAGGAGAATATGCTTCTCTCAATCTTAACCATTTTTAAAAAATTCAGAAGCAGTAGTCAATCTACATATCTTTGGGAACGAATCCCGTGAAATTACCCGACTCTGAAAACCAATTGTATGGAAAAAAGTACAGAACTTCTTCAGACCGATCAATGGGAGATGGACAACCAAAATTTGGATTGGGGGCATTGCCCCTGAACCCCCTGAAAAATGGGGGGTAGCGATGATGAGTCAAATTTCAACTACGCTATAAACCTCATTTTTCATGAGCTTCTCTTGGTTTCAAGAATAGTTCATTCTCTACTAAACAGGGGCAACCACATGAAGGTGGAAGCTATGCCCCCCCCCCCCCCC
>ML788815.1:505798-535662 GCA_009831015.1 Picea engelmannii
TCCACTAAAATGAAGTGCTTCTTTTAGGGTGCCAAATCTGTCTCTTAGGTCCCACAACCTCTTCTTTGGGCTGACGACTTGCTGTGTGGAGGCCACAAGCTCTCCTTTTGGCTGCCGTGTGGTGTGCTGAGGTCCCTGTGGGGTATTTCCACTTGCTATCCAATTTTTTCTGAGTTGAGGGTTTGCTGTCCTGCTTGTGGAGGGTCTGTTAATTTGCTGTACAATTTTTTCCAAGTTGAGGGTTTCTTGTCCTGCTTGTGGAGGCTATGTTATCTTTTTGTCCAGTTCATTCCTGTGCCCTATCATTTTTTCTATGGAGGGTTCTATCTACTGAGGGTTATCTACTTGGAGGTATGTGGTGTTATTGCTGTTTTATCTTGTGTACACCATTCTTTTAGGGGTCTATATCTTTGGAAGAACTGTCCCACAATCCACATTGACATAGATCAAACCCTAGAGGTTTGATCCATGAACCTAAACTATTTTTGAGAATATTTTTAGAGGCATACATCCACACATGTGACAGGTACATCAATCATTGATCAAGAGGTAAGATGTAAGTTTATTTTTGTACTCAGAAATCTTGTTTGTTTCCAGATCTGTTTATATCTCTTCTTCTATATGCTGATCTAGTAAACAATTTTTTTTCAAGAGCTTTTGTTTTTCATTTTCCCCAAATTCTAACAACCTTGACTTGGGTGAATGTGTGGAGAGATTGGGGTGACTTACTTGGATGAGTCCAGTGGTGGACTTAGGAAGATTTGGATGCATTTGTGGAGGTGACTTGAGGAGTTTCCTAACTCTTGGATAAGGTACCTTGGTGACTTAGCCAGAGTTGTTAAGTCATGTGGTGATTTGACAAGTCACAACGATAGTTCTAGAGTTTGGATGCTTGCAGGAGGTGCAAGGGAATTTTATTCTCAAAGATCGATGGAGTCAGAAAAGAAGTTGACCAAGAATTGTTGGCAATCAACCTAAATGGGCAGAGCGTAGACCAGCTGAAATGCATGGTGTTCACTCACCTTTGGTATGGGAAATTTGATGAGGCAAAGCATCCCTTGATGACTTGCGGATTATTGTGTGATGAATCAGAGATATGACGGGGTCATTGTTTGAGGTTGAAAGGAGTATTGGTTCAAACGTGAAAGGCATGTAAGTCCTTCACGATATCCAACAATTTATTCTTGGAAAGGATTAGGTCAATCCTTGTCTTCCATGATCTGAAGTTAGAATCCCTTTATAACTTGTTTTCTTACGCGATTATGCTTCCCATATACACAATGTTCACATAAATAAAAATCCAGAGAGAAATTAGACATACCTTCAACCATACCTTTACCATGTAGTAGTCAAAGACCCTTCTCTCCGATATGCCCCAGTCTTTGATGCCACAACATAAACTTTTCTCTAGAGACTGTAGGAGTTCTTTCTTCTTCAACTCCAATAACAGGAACAATGGAACTATTACACCCATCACTAATAGTGCTTCCTTCCAGCTTATACAGAGTTCCAAACCGAACTCCTTTCAACAACACCATTGCTCCTCGAACCATCCTACATGTTTCCTTTTCAAATATTGTTTTTACCCATGTATCGTCCATTTTTCTTACAAAAATCAAAATTTTGGCCAAACCTGGGATGTGCATAACACTAGGAAATGTTCTAATCCTTCCATGTATGAGCCTCAACTTAACTTTTCCTCGTCCTATGATTCTAGTTGTTGAATCATCACCTAAGAAAACATTACCTCCATCATAACTTTCATATTCACATAACCACTCCACGTGTGGATTCATATGAAAGGATTCACCCGAGTCAACCAACCATGCCTCATGATATGCATGTGTTCTTGAAGAATCCAAGTACACATCCCCTCCTTCCTTGGAGGTATTTTCTTCTGTAGAAGAAGATTCTTTAGATCCCTTCTTTTTCTCAACTTTGGATCTACATTGCTTCTTGTAGTGCCCTTCTTTTACACATCTCCAACATACCTTTACAAAATTTCTAGGATATTTAGATATACCCTTAGAATCAGATCTCCCACTTGAGAACTTAGATCTATTTCTTTCCTAGGAGCGTCCTCTTGCAAATAATGTGTCTGTGCTCTATCCTTCCATATTCTTCCATCTCATCTCCTCTGACAACAAGGATGATACCACTTCATCAAACTTCAAGTAATTTGTATTACTAACTATGGCCACAACTAGAATATCCCACGAGTCTAGTAAAGAACACAGTAAAATGATACACTTATCTTCATCTGAAATTTTAATCTCAACATATACTAACTGACTTACCATAATATTGAAAGGGTTCAAATGATCTTCCACCAAGTCTCCATCTCTTATCCTCATATTATACAACTTCTTTCTCAGGAATATTTTATTTACTAGGGACTTAGACTGATACAACTTCCCCAACTTATCCCATAAATCATTGGCTGTAGCTTCCTATGACACATTCAATAATACTAAATCTGAGAGACACAGTCGGATTGTGCTCTTCGCCATCTGATCCAACTTTTTCCAGTCATCTGTTGAAGTTCCTGTAGGTGCAGTACCTAGATCTACCACGATCCAGTGATCTTTGTCCACCAATGGATCTTCCATCTTGAGCTTCCACAACTCAAAAATTTCCCCATTAAACTTCTCGATCTCCATTTTCGAATTTCTCTCCATTTATTTTCACTTGAAAAAAAAATCAATACCACAGATATCCCACTTTAACAAGGCTTATCACAGTCCCAAGCCAAACCCTTGACCACAAAGGCATCCCCCTGAAGCCAAAAACGCTATGATACCAAATGTAGATTTTAACTTTGTACAATAATTACTGCAAACATATTTTCAGTAAAAGAACAAAAAATATACAATGGAAAATACAAACATTACACAGAGTTTTTCCCCTTGGTAACCCAAACCGGGAAAACCGACATATTCTATATTCATTCATAATGATACATTGTTTACAACACAATATACATATAGGAGCCAACACCATCCAAAACCCTAACCCAATGAACTATATTAGTCAACAACCTCAATTCCTTAACCGAAAATTAAAAAACCATTTGCAAAAAACCATGTGCCCAAAAGCCACCCAACAATGAACACGAAAATCGAGGAAAAAATGCGACATGTTTCTCGAGGCATTTTTTTTTTCTCGGGAATATGACAGAGTATCAGATTTAGAGGGAGAAAATGAATCTGTTATCGTAATGGAGTAAAGGAGATACTCTCAGAGTTTAGCGGCTATAGTGAGAATGGAGTAGTCATTATTAGTTTCAGAAAAAGCAACTGCAAGTGTAGAGTCCCAATTCCAGAAGGAACAAGTTGTAGAGAGAGTAGAGGACATACTCTAAGAAAGTGAGATAGATAGTGCTTTGCAGAAAGCACATAGAGCCAACACTTGAATGTGTTGATTGAGTTGCACCTGAGCAAGTGTACCAAGTTGGTGCAATGTGATGTGAAAATTTGGTTCGAAGAACACGAGGACAAATATATGTTTTGCAATGAAAGACATTCTCACTTGATTATGGAAAAACATGTGATGAGGTACCTAAAAGGTACAATTGATTATGGAGCCAAATATATCTCAGAGTGTGAGATAAGATGGAATAATTAGATTGGGAAGGCAATGTCATAGACCGGAAAAACACATCCGGATGTTGCTTTAGTATGGGATCAATTGTGATCTCATGACTCAATGAGAAGCAGACCTATATGGCACTCAGTTCCACAAAAGAATAATATGTGGTAGCATGGTCAACTTGTGGCGAATTAGTGTGACTTCATAAGTTGATCGAAAAATTGTTTGATCTCGAGTGATCCGGAAAGATCTTTTAATGACTGTGGTTGAGTTTTTAATTGCATGCATTAATTAACCATTTAAGAAGCTGAATGAAAGAGGATGAATTTAATGAAGGAACATAGCAGCCATAAAACAATATATAGATCTGAATTGAAGCAATAAGAACAACAAACCATAACAAGAGAAGTGATAATGGAGTTCGACACAAAATTGCCTACGTCTCCGGGCCTTTGTCTCAGTGGGGGAGGCTTATTTATTTCTGTTCAAAAGATCAAAAAGTAAATCACAACAGTGCCATTCGGCTACAATACTGATCTGGTCATGTTCTTCCATATCTCTAGAACCCAACATAAGAAATGACACACAAAACAGATGACCAAAGCTCCCAGAAATGGCCCGCAAGCGTCTGCTCCTCAACAACTTCCCTGCATAAAAATGGCTTTGGTTTGGCTTCCCTTCAACATAACTCTGCTCTGACTATCCTCCATGGCCTCAAACAATCTTGGTTTATATAGATCTGAAGTTGGTTATCCATCCCCAACTTCCTCCCAAAATCTGGCCTCAAAAAGAGCCCAATATCTCCCAAAAATGGGAAAAATCCATTAAATCTTCTTAAAAAATTATTAAAAAATCACTAATATATGGTGAAAAACCCACATTTGTGCAAATATAGGGCTAAGCCCCCTAACTGGGTGCGCTCCCCTGGTCTTATGGTGCTCTGCAGGGGATCAAGGCTGAAAATAGGGTGCCTTAAGTGGGCTAAGACCCTTCTCATGTGTGCCCCCCTGGTTTTATGGGATATCCCCAAGATCCTTGGGCTGGGGATTATCCCCTTGTGCGCCCATACACCTTTACAATACACTTTAATAAAATTAAAGTGAGTTATATTTAATAAGCACCATCAAGGGCCCATTGGTAAAAAGGACTTTGGCCAAGTCTTGGGAACCTACCAAGAGGTCATGGGTTCAAATCCCATGAGCTCCATAACATTTTTCCATATGAACCCATTGACCAATCCCATGGTGCCACATGGCAGCCCATGACTGGGCCACATGGCATCAAACAATTTGTCAATAAAGTGCCACCTGTCAATTGCTGGGTGGATCCTTGTCACTGACCAATCACCTTCTGCTAGTCTGCCACTTGCTGCCACTTGTCTCTGCCATGTCAGCACTGCTATGTCATGATGATGTCATCATTTGACTGGACCTGTTGACTTTTTCCCTATTTGGGAAAACGACCAGAGTACGATAACTCTCGCATACAACGTCCATTTGAGAAAGTAAATATATGGTTGGAATTCGGAGAATGAGACGGATGCAATGGCATTGGTTTCGTCGAATTCTGAGCACTTTCATTTTTGAGCCTTTTTGAGCCCTGCCAGGCTCCTGGATCCGATTCTGGATCACACCTCCCCACTAAAAGGACCTTTTGGTCCCCAAAAGGTTACTGACCAGTCAACAAGCTCAAGATAGGCCACCCGACTTGTCCTCTGTCTCTGAATTCTGTCCTATGCACCTACTTCATCAAGATCAACTGTAGCACAATCATGACAACCGAAAGCATATTGTTAGCCATTTGAACCCTGTTACATCTTACTGAAGCCACTATCATCCATGTAGACAACATTACTAATGACAACATAAAAAATATGACTGCAAATGAGCTGATATACTTGTAATATTTACACGACATGAGCTTATCTTGAAGCAACTTATGATTGATTTTCCATTCAACAATCATTTCTTGTTCTTGCTTAAGATCGATTACTTCATTTGAAACAATTATTGGTTTGTTTATTGCTTGCACTGCCTTCTTTAATTGTTCCATTGTTTGAAGTGTTTTATTTGCCTTTACATGATGAGCATGAACCACATAATTTTGACTTGCTTTGGTTAACTGATATTGATTCTTTGTCCCGTAGAAGATTTCCTTACGATCGTATAAGTATGGACTACCTAAGACCATTCCACATTCACTTAATGACACTACATCACATGTTACTTCGTCCACATACTTAGATGAAATTGCAAATTTGATGGTGCACTGCTTTGTTATGTGCATTTGATGATGATTGCTTATCCATTTAAGTGTGTAAGGCTTATGATGTACTTGTGTTTTTAACCCCAATTGCTTAACCAATTCTTCTGAGATTATATTAGATTGAGATCCACTGTCGATTAATATGTCTATCTTAGTGTGTCACATGATTACCCTTATATGAAACAAGTTGCTTCTATAATAAATGCCTTCACCAATTTTACCTGTCATACCAACCAATGAGATATTTGATTCATCACCTGAATTCGATCCCAAGTCTGTGGGTCTTGTTGTCGTTGCCACTGTTTGCATTCCCTTCTTTTCCTTGAACCACTTTGGCCTCTTCTTGGGATGCAACAACCAACATCTTTCCTCATCATGACCCTCTTTCTTGCAATGCTTGCAATAGGGATTCCCTTCCTTTCTTGCCACTGCATTTGAATTCTTGCCATGCCATTTCCTCTTGTCCTCTTTCCTTGAAGACGATTCCCCTGATACACCTGATTTCCCTGCTTCAATGTATGTCGCTTGAACAGAAACCTCATCAAGGTTAGTGGGTCCAAACATGAATAAAGTGTTTCTAATATGCGTAGGTAAACCTCCTATATACTTCATAAGAGTTTCTTGTGTTTGAAAGGGATATCTAACATCAATGCCATTTTTCGAAAGCCATCAGTATACCCTTGCACTGTTTGTCCTTTTGTTAGTTTTAAAGATTTCCATTCAATTAATGCTTTTTCTTTATAACCCAAAGGATAGAATTGTTTCCTAAGTGCAGAAATGAAGCTTTTCCATGATGGAAATACATTACCCACTTGTTGCGTTCCATTTTGCAACTTGCTTTGCCACCAGATGAGAGCTGTACCTGCAAGTCTCAAAGATGCCAACTTGATTTGTGTGGCCTCATCCTTGATCTGTTGCACACTGCAGTAAAAATCCATCTGCCTGACCCAATTTTCAAGTTTATCTGCATTTACTTCACCATCATATATGGGTAACTCAAATTTAACATTAAGTTTTAACAATGGCATTTCATTCTTATGCTTATGAACATGTTTCTTTGCATTGGATTTAGAACTTGAACTTGAAGAAGAAGGAGAAGAAGGAGGTGATGATGGAGGTGAAGAAGGAATCTAAGGATGCTCCTCTTCCTCTTCACTTTTTCCCTTTGAATATTCACCCAAAACTGGTCTCTTTCGTTCCAAGTAATCCTCATACAAAACTTTCACCATCTCCGATAGAGCAAGGAAAGTTTTCCGTAACTCTTTCTTATCCTGAGAAAGCCCTTCTTCTGATGCCATCTTCTCGCTATGAGAATCTCTCTTTCTCAATCCAATCAATGGATTCTCTTTAACAAGCTCGCCTTCACCACGTTGTAGCTTTTCCCTGGTTAACATGCAAAACTCAAATCCAAATGTCAACTAGCTTTGATACCACTTGATCCAGAAAGATCTTTTAATGACTGTGGTTGAGTTTTTAATTGCATGCGTTAATTAACCATTTAAGAAGTTGAATGAAAGAGGATGAATTTAATGAAGGAACATAGAAGCCATAAAAAAGTATACAGATCTGAACTGAAGAAATAAGAACAACAAACCATAACAAGAGAAGTGATAACGGAGTTCGACACAAAATTGCCTACATCTCTGGGCCTTTGTCTCAGTGGGGGAGGCTTCTTTATTTTTGTTCAAAAGATAAAAAAGTACATCACAACAATGCCATTAGAATACAAGACTGATCTAGTCATGTTCTTCCAGATCTCTAGAACCCAGCAGAAGAAATGACACGCAAAACGGATGACCAGAGCTCCCAGAAATGGCCCGCAAGCGTCTTCTCCTCAACAACTTCCCTGCATAAAAATGGCTTTGGCTTGGCTTCCCTTCAGCATAACTCTACTCTGACTGTCCTCCATGGAATCAAATAGGCTTGGTTTATATAGATCTAAAGTTGGTTATCCATCTCCAACTTCCTCCCAAAATCTGGCCTCAAAAAGAGCCCAATATCTCCCCAAAATGGGCAAAATCCATTAAATCTGCTTAAAAAATCATTAAAAAATCACTAATATATGGTGAAAAACCCACATTTGTGCAAATATAGGGCTAAGCCCCCTAACTGGGTGCGCACCCTTGGTCTTATGGCACTCTGCATGGGATCAATGCTCAAAATAGGGTGCCTTAAGTGGGCTAAGCCCCTTCTCATGTGCGCCCCCTTGGTTTTATGGGATATCCCCAAGATCCTTGGGCTGGGGCTTATCCCCTTATGCGCCCATACACCTTTACAATACATTTTAATAAAATTAAAGTGGGTTATATTTAATAAGCACCATCAAGGGCCCATTGGTAAAAAGGACTTTGGCCAAGTCTTGGGCACCTACTAAGAGGTCATGGTTTCAAATCCCATGAGCTCCATAACATTTTTCCATATGAACCCATTGACCAATCCCATGGTGCCATGTGGCAGCCCATGACTGGGCCACATGGCATCAAAAAATTTGTCAATAAAGTGCCACCTGTCAACTGCTGGGTGGATCCTTGTCACTGTCCAGTCACCTTCTGCTGGACTGCCACTTGTCTCTACCATGTCAACACTGCTGATGTCATACTGATGTCATCATTTGACTGGACCTATTGACTTTTTGCCTGTTTGGGAAAACGATCAAAGTACGATAAATCTCGCATACAACGTCCGTTTGAGAAAGTAAATATATGGATGGAATCGAGAGAATGAGATAGACGCAATGGCACTGGTTTCATCAAATTCTGAGCACTTTCATTTTTTAGCCTTTTTGAGCCCTGTCAGGCTCTTGGATCCAATTCTGGATCATCAAGTTGAAGGAAACCTATATATTTTATGACAACCATAGTTGCATAAAGTTGTCAGTGAACCCAGTGTGTCATGACAAGTCCAAGCATATCGAGATCAAATAACACTATGTCTGGTACATGGTACAGAAGGGAGTAGTAAGACTTTAGTATATTTCCATCGACGAACATGTAGCATATGTGTTGACCAAGCCCTTTTCCAAATTCAAGATCAAATATTTCACAGACAAGCTTGGAGTGATTCAAAAAGAATTCCCCAGTAGCGGGAAGTGATGTGTTCCCCAGTAGTGGGAAGTGATGTGTTCTCCAATAGCGGGAAGTGATGTATTCCCCAGTAGAGGGAAGTGATGAGTTCCTCAGTAGAGGAAAGCTACCCCAGTGCAAGTTGGTAACCCAAACACAGGCTGGTATGCTACCCCATTGCAGGTTGGTAACCCCAATGCAGGTTGGTACACTACCCCAACACATGCTAGTACACTACCCCAACGCAGGTTGGTAACCCCAATGCAGGTTGGTACTCTACCCTAGTGTAGGTTGGTAACCCCAACAAAGGATGGTGCATTATTCCAGTAAAAGTGTAGAACTTCCTATGATATATAGATTTGTGATTGACAACAAGAAAATGACCAAGTATGCAGAAGCGTAGAAGCAGTGATGATGATCGTGACAAGAATAATACCTTCCTTAATAAGAGGGAGCGTTGAAGATTGATTAGTTTTGGAAGATATCCTTATTGTATTTGACCAAGACAAACCCCAAAGCATGTTATTATATTATATTTATTAAGATGGCCCTATTGTGCCTTTGTAAAAGGAGACCCTATTGTGCCTTGACAATTAAATGTAAATTAAGAGGGTAAAGTGACAGGTCGACCCAATACTAATTAAGGGAGGCCAGACTACTATTTATAAAGGAGTCTAGCACCCCACTTGAGCACTCACTCATAATCTCTGCAACAAGAGGAATGATGCCCAATTCTTGGAGGAGAAGATAATGCAACTAGGTGTGGCGTCAATGAGGGTTTTTGGTCTATCTCGTGGATTCATCTTGGTCAAGTGGTGTGCTACTCTTTCCTAGTGAAGGAGTAGAGGAAGATCTTCTGCTTTGTTAGTTCTCTCTTGGAGAGAAGCATTGTTCCTGGTTGGCTAATCTGTATGGAGGTAGTTTGCTGGGTTTTCTTCACCTAGAGGGTTTCCGAGGATAATCTTTGTGTCTATCTTGTTTCCGTGATTGTCTCTCTTTCAATGATATTATATATGCAGTTAATGTGCTAAATGATTGTAATAATAAATAAGAACTACAACTGCTAGCTGCATAAGTAAAATATCAACATAATTGAATCACTTATACTCACCCACTCAACCTCAAGAATAAGCAACGATACTTTTGTTGACCCACTTGGTCTCATGGACAAAATAATGGTGTTTACCCACTTGAACCAAGAATGAGTAGTGGTGCTTTTGCTACCCACTCAATTTTGAGGATTGTTCATGGTGCTTTGGGCCGCCTACTTAACCAAAAGACAAAGCTCCATAATGTCTTGAAGAATATGTGAGATAAGGAAGTCAATTAGGTCAACAAATCTACCAATTTTACTAGTGGCACACTCACTACCATACTCAGAGCACTTTTTCCATGGAAATAAGGTTGCATAATATTCACTCAATGGTTATGATTGGGGTGGGGGGGTTGAGGGGGGGTGCACAATAAGGTGGCATGAATTTTCTCTCCAACAACTAATCCTTCCAATTTTCAAGCTAGACTACGATAACTATAAGTAAACCCCATCATGTTGTTAATTCAACTAAAAAATACCCTCTTTTAAGGGGTAACTTTAAATACTAATATTGTAATGAAAAATATAAATAAAAAATTAATTAAAATATGTGTATTGGACAAGTGACACATGACAGAGTGATAATTCACCTAATTAAGAAAATAAAATAAAAGGAAAAATGTGGAGCTGCCACCTAGGTGGATGAATATTTGGTAATAAGAAATTAAATAAATTAGAAATTTGCATGAGATGTTAATCCTCATGGGACCTATAAATACAAGGGGGCACCCTTAAGTTAGGGACCATGGAAGAAAATAGGGAAATGCTGCCAAATTTCTATGAGAATAATGATAAACTAAAATGAAATGGTTAACTTGAACTAGAAGGCAAGGCTGAATACTAATCCCCTTACCGAGGTTGCGGTGCCTAGCCTAACATGTCCACTAGTAGTTGGTAAGCCCACTTTTGGTGGAATAATGACTATCGGTGAATATTCTTCGACCCATTTCTAATTTTTTTATCATAATTATGATCTTACATAGCTTGGGTGTCCTGGGAGAATTTTGTTTCCCTAGTAAGGTTAGGTGGAAACCGATTGGCACTCATTGAGTTGGTAAGGGTAAGGAGTTTGAAGATTGGAGATGGAACATGCTTAAAACTATTATAATTGGAATTATGATTAGGTATACTTTATAAATGTTTTGTAATTTAATAAAGATGAGTATATTTTTAGTGTGAATGGTTGTGGAAATTGACTTATTCATAAAACTGTAATTCTAGTTTGTAAGATTATGTTTATTTTGCGATTGAAATTATTCATTGGTTGAGAGTTTGTTTAGCTATTACTAGAAATGGAATTGGGATATGATAAGACAATGGGTAGTTAATTCTATTGTTGAAGTGAATATATAACTGTTGTTAATGTTACTATGAAATTCAAGAGTAAGTATGGTGTAAAACAAGGAGTTTGCTAGTAGAGTAGTTTGAAGGTTACAATTATTTTTTCATAGACACGTTTTTCTTCTTTTTTTACAAGTAATCAAACACCCCACCCTCTAGCTCATAATCAAGGGTAAGATATTCCTCATGGATCATAAACTTAGTAACAATTGTTTCACGAAGAATGAAACATATCACAAGTGGGATTTGAACCCAAGTGGGGAGGATAACATCTCTCCTCCCTAACCACTTTATGTAGACCCAATTGACATTTCTTAGACAAGTTATATTTTTCCTTCCATTACATATTTCTCAAGATCTTCTATTTGAATTATGTATCTTTTTTTGTTTGGGAAATTGGTTGGGAAAGACATTAATTGAGTCCTAGTAGATAGTAGATTAATTATGATTGTTTTTAAGGGAATTGGGTAACTTTGTTTTCAGTTCTATCTTTTGAATTCCTTGAATTAAAATGTGTGCATGACCTGTAGTGGTGATCGTTGAGTGCATGGAGCAACTAACAAGTTTGTATCTCGTGTGCATGTCTTGTAGATGGTGTTTTTAGGTTTAAGATAGAAAAATAATTGTGAATTGGATTGAGTAGTTGGGTATGTTTGCTTGGAGGGTTGGAATGAGTGTAATTGACATTTACCTGTCTCTTCTTTACATTTAGGTTTTTTCATGCTTAAATATTGGGTGTGAATTATTCCTATGTTTTTCCTAAACATTTTCCATATTATGATTTTGTTAGAATGCCTCAACCAAATAAGTGTTATAGATGGTTGTTTGCAAGTGTTCGACTAAGTGCTTATTCAAGAGCCATGGTATTCACTTTGCAAGCCAAGTGTTTGTATAAATGTATGAGTCAAATAAAAAAAAAGGATATTTCTTAGGCTAAACTCAAATGGTTGAGTATTATTATGCTTATGTAGATGTGTATGACAAAGAATGAATAGAGAGATGTAAGTGACACCAAATTAAGTCTACTTAATTATATTTGTTTTCATATTACAATTGTGTGACAGCATAGTCTAGCATAACACCCTTCTCTTCTTTCAAGTTATGATTATAATTTAGGATCTTAGAAAGCATTAATATTGAGTTGCAAGACTAAAAAGTTGTAAATGTTGCAGATGTTAGTCAACAAATGGATTTTGATAATCTTGAAGATGATTAATATAACCATGAAGATGTAATGCTTGTGTCCAAGCTTCAGTTGTATTGTGAAAAAGTGTTGGAAATAATCTCTTTGCTAAATATTTGTTGTTAATACATTACCTACAAAGTGTTTGAAGTAAGCATGAACCAAAAGCTAGTAAACAAAATTTAAGAATTTCATGGATAATCACTCAAGGTTATGGAGGACTGTATATTGAATTGCAATATAAGATATAATTTATTTGAAATTTATATATGCAAAGTCTCATTAAAACTTGAATCTTAATGGTTTCAAGAACTACAAAATGATGGCACTATGATGTATTTCATAGTATAAGAAGTCTTGTAGAACTAAAATCTAGTTGTAGGAATTGCATCATGTCATGAGATTATAACCCATAAGAAGCATTCATTGGTTAAATTGTATGTTTTCTCACCTTATGAGCATACATGGATTTTTTTCTTAAGCAATACAAAACATCTCCTTTAATGTCGTTGAGGGTTTGAGAAGCCTTGTGTATGTGAAGAATGGTATCATATTATGAATTCAATAACATTGAGAAGTAATCCTCATGGGGAATAAATGTGTCTCAAATGGTTCATTCTTGGATTACAGATTTGGTTAGGATTTTGTCTTAATGTGACTAGTTGAAATGTTAAAGTATTGAAATTTCTTAGACTCAAACTTGTTTGTTTTAAAGGAATTTTTTAGTCTCATCCTTGAGTAAGTCATCAATTTTCATTTGTTTCCTGGTTGTTTTGATGTAGTGTTGAGGGGAACTACAAGGATGGATGCTATTGGGATTAAGAATAAGTGAATCACATATAGAGAAATAATAAATATTCGAGCCTCCCATGAAACTCCAAGATGCCAATATTCTCCTATAAATACTCGCAAAACCACCTCCCAAACAAATCAATACATGATATACCATGCAAAAAATAAGCAATATATTACCAAATGGGATAGATCAAGTGTGTATTTATCTCTCCCTATAGTTGGTGTGCTAATATCCCCCCTTGAGGTGAGATTGAAGAAGATCCAAGGAAACCCTTAGCACGAAACCCTAGATTCTAAGTAACTAATGCAACAAGATATATAATCCATTCCAATAAAGAGAGTAAACTTGTGAGTGGAAGTCTTTGTTGGAAGAGAGTTTATGAAGACGAACAATCCAAGAAACCCAAGAGATCGAGAAGGAGGTTAGGAAGAGTTTGATCACAAATCTAATATATTGTGTGCTAAAAAAAGAAAAAAAAGAGTGACATGTATATGTAAGGAAATGACACAAGAGCGCCAAAGGAATGAAAATAGATAGTTGGAATTCTTTTTCACTTTGGGAGTACTTATCCATAAGTTTTATTGGTTAAATTTGGGTTTTCCATGCAAGTCACAAATTTTCACCAAAAATATGTCCTTTGGGGCACAAGTTTGGTGATGTATGGGTGATAATCATGGATTAACCATGCAAACTATGATCATGCACAAAAGGTAGAACCACTTGTGTGCACCCTCAAACAAAATTGTAAATATTTGGGACTTCCCAAAGGTATCTCTAACTAACTAAGTGACATAATCAAGCACATATGTCAAGGTCGATCCAAGTAGAGAGATAATTTCTAAGGGAAGAAACCACAAAGGATAGACAAAGCCAAAGAATTATTTAAAAAAAGATATCGAGGGACCTCACCCAAGTTATAGATCGAAAGGGTAAAACCAATTCCATACATCTAGGCCTATACAAGGGGCTACACAAGGAAGGAATCTCAACACATAGTAAATGATCATAGAAAGTGGGAGGCCTCTTGTCATCACCTGACATTGATTGTATGGAAGTGCAAAGTGTGAAATCCATACACTACATATTTCCCCCATTATTGTAGGAGTTGTTGTCAATGAAGATGATACAAATAAAGTGCCATGTGAAAGAGAAACTAGAGAAAAAGAACAAAGAAGGATTTTTTTTTAAACCAAGTAATGACAAAAAAATAATGATACATAGAGTGGAGAAATTCCATAGACAATTATGTAGTGATCTAGTGTCCTAATATGACGAAAATCTCACATGTGGCAAGGCCAATCCTTTTGGGCCATCGAAATATCCTTTCACCCAAACACAAAGACAAGTGAATATTCACAAGAACTACACATTAGCACTTGATAACAAGAAATGTATGAAAGAGGAACATAAGGAAAATGAGTAATAATGCATGGAAAACAAAGAATGTTGGTAAGGGAGAAAACAAGTCTAAATACTATAAAGTAAAGAGCAATTAAATTAATATAACATTAATATATGAAGGCATGACATGTCTAGCTACTAAAAAGAAATAACAACTAAAGTATGGAAGTAAAGAAAAATTAAGTATTAAAAGAAAATAACCAAAGAATCATGAGAGGCATGGAAATATAACTACTAAAAGTAGATGGAATCTAAACAAAATAAGTCCAAATATGTAAGGGAAATAGATAAATTATGCACCATAAGAAATAGATAAAGGTTATAACATCTTCATTTACATGTACATGACATGAGGCAACAAGTGTGATACCTACAATCACTTGGACAATGTGGCAACTAAAAAAATGAATTTGCAAAAATAAAACCCAATGATCAAGGGAAAAATGGGGTGCTTTAATTGAGAAGAGAAAGGAAGGACAACAAGGTGACGTCCACTCCCTCAAGGAGAGGATAAAAGGCACAAACAATAAAAATAAAAACAAAGGAAATGTCCTAGATCATGCTAAAGAGGATAACCTACCAATAGACCTTTTAGTAGGGGGATAATAGAGACACCCCTACATCATGATAAAGGAAATACCCTACCTCATGGTGGGGGTGACTAAACTAGAAAGAAATAAAAAAACAAAAGGAATAAACTACATCAATATCTCCTTGGAGCCTTGGGGATTCGACATAAATGCACCAACAAAGAAATATGACTACATTGGTTGTAGACAAGGAAAGAAAAATAGAATAGAAACAAAATGATAGAAACATAAAACAAACGTCATATATACACCAAAAAGGTGATGCTAGCCAAGGATAGGGTAGTATAATGATGACACCATCTCTCCAATGATAGATGAGGGAGGCTAAAAGGAAGGAATAGAAGGGGAGGGTACATCAATCAAAGTAGAAAAATAAAGAAAGAAAAAATCCTACCCTAGATGTTGTAGGAAATGAGGTAGGGGACTATTGTAAACCTAATCGGTTAGGGTTACTAACTTGGTGGAATGTGAATAGTCAAGTTATTAGATCAATCATTAGAAGTCCAAGAGGCCTCTTGGAATCTGATTCCAAAGGTCATATCAATGTGTTTATATATGTATCATATTAATGAATAATATGAAACTCACACTTATCTTTATTTATGTGTTCCAAATCAGAGCCTGTAGTTTTTAGGCCAATTGAGCTATGGGAGTTATCTATAACTGAGCCTTCGATAGATGTTTTTCATTCTCATGTAGAAAATTATCTCTTCCATCCTCTGCCTGCCAATTGTTGATTTTTGTAGCCTCATGAGGTATTCTCACTAGAGGCCAAGGTGCCAGGTATGTGGGAATTTTTGTTGGCACCATTTTTGGATTTCGTTTCAATGAAATCAACCTAGAAATGAGGCTAGGACCTCATGGGAAAGTTGATGGGATTTTTAGGTTTGTGTGGGGTTGCCACACCCATAAATAGAAATACAATATTCTAATTAATTGTTGAGTTTATGAAGGGATCCTAAACTCACTCATTGGACTCCTATATAAAGGAGAGATGTCATTGTGACATTAGATCATCATTGTGCATAATGGAGATAACATAAGTGAGTCTGCACTTGTGTTAGGGGGCTTGGTGATTTCAACAAAGGGAAGTTATGGTAGGGGAGAAAATATGACCTAAGGTTGAGGACTCTCTATTTTCTGTTCTTGGTAGGGAAAGGCACACCTCATGTGTGGGAGAGAGAGACAACCTCATAAGGAATATATTGTACAAAGTGGAACGATCCGTACGAAGTTTTCATACAGTTTTTCGCATGTATGCAGGTTACAATGGGAACATTCGTGTACATACGCAGTGTTGATGAAAATGAATTGGCTTATCCTAATACCAACATTTTCGAATTTTGCTTGGCTAGAACAAAATAGTGAGGATTATCACCCTGTGTTTGTAACCTCTTTAAAATAAATTCAATTAATTATCAATAAATATATCCTTAGAATTAATGTTGTATTTAATAATTGAAGTATGTGAAGAAAAATAAAATACTCATAATATAATTTTTTTTTGAATAATTTTTGAACAACTTTAGAAATAAAAATATGATAAAGATTACATAGAAAAACTCAAATGAGACTTAAAAACCATCCAAATATTTTATTTATTCAAGTTTGAAATACAACCAACAACATTCTTCATACCCAAAAGGTAAGGACCAAAATAAGACTTAGCAGTAAAATATGGTATATTGCACCATACAAAGACCACTGGTATCATTATGTGAAACCAAGATAGAAACAAAGATGAAATGACATACCACAATGCCATTGCCTTGACTTTGCACAAAATCCTCAATCAATACTGAAAACTAACCCATAAATATAATATGAATCCACAGACTATCAGAGACAAGTGATCAGCCTTGTGAAGTATATCAACAAATCAATACTTCTTGGCTCTCCTAATTGCCACCTTTAGTAGGATCTTGCTATCAACAAGAAGTCCTTAGAAATTATGTATTTCAGAGATGAATGGAATAGTAAAGTAATCTCACTTAAGAAGCAAGAGCAGACCTTATCAGAGTTGTTCTCTCTATCACTCTCCTCTCTGCTTGTCCATTGAAATATTCTTTTATTCTTTTCAAAAGTAGTTTGAGAAGTTCAACTACTTTTTGTTCAGTCATTAACTAATTTTAGTTAATGGGGAAAAATTATAAAATACTAATAATATTTAATGATAAGGATAAAATAAATACTAACTAATAGGTGGGAACCCCCTAAATGATCTTTTGTTTAATATTTAACATATACCACTTGTTCCTCCTTAAAAATATACACATGTATAACATTAAGCACCCATTAAACCATCAACACAACCTATGTACAAATCAACTCTTGAATCATTTGTAAACATCCTTGTGACTCTCGAAAAATAAATATATCAGATTGCTGTCTAAGTCAAAAGTTGTCATAACATGCCAAAATAAATATATCATCAACTGCTCTTAAAAAAATGTGCCCAAAATGATGAGTAATTAACATGTTCCAAAAATAATACTATTGTGAAAATAACAAAAAATAATTGATAATCAGTCTGTCCAAAACATACCACTTCCCCAAAAATAGCCAAAACCGTCCTTATCTGTAAAAACATCATAAAAACAACATAAAATCACAAGTCATACTTTTTATGTGAGGCAACTTGCCTTTGTTTACTTTCCTATAGCCTTATGAATTCCAAACCTTCATCAATTGGTTCCTTAACTTTTGATGTTGATGCTTCTAGATGCATATCCTCAAAGGAGATATGTTTACTTTCATTTTTGGGATGTTTGGCATGGAAGGTAACCGAATGTGAGGAGGTCACTGACTGATCAGAATTGATAGGATGGGCAGGTCGTTTGCCTTTGCTAGTATTGGGTTTCAGAATATGCAATTTAATCCTCTTTAATGGTTGAGTGGACTGAACATGAGAAGATTCATATGTAATATGCATGTCATACCACTTTGAAGGAGGTGGAAGTAATGTCAAAGAAACTGTGGTCCATCCTTGAGCTTGATGTTGAGGAGGGTTGACAATCTCATTCCAACCATCATTGGCTGGAATCACATGAGGTAATGAAACATGTGGTTGCACAAGAATTCCAAAATTGTTTGGATGAACTTGAAGGGTTGGTATTATAGGTGGAGGACGAGGTTGGAAAACACCTTGTCTTGCTAAGTTCAAGAAACCAATTTGTAGGAGTTGATTAAACTACTCAGAGTCAACATCGAAATGGTTTGAGAATCAAAGTCTTGTATTTCCATCGAATTCATTTGGTCTTCTCCCTCTACCCGTATTTCCTTTGCCACCACTTCCTCTATTGAAGAAACTCATCTATAAATACAAGGTAAAGTTAGAGCATGAAAACAATAGATTAATAAACATCGAATACTATTTGCATACCATAACTTAGAATAGATTTACTTGAAAACAAACAAACATGCAAGCAACCATGGACATACATGAAAAGTTAAACAAAACATCAAGTCTTCCTTTCAATTTGTGAAACAATTATTATCTATGAACATGGGAAAACAAATGTATTTAGGGAATATGGTAGGGTTTGTAATGTATGGAAAATGCAATAGTGGTAAGGGAAAGAAAATGACACATGTTAAAAATGATTTAAAATATCCGTGAAGCCTGGTTATCCCCCAACAATTTATTTATTTATGCCTCGTTGAGTGCTCATCACTACTAATCTTCCATCATCAAGTATGCATCAGGGGGAGAAAAATGAATTTAAATGAAGGTGAAACTTGGGAGCTAGGAATAATTCATGAAAAATGAGAATATGAAGGGGTTTGGCTCTGAGCAAAACTAAACTTGTCAAATATATCATTCCATATCATAATTGTGGTCAACATATCATCAAAAAAATACTCTTTCCCTTTGAATATTAATATCAATTCGCGAGAGAAATCTTTCAATTTTAATATCACAGGGGGGGAAAATAAATGATCTTTTGAAATTATAGATGGAGATGGGAAAGAGAGAATAACTAATGTAAAGTGGTAGTATGAGAGATCTGATCCTGTAAATATAAAACCAAACATGTAGTGTTCAAAATCTATCACATTTTATTATGATATCCAAAACCATCTGCAAGTATACTAAACATTTGAAAACATATGCCATTCGCTTGAATTTTTCTTTCAACAACATTTGAGTTAATTCCAAAATTTTCCAAACAACAAAATGCAACCGACCAAGTTAATTTTGACTCAAGAGAAAATGAAGGTGCCTTTAAAACTTAGCATGCGAACAATTAGTAAATCAATACAACTTATATCACCATTTAAATCATTCATTTCCATAGTGAGAGTCAAAACTGGATTTGGGCAATTTTTATCTCAAGAGAACAAACCATTCACATACCCTTTTAAGCCCAAAATAATATTGTAATCCTATATCTTATTCTTCGAAGTATTTGATTTCAAACTGAATCTATTCCAAACAATTTATGTGTGTAAACAAAACATACAGGTGTGGCCCCAAAAACATCTTCAACATTCCAAATGATTTTATGTATCACACATTACTTTCAAATAAACCATCTTCATCTGTCAAACATAACCAATCGAACATACTTCATTCATTTGGTTTCATCTCTAATCATGACCAAGAATTGAACTAGATAATACCATTTTTATACCTACCGTGAAAGGTGAATATCGAAGAGTGCTAGGGTTACTAGTTCAGAGAAAACCAAGACCCATTTTATAATTTTGAAACAAATTCTTCATTACACAAAAGTGTAAAAAATTAGGGTTAAGTATTGAGGATAACCCAATCAATGTCAATGCATGGGTTTGAAATTGGGCCGAGCATGTATTCCATTCTTTCTTCAAAATAACCTTGGCTAGAGACCAAAAATTCTTGGAGAGAGGAATTCAAAAATGAAACCCAAACAAAAGTTCAAAATAACCATTAAACCCTAACCCCAGGTAGAGAGTATAACAAAACAACACAAGATTTCTTTCAGATGTATATCACTGCATCGAGGTGGAAATATGGTTTAATACTGAGCAACATAAATTATATGTGAAAGGGTAAGGGTAATGAACAATATTAAGACAATGTCAATATTAGCAGAAATTAAAGACCCAATATTCACACTAGAATATATCAAAGGAGAAAACCTTAGAAGCTATTGTAAAAACCAACAAGCTTCTACCCCTTTTTTGGATTAAAATGAAACAATATGATGAACAACGAGAGTGCAATGAAACTATCATTCTTTGAGGAATAAAAATGTTATAGAATGAGTCCAACAATAAGCAACAAATTCATTCATAATCACAAAGAGCTATATCCAAATTATCACTGCAAATTTTTGAATGTATTTGATGAAAATAAACTACAACAACATACCTTCACCAATAGCTTGTTTATTCCTTTCAAAAAATGAGTTTCAGTGTTAGGAAATCCACAACTAAGGTCGAACATAACAATCACTCTAGAGCTCAATTCCAAGACCAACATAATGAAAAATTCCAGAATTTTCAAGGTGGTAACCCCAACGAAAATCCCATGTTTGTGCATTCAATGCATAAGAGCTCACATCACCAAAACATTAACTCCCTTTCTAGATCAATATTCACTAACTAATACAACCGATAACAACAAAAAATAGCATGCCAAGTGTGCAACGAATCACGATCCCAATATCAATATCAACAACGATTTATTGACATATGAAACAATACTCAAAATATACCAACTTTCCTCCAAAATTTAAAACCACATTCATTGCGAGGCAGATGATGAAGGATCAGATCCTGTCACTGAGAGGGTGGGGTGAATCAGTGACACAATAGTTATATCAATTTTTCATTTATTAATGCAAACATAATTTTAACATAGTATTTTATCGTGGAACCCAATTGGGAAAACCACAAACTCTTTTCAATTAACTACAAAATTTGTTTTACATGTTACATAGAAGGAATATGTACTTCCTTTTTTATCAGTATCGACTTATCAGGATGCACCCACACCCTATTTTACTAGAACCAACTGGTAGGAGGCTACGGCCCCCTGATTAGTCAGCTACAACTGACAAGGAAGCACCAACTCCCTCTACAGGCACCAACCTGCCCTTGCGCCACCCAACCACCCTTATTTTCTGAATCTGGACAACTTTTGTATCAAGTATTTACTACATCTCTCTCTGCTTCTCTAATTATTCTCTGATTTAGACTGCAGAGACACACTTCATTCTCAACACTCTTCCTCGTTTATATATTCTTCAAAACGGTGTGAGAGTGACACATTGTGTCCCTTGGTTTTGAACCATCGCACCTCTTTGTTTAACTGAACCGTAATCACTGATTATTATTTTTACTGTGAAGAATTTTCATAAATTGATCACATATGGATCAATTTCATCCTTTAAACTCGATCCCGAATCTCTGTTATTTTCGCAGAGACCAAATTCTACGGAGGCGCTTCCTTAAAACCATTACATGTGACTGAGCATTACCGAACCACAGGCTTACCAATTATAATGACATATTGTATTTTCATTTAAATCTCTTATATCATATGACCAACGACGGTGACCAGACGCTAGTTCAAACGAGTGCTTGAGCGCTTATTAGAATCAACGGTCACGATTTAATCTCTTGATGAGATGGATAGTTGTTGGAACTTCGCCCTTCAAAAATTCATGATTTCAACTTTTCAAACCTTATAATCATATTAGACGGTTTTTTTCACGGAACCAGATCATCGGTCAGATTTGAGCCTTACACTCATTCTTTCACTGCTTAATCCAACAGCTAGGAATTAATCAAGCGTCGTGATGGATGGCCACCATATACTCCGGGACTTCATCTATTTCAACTTACGCTATCCTTATAATGCAGTAGATCGACATATGAGAATCCTCCTGAAGTGTTTCTTTAGATCGGACGTACCATGTCTACTTCAGGATTTTGTCCTTTGAGACTTCAGAGCTTTTGTCATTTGCTAGTGGTGAAACTTCCGAAGTAATTCTTTCAGAGTGACGTAACTTATTGACGTCTCATGTTGACATGGCATGATCCAATTTCCTCTTAACACATGTCATCATATGATTTATGCCATGTGTACTTGCTGACATGGTCTACCATGTGTCCTTGTTAACGTGGTCTGCCACACGTCCTTGTTGATGTGGTATACCATACGTCCTTGCTGACGTGGTCTACTAATGTGATCTGCCATATGTCTTTGTTGACGTGGTCTGCTGACATAGATCTCCCACATGTCATTGCTGATGTGGTCTGCTGACACATATCTCCTTGATCTAACGGTCATACTATCTTCTCCATATATGATGGTCCTTATTCATTTTGGATTTCCTGCTCTCCGAGCTTCAAGAATTTCAAATCTCAAACTTTTCGGAGCGTAACCTCCTCACATCTTTAGACCCAAATTGAAATATGTTCATTTGATCATGATCTTGGATCAACGAATCAATCTGTCTATGATGCTTCTCTTCCTTGGTTTAAATCCAACGACTCTCCAACTTTGCTTATCCTATCCTTCCACTTTAGAATGATCCGATGACTGACATAAATTCACATAGTTAATATCTCAGATCTTTTACCTCGCTTATCCTATCCTTCCATTTAATTTGATCCGACGACTGATGAGTATTCGAATAATCAAATTCTCAACCCTTTAGCCCCACTTATCCTATCCTTCCACTTTAAGATGATCCGATGGATTCCGGGAATTCGGGTTCGATCTGACGACTGACGGGTATTCAGATAATCAAATTCTCAACTTTTTCCCTGCTTATCCTATCCTTCCACTTTAAAGTGATGCAACAGTTATGAAAACACTCATAGAAGATAAATGGTCGATGATGATTGTGGAACCACAACTTGCGAGTGATTTAAATCGACACCCAAACTCTGCAATTTGAAGTTGTGCATTGTTGGTGAGTCAACCACAGTCGTCCATCTTTGAAGCTATAAGATATGACGGTCTTGACTAATTGCGGGATTGTAAATAGCCTGATGTTTAATTCTCCTTTAAATATCCAAAATCTATCCCTGCTGTAGATTTGGTGATTGCACATCCGATGGTCACGACTTAATCTAATCGTTTGTTGGAACAACCACATTCGTAGATTTTTGAGTTTACGAGATTTGACGATTTAGACCGATTGCGGGATTGTAACTAGCGAGAGGTTTAATTCTTCTTTCACTCTCTACAATTCATCCCTGCCATTGATATGGATATTGTGCATCAATGGTCTTGATTTGATCTGAGTTTCATCACACCATACCTTCTGAGCTTTGATCTTCATTTGTTAACTCTCCTGAGCTTTAATCTCTGCATATCGTCCAACTTTTTGACATCAGTCATTATATACTGTTGACTAGTCCTCCAACGATTCTTCTTAAATTCATTGCGCCATCTCTTCTGATATTTGATATTCATTTGCTAATCCTCCTGAGATTTTATCTCAACTTATCATCACATCAATGATATTGAATGTTGACGTCAATGACAATACATCAATGACACTATGTCCAACAATCTCCCCCTTTTTCATTGATGACAACTCACAAACTTCATACACGATCTCCCCTTGTGATGATGCTTCTCTCCTATGAAGTTACTCTCACCCTTTGACATCAATGGCAAAGGGTTTCTCCTCCTATGATATGTCTGTTTAAATAATTTTGATCAGAGTCTTGACCATTGGTAACTCCTCCTGCAATCACACTTTTCCTATCATAAATGAATGACTCTTTCTGACATTGATTGCTGTCTCCCACTGATTTGGTGCCAATTGATGAATTTTATTTATTTTGAGAGATTTTGGTTGGAAGAAAGATTACTCCCAATTTTTTCCTGAGATATTCAAATACATCTCTGCTTAAGGGTTTTGTGAAAATACCTGCCACCTTTTCTTGTGTTGGAACATATTCCAACTTAATGTTCTTATTTTCAACCCAATCTCTTAGATAGTGGTACTTTTATGGGAATGTGTTTCGATTTTGAGTGCTGGACAGGGTTCTTAGAGAGACTTATAACGCTTGTATTATCATAGTGGATAATAGTAGGTTATTCAAATACTATTTTGATGTTTTGTAGGGTTTGTTTCATCCATTCCATTTGTGTGCAACATTCTGCTGCTGCAATATACTCAGCTTTAGTGCTAGACAAAGAAATTGAGGACCGTTCCTTGCTTATCCAAGCTACTAATGATTCTCCCAAAAAGAATGCTCCTTCACTTGTACTTTTTCTTTCATCTACACTTCCTACCCAATCAACATTTGAATAGGATTTTAAAGTGAATGAATCCTTTCTAGGGTACCACAAACCAAGATCTATGGTTCCTTTCAAATACCTAAAGATTCTTTTTACAGCTTGAACATGGCTCTCCTTTAGTGCTTCTTGGAATCTATCCACCATCCCAACAACTTGCTTGACATCAGGTCTGGAAGCTGTTACATAGAGTAAACTGCCAATCATTGATCTGTAGTGTTTTGGATCTACAACTTTGGACTCATCATCCTTGCTTTGTTTGCATCCAACTGTCATAGGTGTACTAACAGGTTTGCAATCCTCTAACTGGAATCTCTTAAGCATATCCTTAACATACTTAGACTGATGGATATAGACTCCTCTTTTGGACTATATTATTTGTAATCCAAGAAAGAAATTCAGTTCACCAAGCAAAGACATTTCAAATTCTTGTTGCATCATCCTAACAAAGTCCTTACTCATTTTTTCATCATCATTGACAAATGTAATATCATCAACATATACTTCCACAATAATCATGTTATTACCATCAATTTTACAGTAAACATTGTTGTCTGTTGATCCCCTTTTTAGGCCCTATTTTTGTAAGTAAGAATCTAGCCTTGCATACCATGCTCTAGGTGCTTGTTTTATCCCATAGAGTGATTTCTTTAGTTTACATACATAGTCTCCTTTGTTAGTTAATTGAAACTCTTATGGTTTCTCAATATAGACTTCCTCTTGTAAGTTTCTGTTGAGAAATGCCGACTTGACATCCATTTGGTACAATTTAAATTTTCTATAGCTGGATAAAGCTAGGAACATCCTAATTGCCTCTAATCTGGCCACAGGTGTAAATGTTTCTTCATAGTCTACTCCTTCAACTTGAGCATACCCTTTACATACCAATATGTCTTTGTTCCTAATTACATTTCCCATTCTCTTTTAGTTTGTTTTTATACACCCATTTAGTTCCAATGACATTTTTGTTTTTTGGTCTTGGAACTAGTTCCCAAGTTTGATTTTTTTCAATTTGGTCCAATTCTTCATTCATAGCTTTGATCCAATTCTCATCTTTACATGCCTCTTTGATTGAGATAGGCTCAACATGTGACAACAATGCTATTTCTGTTTGATACAATAGTTGTCCTCTTGTGTGCACTCTATCATTCATATCTCCAATAATTAGTTCTTCAGGATGATTCTTTTGAGTAATTCTTGAGGGTGTCTTTGTGTTTCTTCTTGGGAATTCTTCTCTTATCTCTCCATATTGACTATCTTATTCGTCTTCACTAGTATCCATATCATCCTCTTCCCTTTATTTTTATTCTCTTCTACTTCTTCTACTTGTGTGCCAATTGTCTCATCATCATCTTCATCTTCACTTCCAAGTATAGTCTATTGATTTTTGATTCTTATCGTTTTTAGGTCATCCACCTTGACATATGCACTCTCAACAATCTTTACGTGATATAATATTGTATCATCTGTATGCTTTATTGTTAGAAGCATATCCAAGAAAAATACCTTCATCAGATCTGGCATCAAATTTTCCAAGATTTTCATCAAGTATTTTGATGTAGCATTTACTTCCAAAGACCTTGAAGTATTTACCGATGGAGCTCTTCCAAACCATAGTTCATAAGGATTCTTATCACTATTAACCCTATGATGACCTATGTTCAATATGTATACTTCTGTGCTTACAACTTCCCTCCAATATCCATCTGACAATTTTTCTTCATTGAGCATAGTCCTTGCAGCCTCTTGAACTGTTTTATTTCTTCTCTCAACAATCCCATTTTGCTGAGGTGTTCTTGCAACATAGAATTGTCTTTTTATTCCATGAGTTTCACATAATAGATCGGACTCTTTTGAGGTGAACTCACCACCATTGTTTGATCTAAGACACTTGATTTTCGTCTCCTTTTCATTTTCAACAAGGGTTTTAAAATCTTTGAATTTGTTAAGTGCTTCTGATTTTTCTTTAAGAAAACATATCCAAACCATTCTAGTAAACTCATCAATGAAAAACATAAAGTAGGACTCTCCTTGCAAAATCTTGGTCCTTGTAGGTCCATAAAGGTCAGCGTGAACAAGATCTAAAGGTTTTGAGGTTGAGTATTCTTTTGCCTTGAACCTTATTCTAGTTTGCTTCCCTTGTTGGCAGTGTCTACACATAGCATTTGCGGGTTTTATGATCTTTGACAAGTTTCTTATTGCACCAAGTTTGATGAATTTCACTAGATTGTCAAATTTAATATGCCCCAACCTTCGATGCCATAGCCAACTTTCATGTACTAAATTTATATGACACTCCTCATTCAATTTTGCATCTAGTATATATACATTTTCAGGAGTTCTAGAAGCATGTACCAACTAATTTTCCCATGTCTTCTTTCCTAATCTCACATTTTTGGGAATCAAATATGCAGAAGTGCCCCTGATCACAGGTTTGGCTGACACTTAATAAACTAGGCTTCAATTTTTCGACAAGTAGCACATTTTTGGATTTGTCTTTTCCCAAGCTCACATTGCCTTTCCCAAGTATGTTACTTGAAGCATTATCACCAAATGCAACTTTACCCTTTTGTTTCTTTAAGTATAAAAACTTGTCCTTGTTATCTGTCATATGTTTTGAGCACCCACTGTCAACATACCATAGATCCTTTTTATCTTGAGCTTTTAGGGCAATAAGACATTCCTTTTTTGATGTTTTTTCTCTCCAAAGTTTCTTTTGCTCTCTAATGAACTTTGGTTGTTCCGAGACTTCCATTAATTTTCAATTAATGGCCTTATGTCCATAGTTATGACATCTGAAGCATTCTAGGTCCCCTTCTTGTAGAGGTGTTAAGGAGTTATAGTGTATGATTTTAACTCGATTTACTTCTTGGTTATCCTTAAGGATACAGTTCTTAACCTTCAATTTTTTCCTTCTATATTCTCTACAATTTATAGCTTTGTGTCCAAAATTAGAGCATGCAAAGCAATAACCAAGGAAAATGCGAGGATACTTGTTTTGATAAAAATTCTTTGGTATTTCCTTGTCTTCCTTCCTGATTGGTGGAAGTAATCCTCTAGAGTTCTGATCATTACTTAGCTTCTCTTCATTTTTCTTCTTGAATGTACTGAGGAGAGCATCTGCATAAGATTTTGAGTTAACTTGGATTTCTTTTTGAGAATAACCTATTCCATTTTTATTACCTGAATCCCTTTGCGTGGTAATAATCTTATCTAATAATTTAGAGCTATTTTCATATCTTGTTTGAATGATTTTTGCATCCAGTTCTTTTTTTAGGTGAACTATTTCTGCCTCCATTCTTTCACAGGTTATTTGTTTTTCTTTAAGAGAATTTTCCAGACTTTCTTCGATCTTATTTGCTTCTAGGATTTGTTTTTTGCTGCTCATGAGTTTTTCCATCTCCTTTTCTTCTTGTTCATGTTTTTCCTTTTGTTCAACTACAAAACTTTTCACTTGTCTATATTTGGTTTTGTATTTTCTTAATTCATCCAAGGCACTGAGAAGTTCTTCCTCCATATTAAATTCTGCTTCATCTTCTAACACTTTCTCATGTTTAATTTTTTCTATCTCATTAGATTCTTCAATACCTAAGAAAATGACTTCATCATCATCAGATTCATCGTTGTCACTAGACTCTCACGAACTACTATTTCCTTCTTTTGAGTAAAAATTCTTTTTCCCTTTGTAAAACTTTTTCTTGTAGTTGGGTTTTTCCTTCTTCTTGTATTGTTTGGTTTTGTTTTCTTCATCTTCAGGGCCCTCCTTGGGATAGGGACACTTGGATGCAAAATGACCAAATTTTCCACAGTTAAAACATTTGAAAGGAAGCTTGCCTTTGTACTTCCCTGATCCTTTCTGAAGTTTTCTAATGAAATTGGTTTCTTCCACATCAGATTCTTCATGATGGCTGGATTGTGGTTTTTGCTTCTTATTTATCTTTGTGTTAGATACTTTGAAAATTGTTTCATCTTTTTCTGATTTATCAGTCCTTGTTCTCATTTCATATGTTGTAAAAATTCCATGGAGCTGATCAACTGTGAGTGTGTCTAGATCAGATCTATCTTCAGTTGAAGAAATCTTTGCATCATATCTCATAGGTAATGAACTTAGTATTTTTTTCACAATGGGTTTATCTGTAATCTCTTCTCTTGCTGCTCTAATTGAGTTAACCACTTCATCTACCCTATGAAAGTACTCAACAATATTTTCTTCTTCTTTCATTTTTTGATTTTCAAACTGAGCTCTATAGGTCTATAGATTGGCTTCCTTGACTTTGTCATCTCCGTCATATACAACCTCCAACTTGTCCCATATTTCTTTGGCATATTTGCAATGCATAACCTTCACGCATATAGAATTAGTCAACCCTCCTATAATTCCATTCACTGCTCTTGAGTTGTCATTACAAATTTTCTTTCCTGCAACGTCTTTGGGTGGAGTAGTTGGTACAGTGTAACCATATACAACAAATTGCCAGATATCAAAACTAAAGAGCCAACAAGAAGTTTTTCATTCTTATTTTACACAGAGCATAACCTCCTCCATTGAACAATGGTGCTTTGTTGTTAGACATTCCCTCTTGTTGATCCATCTTCAAGATCTACCTTGAAGTTTGTTAGACTGTGCTGAAGGAACCCACTCTGATACCAATTGAAGGATCAAATCCTGTCATTGAGAGGGGGGGGGGGTGAATCCATGACACAATAATTATATCAAATTTTCATTTATTAATGCAAACAAAATTTTAACACAATATTTTATCGTGGAACCCAGTTGGGAAAACCATAAACTCTTTTCTATTAACTGCAAAATTTATTTTACATGTTACATAGAAGGAAGATGTACTTCCTTTTTGATCAACACTGACTGATCAGGATGCACCCACACCCTAGTTTACCAGCACCAACTGGTAGGAGGCTACGCCCCCCTGATTAGTCAGCTACAACTAACAAGGAAGCACCAACTCCCTCTGCAGGCTAGGATGGTTTATTTCACGGAACTAGATCAATGGTCAGATTTGATCCTTATGTTAGATTATGAACTTGATTTCTTATGCAGATTAATTCTTTTATTTTCTTCAATACTTTGATTCCATCTTAATACACTTCAACAATTTCAAATCATAATCGAATAACAATAATTATGTAGATAAGTAAACATGCATATCAACAACACATATACCATGGGGAAACCTTGTATAGGGAGAAAACCCCCATCAAACAATATTCCTTTATTGCATTAATAATGTAAGATCTCTTACAAATATCCACCATGAATGTACTTCTCTCAAAGAGCTT
>ML788816.1:19020-58059 GCA_009831015.1 Picea engelmannii
ACATGGTTTTCAAACCCAGACTGTTAACTCATCAATTATTTAAGGTTGTGATACCAGTGTTGTATATTGAAGGTTTGTTGGCTTATGTTTTGTTCTCAACCCCATTGTGTGCTTGATGTAGTTTGGTTTTAATTGTTGGAATGACTCTGTTAATAGTCTATTATAAAAACTATGTGAATAAACGAAAAGGAAAAGGAAATAAAGGTTGTACAGTTAACAGTCTTGGAACTTTCTTGAGGTTTTGAATAGCTGTTTTTTGATTTAAATTATGAAATGGAGAAAAGTTTTGGAAATTATTTTATTGATGATGATGTCATTTTTTGGATATCATTGCATATAATAGAACAGTAATCGTTTTTCCATTTCATTATACCATTTTTCACTCATTATATCCCCCTCGCCTTCCCAAATACATTTTAAACATCCCATGTTCTATTATTATGAAATTTAAATTCATTTTGAAAAGAGAAATGGATAATAGAAAAAGAGAAAAGACTAAGTTGATGACTGGTGTTTAAGAGTTGAGTATGGATATAGTTTTTGTTACTTCTTCATTTTCTTGAACAGTACTCATTGGTCTTTCCCATCCATGCTACCATTTTTCACACATTATAAGCCCCTCATCTTCCCAATAACCCTATCACTCCATGTTCAAATGGAAATTGATAGTTGGGTTTTAAGATGTTAATGGATGGATTTCATGTGCTTTTGTGGTGAATAATAGAGCCAACCTTTTTTATTTTATTTAGGTAGAGTATAGATTCATGGATTGTTAAGAGTTTTTCATAACATGTTTGGAATATTTCCTCGAGATGAGTTTCTTTAGCAAAGGCAATAATTCCATAGTTTCTAATAGAGGCAGAGTAAATTGGTAGAGGGACCATAGAAGGCCATGGTTTTCAATACATTTTGATGTTGATCCACAGGAATTAAATCATCTCTTTCAAGCTGGGTTCTCCAACCTAGTTGGCCATGGGATCCTCCAGCCCCGACCTGAGAGACTTCCCTTCTAGCCACATCAAAACTTTTCTGGTATCTGTGTTCCCCCTCATGTGTCTATGCATATAGAACCGCTTGCCAATGATGGTTGGCAATATATTGTCCAGCATCTTGCTTCTCATCACCATGGTTGGCCTACTATGTCTCTCCCATTAACCCCTCTTCCACTGCCAAAAAATCCAAATCCCCAAGTTGATCATGTTATCTCACCTGTACAGTCTTCTCATGCAAGTAAGAGGATAAAACATGATGTTCCCAAGCCTGAGCAATATAAAGGAAAAGGATTGGCCACTCCATCCCAATCATCCAAAGAGTCCTATGAATCTGTGTCTTCACGTCTTCATCTCAAGGATGATTGTTCTCACATTATCAGTGCAGTCCAGCCTCAAGGTTCCAATCAGCCTAAGGTTGCAACGGAAAGATTAAAAGAGGACAGTAGTCAAAGGAGGCTAAATGCCTCTCACAGTAAATACGGTTTTTAATGATGATTAATTTTATTTTCTACTTTTAGGACAATCTTTTTACTTTGACAATATTTTGGACAGCAAGCATATATTTAGGCAGTTTTTTTGGACAGCATGGATGTAATGTTATTTTTGGATATTGTCATGTTATATTTTGTTGATATTAAAATATTTGATGATAAATATGAGAACGGGAGTTACAATAAGGATGTTTTAATCAAATGATTGGGGTTTTATATTTCATGTTTGATTATTACTAAAAGAAATAAATGGGAGTCACAAGGGGTCCCACCTATTTAGTTATTATTTAATTAGACCCTTATTTATATATACTATTATTATTTGTCTCAACTAATTAGTTAAGCTAATTAGGATTAACTAAAGAAAGGCAGTTTAACTAGCATAACTTATTGAGAAGTAATAAAATCTAAATCAAATGAAGAGACAAAGCAGGAGAAAATAGAAGGAGAACTCCAGCCACAAGGTTTGCTCCATACTAGTGAGATAATTTCATCTTTCATTCATTTTGAGTTTACTAGAAGGCTTAACCATCTTGATGACAACAGGGTCTTATTGAAGGCAGCGAGATTCAAAACTGAATCATATATTTCAGCAACTTGTTTTAAATGTGTATGATTATGTTTGGCGGTCTGTGTGTTCTTATATGTTTATAAATTAAATTTATGACTAGTAATGATAGAATTTTGTGGAAAGTTGATCTATATCTTTAGCTTTAGTTTTCTTTTGTTTCTAGAGTCTTTTTGTGTGGTTCCTATCTGGTGCAGACCCCCTTTCTCTCCTAATGGTTATGTGACCCCTCAGTCTAGGATCGATCAAGAAACTAATTCGGATCAACTCTTTGGGTCTCTGCTAGACGCTAAACCCACTTGCATAGCTCCTTTCTCCAAATGTGCAAGCCGCATGCGACCCGCTAGCCCTCTTTTGAGCGTTGTTCAAATCTCCAATCCAAACGGGTGCTAGCTCTTCCCTGGCTAAGCCCCTTATTTTTCTGCAACCCCGACTGTGACCACTTGCCTAACCAAAAGGCGCGTTGCAACTTCACGTGTCAGGTGTTTGCCTATGAACCAACCCCAACTCTCTGACTTATGAAATCCTGAAGTGGATCCTAGTGTGTGATAGCTCCTCCCTTAACCTTTGATGATGTGACCCCTCACTATGACCTGGGGCCAATCTCTCGAGCGCTTCACGGTTTCACATTTCGCACCCCCAGAAGGTTTTGTTCGCTTGTCCTCCCGATTTCTGAAACCCAAATTTTGGGCACCAATCACGTTAGATCAACGGTCCACAATCTATGTGATCCAACGGTACTGATTTCTCCTTCTTGAACGCAATACTTCGTGTTTCATGAAGTTGGAGGAATTCTCACCTCTCTTCTCCCAATACCTGAACTCGCGAGTTTCTTGGGACCAGATCTATGGCCCACACTTTTATTCGATCAACGGCTATGATCATTTCGTGAACTTGGGTTTCGCGAGCTTGCTTTTCCTATGCAGTTCCAAGGGTTAAATCTCGTGCACTTATCTCTGGATCCAACGCCTATTGATCCACGCGCTCAGATCTAATGGTCCAGATCTAATCTTCTCCCCATTTCTTCCTCTAGTCACTGGACGTTAATCCAACGGTCCAAATTCCTTCCGCAACCAATCAAACGGTTGTTTTCGCTCCTCCTCCTGAGATTTTGACTTGTCTAACTCAGAAAGTTTCTAAGTCTTCAAAGGTCCCTACCTTTGAACTTCCTATGAGTCTATCTCTTGGACTTCGACTACACTTTTGAAAAGAGCTATCCCTCCTGAGCTTGGTCTCGTGAAGACTTCGACTTCCCGCGCACTCCTTGTGTTTCATGGATTTCAATAACTCAGATTCGAAGGATTTATTGAAGAGAAATTCCTCTCGCCCTCCTGGCATTCTCCTTTTTCTCTATGCACACTTTGCAATAGACTCTTATGCAGGTTCGAGTTCCTGCGGACGACCGTGCACTCCTTGCAGTAGTCACTTTGCACTCCTTGCAAAGGGAAAGTTTCATGCTATCTCTTCTAAGCTTTGGAACCGAAATAGATCTCGCTAAGCACTCCTTGTGTTCTGTGTGCACACCTTGCACCACTCGACAGAAGAGAAACTATTGAAACGTATCCTAACATGCACAGTTCCATCTACTCATAACGAAATTAATTAATTCATTCATGAAACACAATAACAGAGAATTGCAAACAATGTCCACACCATGCATTGGGTCAATTTTCCTCTGTTATCTTCATTCAAAAGTAAATTGGTCACAACTGTGATGAAAAACCAAAAATTGAAACTCAGAAATATCCTACTAACTTGCAGCTAGCCTCATTTGGGCATACAAAACCTCTATTTATCTCAGAGGGTTCTTAGGGTTCCCCCCGATTACTTTTCTACATCAAAACTTAACCTAACGGCTATCCTAGTGCAGTTGCAGTCCAGGGAAGGAGTGGAAATTCCCACTTTGCTCGTGATCGTTCAAGCGTGCCTCAAAATATTTTTCCGACATTGAGTTATGGCGTGCTTCAAAATTTATGTCATAACTTCCAGAGTTGAGATTTTGTACAGATTCCCAGACACTGAGAGGTCCTACTCCACGTGCTTGCCAACAATGCTCCTGCATCATACTCCCCTTGACAAAAATTCATGGACTCCTATCCATGAGCTCCTGCATTGAATTTCCATGCTTCTGAATAGCAGCTTCATTTTTCCAACCGGCATCTTCTATTGGGTGTCCCTTCCACTTGACCAGATATTCAAAATAGGTCTTCCTTATGGTATTTTTGTCGATCCTCTGATCAAGGATCTTCTCCATCTGTGGTTTTTTTGCTATAGGAATTTGTTTCTCTCCCTGAATCTTCACTTGATCTTTTGATCCTTTTGTTTCATCTTTCCTGTAAGGATACAGGTCTGAAACATTGAATATGGGCAATATGCCCACATCATCTTGCAGCTCAATCTCATAGGTGTTTGCATCAAACTTCCTCAAGATCTTACATGGTCCTATCTTATTCGTTTTTAATTTGTTATATGTTCCCCTAGGGAACCTTTCTTTTCTGAGATGTGCCAGAACTTGATCTCCTACTTCAAATTGGAATTCTCTGTGATGTTTATCAGCTCTGTGTTTGTACTCCTGGTTAAAACTTTGCAATTGTCCTTTGATCTGGATATGGAGCCTCTACATTTATGCAGCAAAATCTTCTGCTCTAGCGCTCCTGATCTCACTCTGTTCCAAGTCTCTCAACTCAGATACTCCCCTGGGTTGAATTCCATACAATATTTGGAATGGGCTCTTTCCAATGCTTCTGTTTGGTGAATCATTGTATGAAAATTATGCTTGTGGCAGAATCTAATCCCACTGATTATGGTGCTCGGTGACCAAACTCCTCAATAATTTTCCAAAACTTTTGCTTACCACCTCAATCTTTCCATCTGTCTGAGAATGATAGGCTGAGATGAAGGAAAAATATGTCCCCAACTTCTTCCACAGTTTCCTCCAAAAGTGACCTACAAATTTTGTGTCTCTGTCTGAGACAATGCTTCTGGGTAGGTCGTGAAGTCTCACAAGTTCCTTGAAAAATAGATTTTCAACATGTGTTGCGTCACTAGTCTTCTGGCATGGGATAAAGTGTGCCATCTTTGAAAATCTATCCACCACCGCAAATATGGAATCAAATCCTCTTTGCATTCTTGGCAATCCCAACACAAAATCCATGCTTATTTCATCCCAAGGCCTCTCTGGTATTGGCAATGGTTAATACAATCCAGTGTTCTGTCTTTTTCCTTTTGCATGTTGGCAGATTCTACATTTTTTCACAAACTTCATCACTTTTGTTCTCATATCTGGCCAATAGTATGAGCGGCTCAACTGTGCAAACATTTTATCATGGCCGAAATGTCCAGCCAATCCTCCACTATGCTTTTCCTTCAAAAGGTTATCCCTCATTAAGCATTTCGGTATGCACAACTGATTTCCCTTGAACAACAATCCCTCTTGAATCATGTACTCTACCCACTAGATTTTTTCTCTCAATACAGGATTTTCACATGTTCATATGCTTCCTTTAAATATGTATCATCACAGTACATATCCTTAAGGTGTTCAAACCCCAAGGTCTTCACCTGAAATTCCTGTAGAATCAAACATCTTCTACTTAATGCATCAACAACTTTGTTATCATTCCCAGCAATATGTTTTATGACAAAAGTAAAATTCTGCATAAACTCAACCCATTTTGCATGCCTCTGATTCAATTTTTCATGTCTGGTTATGAATTGTAAAGCCTAGTTATCGCTATACAAGAAAAATTCTTGTGGGACAAGGTATTGTCTCCATTTCTTTAGGGCTTGAATTATGGCATAAAACTCTGTATCATATGTGGAGTATTTTCTCTTTGTCTCATTCAGCTTCTCACTAAAATAGGCAACAGGTCTATTATCCTAGCTCAAAACTGCTCCGATTGCAACTCCACTTGCATCACATCTCACCTAAAATGTCTTTTCAAAATTTGGCAAGACCAGAATTGGTCATTCTGTTATTTTCACCTTCAATATATTGAAGCTCCTCTCGGCCTCCTCTGTCCATTTAAAATACTCATGCTTCTTCTTCATGGTATCCATCATTGGTTCACAAATTCCAATTAAGTATTTGATGAACTTCCTATAGAAACTTTATAATCCATGGAAGCTCCTTACCTCAAACATACTCCTTGGTGATGGTCATTATTTGATTGCTTTCACCTTCTCTAGATCCATCTTCAGTTCATTTGAAGAGATCACAAAACCCAAGTAAATGAGTTATGTCTTCGTAAAAGAGGAATTCTTCATATTTATCAATAGCTTCTCCTGTTGTAGTCTCCTCATCACTAGTTTCAGGTGTATCAAATGCTCCTCTTTAGTCCTGCTAAAGATCAGTATATCATCTAGATATACAACCACAAACTTGCCAATGAAATATTTCAGTATTTCATTCATCAACCTCATAAAAGTACTTGGGGTATTTGTTAAGACAAATGGCATAACAAGCCACTCATACAAACCTTCGTTTGTCTTAAAGGTTGTCTTCCACTCATCACCTTCTCTCATCCTAATTTGGTGATATCCACTTTTCAAATCTATTTTGGAAAAGAAATTTGCTCTACTCAAACAGTCCATTAATCATCCATTCTTAGTAAAGGAAATCTATACTTGATGGTGATCTTGCTAATGGCTCTTGATTCTATACACATTCTCCATCCTCCATCTTTCTTTGGACTCAACACAGTTGGTATTGCGCATGGACTCAAGCTCTCTCTGACCAAACCCTTGTCTAAAAATTCCTGGACTTGGTTCTTCACTTCCTCATTCTCTCGAGGTGTCAATCTGTATGTTTCTTTTTTTGGTAGACTTGCTCCTAGTATCAATTCAATATGATGGTTGATACTTCTGATGGGTGGAAATGAGTTAGGAATCTCATCCACCACTATGTCATCAAAATTATCCAACAATTCTTGAACTTCTTTAGGTAAATCATCCATCGAAGTACTAGTAAGGATAACTCTGGGTTTCCTCACCATAGTGAATTGCATCTTCTGTTCTTTTTTGACTTCTTTCAGGAGTTCCTTCCCACTCATGAGAAGTATTCTTGTGTTGGCTTCCTCTCTCACTTTATTCTCCTCTATTGGCAGCAACATGTGTGTTCTACCACTCTTCTCTAAGGTGTATGTATTCTTCCTCCCATCATGAATGACATTAATGTCAAACTGCCATGGTATTCCCAACAAAATATGGCATACATCCATGGGAATTACATCACATAGAATTTCATCTCTATATCCTCCTATCTTGAATTCAACCAAGCATTTTTTAGTAACCATTACCTGGTGTCCTTTCTACAACCATGAGACTTTGTATGGATTCGGATGTGTAGTTGTCTCCAGCTCCAATTTCTCCACCATCTCTGTGGATACTAAGTTATCAGTGCTCCCACTATCGATTATCACCTTGCACACTTTGTCTTTAGTCTTGCAATTTGTTCTGAAGAGATTGTTCCTCTGCATTGGCTTTTCAACTTTTGCCTCTAGTTTTAAGAGAACCTTTCTCAACATCAGGGATCTTCCATCCTCTGCTCCTTTTGCTTCAACATCTCTCCTCTATGCTTCTGAAATGTGAGCTTCACCTCCTCCTTCTTTATTTTTCTCGGGACATTCCCAAGACATGTGTCTGTCTTTACACAGGCATAGCACCTTACTTCTCCTCCTCCTCTTCTTCCTCTTCCTCTAGAATAACTTCTTACACCACCTTGTCTTCCTCGAGAACTTCCTCCTCTTTCCAAGTGACCATGTGGTTTCTCAGTCTCGTCATTTGACTTATGTGCTTTGTCATGGGTAACTCCCTTGATTTTGTTTGGGGTTGGGATTTTACCTCTTCCTCGCTAGCTTTGTTTTCTGGCCAACTTCTCCTCTGCTTTCAGTGCAAACTGATAAGCATCCTCCATTATCCTCACTGACATCATGTTGATATCGTCTTGGATTTCATATCTCAAGACATTTATATATCTGACAATTTTTTCTTCATATTTCTCTCTTTGTCCAGTTCTGATGTTTAGCCTATAAAACTCCTATGTGTACTCCTTAACTGTCATACCTTTCTATCTCATGTTATGCAACTTCCTGAACAGATTGATATGATAATATTTGGGCATGAATTTAGCCTTAAACTTGGCTACCATTTTACCCCAATTCTTTATCTTTTGTTTTCCTTTGCTTCTCCTCTCAGCCTGCAATTCATCCCACCACAGTGTTGCGTGTCCTTTTATCTTGGTGACAATTGTTTTACCTTTCTCTCTTCATTGACATCTTCATAGTTGAAATGTTTGTCCATGGATCTTATCCAATCCAACATCTCTTCAGCATATAAATTGCCTTCATACATTGTGACCTTTATCTCGGCTTTGCCTCCCAATCTAGCAACTTCTCTCAGCAAGCGTTCTTCGGCAACATCCTCTCCTACAGCTTCTTCAACGTCTACTGCTTCACTCTCTGCATCGTTGATGTCTCCAGCATCATGTGCTCATATCTACGCTGCCTCCATCACCTCTAATATTGCATGAAGTTCTCGCATCTCCCTTTCTACAGCCCGATTGGCTAAAGGTGGTTCCACTCGTCTCCTTGGTAGCATTGTGTTGATTTTCTGTCACACACAAAGTACAAATTCAAGTTCTTTTGTCTCCTTTATCTCCTTTGCCTATTGTCTGCAAGAAAAGTTGAAGCTATGATACCACTTGGTGTAGACCCCCCTTCTCTCCTAAGGTTTGTGTGACCTCCCAGTCTAGGATCGATCAAGAAACTGATTCGGATCGACTCTTTGGGTCTCTGCTAGACCCCAAACCCACTTACATGGATCATTTCTCCAAATGCGCAAGTCGCATGCGACCCACTGGCCCTCTTATGAGCGTTGTTCAAATATCCACGCCAAATGGGTGCTAGCTCTTCCCTGGATAAGCCCCTTCCTTTTTCGCGACCCCGACTGTGACCACTCACCTAACCAAAAGGCGCATCACAACTTCACATGTCGGGTGTTTCCCTATGAACCAACCCCGACTCTCCGACTTCTGAAATCCCAAAGTGGGGCCTAGCACATGATATCTCCTCCCTTAACCTTCGATGATGTGACCCCTCACTATGACCTGGGGCCAAACTCTTGAGCACTTCATGGTTTCGCGTTTCGCGCCCCTAGAAGGTTTTGTTCACTCATCCTCCCAATTTCTGAAACCTATATTTTGGGCTCCAGTCACGTTAGATCAATGGTCCACAATCTGTGTGATCCAACAGTCCTGCTTTATCCTTCAAAAAGACAAGACTTTGTGTTTCACGAAGTTGGAGGACTGCTCACCTATCTTCTCCCGATACCTGAACTCGCGAGTTTCTTGGGACCAAATCTATGGCCTACACTTTCCTTTGATCAACGGCTATGATCGTTTCACAAACTTGGGTTTCGTGAGCTTGCTTGTCCTATGCACTTTCAAGGGTTAAAGTCGATTCACTTATCTCTGGATCCAACGAATGTTGGTCCACGAGCTCATATCTAACGGTCCAAATCTGATCTTCTCCCTCGTGCTTCCTCTAGTCACTAGACATTAATCCAACGGTCCAGATTCCTTCCACAACCAATCAAACAGTTGTTTTCACTCCTCATCCTAAGATTTTGACTCGTCTAACTCAAAAAGTTTCTACGTATTCAAAGTTCCCTACCTTTGAACTTCCTGTGAGTCCATCTCTCGGAATTCGACTACACTTCTGAAAAGTGCTATCCCTCTTGAGCTTGGTCTCGTGAAGACTTTGAATTCCCACGCACTCCTTGCATTTCATGGATTTCGATAACTAAGATCCGAATGATTTCTCGAAGATAAATTCCTCTCGCCCTCCTGGCGTTCTCCGTTTTCTCTGTGCACACTTTGCAATAGACTCTTATGCAGGTTCGATTTCCTGCGGATGATCATGCACTCCTTGTAGAAGTCACTTTGCACTCCTTGCAAAGGGAAAGTTTCGTGCTATCTCTTCTGAGATTCAGAACCAAAATAGATCATGTCAACACACTCCTTGCGTTTTGTGTGCACACCTTGCACCACTCGACAGAAGAGAAAAAATTGAAACTTATCCTAACATTCACAGTTCCATCTACTCATAACGAAATTCATTCATTCATTCATGAAACACGATAATAGAGAATTGCAAACAATGTCCACGCCATGCATTGGGTCAATTTTCCTCTATTATCTTCATTCAAAAGCAAATTAGTCACAACTGTGATGAAAAACCAAAAATTGAAAACTCATAAATCTCCTACGAACTTGCACCTAGCCTCATTTGGGCGTACAAAACCTCTATTTATCTTATAGGGTTCTTAGGGTTCCCCCCGATTACTTGTCTACATCAAAACCTAACCTAATGGCTATCCTAGTGCAGTCACAGTCCAGGTCAGGAGTGGAAAATCTCACTTCGCTTGCGATCATTCAAGGGTGCCTCAAAATATTTTTTCGGCGCTGAGTTAAGTTATGCTTCAAAATGTCTACCATAACTGCCAGTGTTGAGATTCCATACAGATTCCCAGATGTTGAGAGGTCCTGCTCTGTGTGCTTGCCAACAATGCTCTTGCATCACTATCGGAGGCTTCTAAATATGGATTTGTTCCCTACCCTCGCAGGGGTTTGTAAAGAGAATTCAGTCTTGTATCTCAGAATGAAATCAATAAAAAAATCAGTTTTCTAATTTCAGTCTCACATATGTATTTTGATGATCTGGTTCATTTTTTTTATTTTATCTCTATGTACACACTTATGTATTTTTTGTTTAATTTTTTTTTTCACATAATTACATATAAATATAAAACAAACCAGCCTTGATCCCTTGTACTTAATACATGTGGATTAAGTGATTGTCTTTTTGTTTTAAGGATATAAAACCCGGGTGACATTCCCAACTATCTTGCCTTAGCCCGATAAGATCTGAAAATGCTTGAGTAAGGTTCTCTATACCTTTTCCTCAACACACTCTTGAGCTTCCCCCACCATGGACTCTTCGTCAATTGAAGAGTATCCAAGGCAAAGCCAATTTTCTTCATCGATTCATTATAGACTACGCCTCATATGCTCATGGGTTCTTGTGTTTGTTACAACAAGATATACCATTTATATGGGATGACCAGGCTTATTAATCCTTTGATGCATTGAATCATGCATTCACATTTTCTCGTTTAATTAGCGCTACTAACTTCAATAAGGATTATATCCTTTATGTATTTGCCTCACCCTTTGTAGTGGTTGGTGTGATAGTTCAACAAGGAGAGGAAAGTTATGATCATGTCATCTATTACATGAGTAAGAACCTGTTTGGAACCCCTCTAATTTACAATCACAATGAAAAATTGGCCTTAGTTGTGGTATTTTATTCCCAAAAGATACATCTTGTGACATCAAGTTATTAATGGTAACTTTACCTGTTGGATTGTTATCCTATAGGAATACAACCTTGAGTTTACCACTCCCAAGAGTAAGAAAACCTTGTCCCTTGAAAAGTTCATCATTGATTCTCCCATGGGAACAACTGATCCTTTTAATGATAATCTCCTTGATGAACACTTTTTGTTATTTTGATCATAGGACCCTTAGTACGACGACATTTTGGTCTATTTTTTCACCCAAAGGTTCATCCCCCATCCTTAATGGTATGATCAATGATGTATACATCATCAGGATCCTGGGTATCACCTCATTGGTGATGTACTTTACCAACAAGGAGTCAACACCATTCTATATCATTTCCTCACTCACAAATAGGTCTTATGAGTCTAAAATGATTAACATGATAGATCTAGAGCACAAACTACACCATGAAGTCGAAAAGGCACAAATAATTTTGAATTTTTTTTCAACCCCTATCTATATGCTAACCCTAGATTTTCCTCTCCCTCATACAGATCACACATATAAGTTTTTTTAGTTTCCCTCTACATAGTTGAATTTCTTATCCTAATCACTTTCATATTGTGCCAGTAATTTGTTATGATTATATATTTCGGCTAGGGGCCTTTTTTTTGTATGAAGTTGTTTCTCATGCATAGTGAGCTCACGACCTCTATTTTTTGTGTTCTATACATCATTGTTTCGATTTCATGACTACTTTTATGTTGTGGTATTTGTTTCAAGTGTGTAGGAAGTTCACTTGGGAGCCATTTTTTCTCGTCATTTTTCATTGGGATCTTTGTCATCCCTTTAGGTACATTTCTTCAAATTTTCATATAGATAGCATATCCTATTTTTTTATATTTCATTTTCTTCATTTTCCACCCCTTAAATATGTATTTACAACACCTTCAAGTTCATGGCATATCCCATCCATATTGCATTTTTCCTCTACTCGAAGGTACTAAAATTCCTACATGGGTTTCCCTTGATTAGTTCTTATTTTCATATTGGCACCCATTCTATTGTTTTCCCATTTAGAATCGGAAGTTTGTATAGTTTGCATCCCATGGATATCGTCATGCTTCTCACCATATCATTGGCTTGTTCCTTTGGACTCCCAAGTAGTTTGTATCATATTGGCATATTCTATAGTGTGTTATTGTTACACACATAAATGCCACACCACCTTGTTTCACTTAAGTGTCGTAAGTGTCATATACACATTACTAAGTGTTGCATGCACTTTATCAAGTTTCATATGCACCTTACTAAGTTTCTCATGCACTTTATTAAGTGTCACAGCTTTGACACCGTGGAAGAATATTTGTCATAATCCCTAGTCATTGTGGAGGATAAAAGACCATCATGGAAAGGTTGAAATGATGCCTTTTACCTTGATATTTTGACCATTTTTGAAGTTCAATGCTCCCCTGCCCATGTATAGGGAGCATTGACAATGTTATGTGCTAACTGTTTGGGGAGCGTTGAAGTGGTTAGAGGGAGTTATGGCTAGCCAACCTTATTCTAAGGGTTAGTTTCAAGAATATGAAGTCAAGGATTTGAGTCATATCTCGTGGCTCCATCTTAGGTAAACTCAATCCCAACTTATGGAGATAAATACTCAACCATTTCCTAAAATACTTCATGGTGGTTAATCCTCCAACTCCTATATAATGAGTGCATTCCAAAGTGAAATGGAAGAGAAAGGATTTCAAAGTATCAAACCTTTTATCTTGTAAGGAGAATTCATCAGAGCATCTGATCTTGAGACATTCAAGAGAGAGTTAGATAGGAGAGCTTGGAGGAGATGTTGCAATGTCAACGTTGGATTGTAAGTGCTTCATCATTTCATTCCTTTAATAGATAAACTTGGCCTCTTCCCTTCATATGTTGTGTTATAGATCACATGTATGTCTATTGTTGTAAATTCATCATATATATATTTATATAATAATATAGAATAGAAGAAAGAAGATTCCTCTTTGTTCATTGCAGGTCTCATCTTTCACCTAGGAGCTTGGTCAACAAGGTCAATGGCTGGAGCAACGAGGACAGCCATCATAAAAATGCATTTCTTCCATCTCTTTTCTCTTACTCTGATTTTTGAAATAGGTCTAAAGGGAAATTAGTAACCATTTTTTTCCTTCTATATTGGATCGAAGGAAACCCGATCCAAGGGGTGTTTCACCTATCCACGGGGGGAATTCACCACAACAGTTATCGTATTTCATTATCCCACTCCCTCATCCATGTCATTATGCCTTTGCACATCATTCCCTTAAGGAGAATTCTATTGGTTCCCCTCCCTTGGTTGATTCCATTCACCACTACTATTTCCATTGTACAAGATTGATCCACTTAGTTGCATAGTGGAGGACCTATGTCCTTGCTTGTAACATAACTAGATCCATTCATTCTTTTGGGAAGAGTTCATAGTGATCCTTCCATGCCACCATGGCCACAGTCTTAGTTGCTCTTGTTCAAAGCATCATGCATTAAGTAACCCTTTTGTGCCTTAGAGTCTATATATATTAGTGATCCATTTAGTGTTGATACAATTCAAGAGCCTCTTTGAATCACTTTCATCTCAGTTTCTCACTCCTAGCCACCAGTGATTTTTACCCCCCAAGTTGTYATCATAATCCCATTTCTTATTAKCCTTGGCCCTCACTCTTGGTGTTATACATCCATTTCCAAGTCAACCATTCTATTATGATCTAAATAATGGAAGTTTTGAGTCYCRTTATMATTAGCTTACTTGTCCATTTGTGTCTCARTATCAGTAAGTCACATTTGCTACATGATATGTTGCACCTCATGTAGGTTTCTAGGGGTTCCCTTATACCTTGATTCCAGGAAACCTTCCCCTATCAACATCAACACCTCCACTTTTCTAGCTCTGGTTGCAAATCCTAAGATATTGTTAGCTCTATTCAATAGACTTTGAGCCTCTAGTTTAAGATTTCATTCAAAAACTCTTTCTAAATCCTAGGCCCCTCTTTTTTGTTCTGCAGGGATTTTGTGGTTGTTCAACCCCCCTTGCCATGGGGAGCCCCAATTTTCCTTCATATATGATCAAATGGTATTTAGTATTGATTATTATTATGTACTTCAATCTAAACCCATGTTTCCATGATCCCATATTGTATTGTATCGTTACATTTTCATGAGCATGGGTATGCCCCTCTTATTGATATTGAGATCATTTATACACCTCACTTCACGGTTTTTGTTTTGTAGGTATTCTCCTTAGTCATATGTGGGTAGTCATTTGTGATGAAATATCCACCAGTGACTCTCCCATGTCCTAAAGATATTGCATAACTCTAGTTGAATAGTAAGAATCGACCAATGACTCTCCCAAGTCCTAAAGATCTTGCATAAATCTCATTGAATAGTAAGAATCAACGAATCACACCTCTCAAAAATCTCAATGTCAGTGATATTAGTTGTACTTGGAAAAATAAGGTCTAGGGAGAAAGCATATCAAAAGGTTAAATCTCTACAATATTGTCAAGAACATAAGAGGGAATGTTATCAAAATCACTTTCAAAATTAGGGAGATTGTTAATGGTGTCATGATCTTATAGTGATGATGGTGACATCTCAAGTTTCAACTCTTTAGGAACATTTTGATCACTATTAGGGCTTGGTAAAAACCTTAGGTGACTTTGATAGAATGGCACCCCCTTATGCTTCAGGGTGGTACAAAAATGTGAGATCTATGTTTTGTATGCCCATTACATAGAACATTGTGATTCTCCCTTTGAGGGTTTGGGAACTCTTGTGAAAGTAACTTGATTGTAAAAAGCATTTAATATATATAGAAATACATAGTATTATGAAGATTATTAGAAATGAAAGTCACTAGAAAATTAGCAACATGGAGTACCAAACTTTGAGCCTACTCTTAAGTTAGATTACTCTCTATGACACCAATGTTCACTACACATACTGGCCATTCAACCCATACATATCTAAAAAAATATGTACAAATCCCATATTACATATTTTTAACACCCCTATGAGGTTATGGTGATTTAACAACCTAACCTTTACTTATTACATTTAGTTATAATACAGTGCCACCTAACATAAAAATTAACACCAACTATTAAATAATCAAAACAAACATGTATACACATTTATGTGTGTTAATGTTATCCAAACACCTATTTTGGTGATAAAGAAAGATGTAAGTTCCTCACAAGGATAAAATGGATATAACACCAATAAATGCATAATTTTCTTGCTAGAGGCATTGCATTGAATGATTGAAATTTAGTGTATATGTGACTTAATTTCTAGCATCTTATATTGTTTTGTCATCATAGATATATGTGTTTGATTAGTGCAAATATAATAAAGGTATTGAAACATTATTCGTATCATTTGTGTCATCAGTTTTTGTATTTTGTCTTTGTGATGGTTTTTTAGGATCATTGGAAGATGGAAGTTCCCAAAAACTCTAGTCAGTGATTTAGCACCCATTTTGTGTCAAGCCCCATCACTATACAAAAATTTCAATTATATAATTATCTACTTCATTAATACCTCCTTGCACATTTTTCTTGTGGATGGTGGGCTACTTGATTACAACTATGCAACTCCTCCCAATTGTGGCCACTAAAATCAACTGATGATAAAAGTATTGTTCATGAATCCACCTTCAAAAATTGTTGTTAAAATGTTTTTTTGCACAACATAAAGGTTTTATAATACCATTAAAAATGTTACTGCATCTAAATATAAGGATAAATTGTGGGGTGATAAATAAGTAGAGGATAAGAGAAAATTAAGATACTATAAAGGGGTCATTAACCATAATCTAGAATTCCAGAAGTATCTTTTTGTTATAACTCACTTAAATAATAAAATCAACGTTGGTAAAATAAGAACAAACTCTCATAATATTCAAAATGAAACTTGACATTGGACAATCTCTAAAATGCCATGGGATAAAATAATTTGGCATCTTTGTGATACTAAGAAGGTGTAGGATGAAAAACAATTTCCCTTAGAATTTCCCGTGTACGCCCACATTATATCTCAATTTAAAAATATATGTTACAACACTAACCTTCCTTACCTTTTAACTCATCAAAACTATGGAGATTAAAACACACTTCTATCCAATATTTTCAAGAATAGAAATAAAATTTTAAAGTAAACCAAATAACTCCTTACCAATTTTTCATAAAGTCTAATAAACCAAAGTTAGTATGATTGAACATTAACAATCATCATCATTGTCATCTTCATAGATTTTATTTGGATTAACATAAAGCCTTTAATAGGATGGTCATAAAGTCCCTAAACCAATTGATCAAATTTATCTTGAGATTATGAACTCTGACACTAAGGTGATTATGCAATTGAAAATCAAGGATATGATGAATTCAAGTTTTAACCCTGAATTCTTAAATCAATGTGCTTAAACCAACATAGTGTTAAATGAAATAAGTAACAATGACATGGAATTACTATACTACATGGCGAGTAACACATAACAGGGGCAAAGGTAAAATGCATTGGTCAAAAAAATGATCCAAAATGGATTAGAACCAACAAACAGTTGTAAGACACGGTACCTCCAAGCCAATTTTGAAATTTATGAAGGTTAGATAGACTATGGAAAACAATGAAAATGTAAAAACTGAATAAGACAAAAGAGAAAAATTGAAAATTAAATGAAAAGAAACAGATAATATAGGAGAGAATATTCTAAGGAATGGAAAACTAAAGTTCAACCCGTTGGATAGACTATGGAAAACAACGCAAATGTAAAAAAGGTTAGATAGACTATGGGAAACAATGCAAATGTAAAAAATGAATAAGACAAAAGAGAAAATTTGAAAATTAAATGAAAAGAAACAGATAATATAGTAGAGAATATGCTAAGGAATGGAAAACTAAAGTTCAACCTATTGGCCTTCCCATTACCGCAGCTCTCCCTATTTCCTCATGTAGTTTAACTCTCAAAGGGTATTTTGGCCAAGTGAGGAAGATGCATAGAGAGACAAGTGCTTCATTGTACCAGAGATTGTCAAAATGAGAACGAGCCACCATTCGAAGTTGGTTTCCCATTTGGGTTTCCATGGTAAAATCATTGTGTCTATTATGTGATTAATTTTGTCTACAGTATGGATTTCACTATGGTTTAGTGGATCGTGTTTGTGTTATATGCATTAGTTTAAGTTCTCATATTTTCCAACTTAACCTACTTGCACTTACTAATGTGATCATTGAGTCATCTTAGAATATTGCATGTAAAATATTTATCAGTGTAGTCTTTCTTAGGATATTTAGACACTTAGGAGTTAGTTCAGTTCAACTTGGTCTAATATGTTTTTAGGTAAAAGTGTGTTTATTTATTATGCATTTGTAGTTATGTAATATAATGGTCACAATATGTTATATACATAGAGTGACTCAATGGATAATATCCTCCTTGATCTTAAAAAATATATTGATCAATGGCTTAGCACTCGATTTATCCATGATCTTTATTTAAAAAACATGGAGGGTCATTTGTTGATGATTGATTGTGAGAAACTCTCCGGTAAAATATTTTACTTTTGCATTAATATATTGCCTCAAGGGGCCACGTTGGTTGGAGCGTGGATTGTTTCCCTCTTTGAGGGTTTTAACCACATAAAAACACAAGTGTATTGACCTTTGATTTGGTAGTGTGAGTGGTTACTGAAGGTGTTATTCCTATATGGTAATACTTTGTTTTGTCGAACATGGTATCAGAGCCAGTTTGAAGACCTGCTCCTCTTGTAGATTGATATCTCGAACCTTGTTCTGCATTTCTCGTTCTGTTGTTTTTGTGAATTTATGGGATAATTGGACTATTCTACTACGTCTGGAGTGCTTTTTTCAATTGGAAACACTTTTCGTTTCACTCAAAAATGTTTATATTTTCCCAAGATGCAACCATTTTGTTAGATATGGAGGTATAAACTCGAAATACGTTATTTTTAAATTTATTTTACTGAGTTAATATTTTAGTTTTTTGTTTTTTTATTGCTTGTTTGCAACTTTTTCTGGTCTATGTATACTCTTTGTCACACGCTTTGTGCAATCTCGACAATCTAGAAACAAAGCAAAAAGTGTTTTCTTTTTTTCTTATGCTCTTTTCTTTGCGCTTTATGCAAACTCAAAAAATCAGAAACAAAGAGAAAAATTGCATTTTCCGGGTAAGCTAACCAAGATCTAACCCAATTATTGTTGAGTTTTAGAAAAATTTATTTATTTATTTCGAAATTTTGTTTGTTTTTTTGTGGGGGCATGTTAATTTTTTTTGCAACAAAAACAAGGGTTTTGGGGGTAAGCACACACTTCGAGGTAAAGAGTAAAAAAAACCTCCTCCATTAAAATTGGTATATATTTTACTCTAGCCCACTTGGTGGTTGAAATTTATTTATTTAATAAGAAGTATATAGTTAAAGTCTCTCTTTTCTTAAGTTACTTTTTGAAAAAGTTCATTCAATCTTGAGTTATCTTATAATTTTATTGTAAAGTGCATTTCACTTAAATATCACTATTAAGTAACTTTAATATTTTTTTAGTTACTTTTTGCATGCAACTTTAATTTATAAAATAATTTTACTGTATTCTATAAAAGTGAGTCGCTTCTTAAGTAATTTATTTGTAAAAGTGAGTTTATAGGCAAAGTTAGAAAAGGATTGGTTTTTTTTTACTGAACCACCTCATTGTGCATCCATCACCACATGGAGCAACTTCTACTTGGCAAGTCGTTCTTTGGTTATCGCTTATGTCTTTTTTAAGGGGAATTATTTGGCATGTGTTGTATTCTTTGCACAGTTAGTTCCACATGTTGTTATGTTGCATTGGGCATAATGAGGGATCATAAGGGGGGTGACATCTCCCTTGTTTGAGGGTTTGGGGGTGCGGCCCCCGAGAAAAAAGTTGGGTTGTTTTTTGGTATGTTTTTGGCCTATTTTTTGTGTTTTTTGGCCCATTGTAATGTAATTCCGATCAAGAAATCTAATCTGCATCAATGGATTGGGGTTTTTGGATTCCATCGAATCCTATATATCGTATTGTAATGGTGAAGTTAAGACAATGAGAGTTAGAGGTGTAGCTCTAAACATTTGTTGGTTTTTCCGAATAAGGATTTCTAGGGTAAATTTCTAAGTACTATGTGTGATTGTTATTATTTTCTTTCTATTTTATAAAGAATATGTATGTCCATTGCTATATTGTAAAGTTTTAAAGCCTAAATTTGGTATCATAGTAGTGATTGGCTTCAAGGGGATGCCTTTGTTGCTAAGGGTTCGATTATCTTGGATCTATGATAAACCTGGTTTTAGTGGGAGCTCTGCAGTGGTGATTTTGGCTGTGAAAGAAAATGTCGAGCAGTTCAAAAATAGAGATTGAGAAATTTAATGGGAAAATATTTGAGCTTTGGAAGTTGAAAACAGAGGATCATTTGATAGAAAAAGAGCAGTGGGTCATTATGGATCTAATTACTACACCTACGGGTATGTCGGCATAAGATTGGACAAAGTTGGATAGGAAGGAAAAGAGCACAATCTGATTGTGTCTTTCAAATTTAGTGTTATTGAATGTCTCGAGAGAATCTATAGACAGAGAATTATGGGATAAGTTAGGGGATTTGTATCAGTCTAAGTCCCTGGTAAAAAAACTTTTTGTATAGAAGAAGGTGTACCTCCTGAGGATGAACTATGGAGACTCAGTGAAAGAGAATCTAAATGATTTCAATACTATGGTAAGTCAGTTGTTATCTGTGGATATTAAAATTTCAAATGAAGATAAGTGCATTAGTTTACTTCATTCATTGCCAAATTCGTGGGATATTTTGGTTGTTTATATTGGTAGTAATGTGACCACATTAAAGTTTGATGATGTGGTTTCATCCTTGTTATCGAAATAAATGAGGAGGAAAACCATGGATAGCCAAAGCACAGACGTCTTATTTGTAAGAGGATGTTCGCTAGATAGAAATAAAAATAAATCCTCCAGTGGGAGATATAAATCTAGAGGTAGATATAAATCTCCAAGAAGATATTTAAATAAATGTTGGAAATACAGTAACGCTAGGCATTTCAAGAAGGATTGTATATCAAAAAGTGTTTAGAGAGGGAAGTGATCTTATGATGTTCCTTCCACATATGAGAAATTCTCCTCGGAAGGAGGGGATGTGTACTTGGCTTCTTCAAGCACACATTCAGATCATGATGTATGGTTGATCGATTCAAGTGCTTATTTTCATATGACTCCCCACAAGGAGTGGTTATGAGAATATGAAAAGTATAATAGAGGTGACATTTTCCTAGGAGATGACTTGACAACCAAAATTATAGGATGTGGAAAGGTCAATTTGCAGTTCAAGGACGAAAGGATTAGAAAACTTCCTAGGGTTTTGCACATTTTAGCGCTGGCTAGAAACTTGATATTTGTAAGGAATATGAATGATGCATGTGTACATATTGTTTTCGAAAAGGAGACATGTAAAATGGTTCAAGGAGAAATGGTGTTGATCAAGGGAGTTCGGAATGGAGCTCTATATAAGATGTTTGGAAGCACAATCAGTAATGGGTGTAACAGTTATGTTGTTCCTGAGGATGAAGAAAACAAAACCCCTATAGTCTCTGGAGAAAAGACAATGTCGTAGCATCAAAGACTGGGATATATTGGAGATAAGGGCCTTTGAGCACTACACGGTAAATTTATGGTTGAAGGTATGTTTGATTGCATAGTGTATTTCAATCTTTGTGAACATTGCATATATGGTAAACATGATCGGGTACATTCTCATTTGGTGCTACAAGAGAAAAGGGATTCTTAGAGTTAGTACACAGTGATGTGGTTGGACCTGTGACTATGCCATCACTAGGTAAATTTGTGTAGTATGTTTTGTTCATTGATGATTTCTAAAGGAACACCTGGATTCATTTCCTTAGAAAGAAATCTAAGGTCTTTGGTAAATTTCAAGAGTTTAAGGCTCTTATGGAGCATAGAAAAGAGAAGAAAATAAAGGTGTTGAGGACAGATAATGGTGGAGAATTATGGGGGAATTAATTCGAGGAATTATGTAAGAAGTGAGATATATCAAGAAAGAAGAATACTCCATACACACCTCAACAAAACAGGGTTGCAGAAAGGATGAATAGGACATTGAAGGGAAAAAAAAAGGATCATTCTCAGTGGTATCAGGTTAGGATAGGAATTATGGGCAGAGGTTGTTGGTATTGCATGTTTCCTAGTAAATAGATCACCCTCATCAGTGTTGGTGAAAAAAACTATGAATGAGGCATGGACTAGTAAGAAACCCTCTCTTTAACATCTCAAAGTGTTTGGTTGTGATACTTATGTACATTTTCCAAACGAAAATCAAATTAAGTTGGATAACAAATTTGAAAAGTGTATCGTTATTGGTTATAAAGATGGTATACAAGACTATAGACTTTGTAACCCAGAAAATAAGAAAATTATCTACAGTTGGGATGTTGTCTTTAGAAATGTTAAAGATGTTCCCAAACAGAAAGTCTCACCAAAAGAAAAAGAACCAAAGACAATAGAGTTTGAGTTGGAGGGTGAAGAATCTGACTAAACAGAAGAACGGGAATATGAAGAAGAAGAACCTCGTACTCCAATATTGAGGAGATCTATTCAGGAAGCAAGACAACCAGAAAGGTATGATCCACCTAATTTTCAGTCTAATTTTTCTTTGTCTATTACTGGTGATAATCCCAGAACTGTTAGGGAGGCAATGGATTCAGAGGATGGTAAACTATGGAAGAAATACATGGTTCGAGAAATGGTTTCCTTGGAAAAAAATGAGGCTTGGGATCTAATTGAGTTGTCGGATGGAAGAAATCCCATTGGTAGAAAATAGGTGTTTAAGAAAACGTTGAATCTAGAAGGTAAAGTGGAAAATTATAAATATTTCCTAGTGGAAAAGGGATATTCCCAGATAGAGGGAATTGATTTTGGTGAAATATTTTCTCATGTTGTTAAATTGATTTCTATTAGATTTCTTTTGTTTGTTGCTACTAATTTTGATCTTGAGGTAAAACATATGGACGTAAAGACAACATTCTGGCATGGGGATCTTGAAGAAGAAATCTACATGAAACAACCAGAAGGTTTTGCAATGAAAGGTAAGAAAGTCCCTCTATGGCTTAAAGCAATCTCTAAGGATGTGATATCAAAAGTTTGATACGTATGTTTTGGGACTTGGTTTCACAAGGAGAAAAGTTGATCAACGTGTGTATTTCAAATTAGTTGGTGATCATTTTAGTTATGTGGTTATGTATGTTGACAATATGGTGTTAATTCGAAATAATAAGGAAATCATCAAGGAGGTAAAAACACATTTGTCTTCTAAATTTGATATGAAAGATCTTGGTGCTACAAATTTTATTTTGGGCATGTAAATTAAAAGAGATCGAGAAAATAGGAAACTTTGGTTGAACTAGAGGAAATATTTTGAGGCAATATTGTAGAGGTTTAATATGTAGAATGTAAACCGATCAAGGTCCCTATTCTTGTAGATGTGAAGTTATCTAAATACTAGTTTCGCGAGACACGGGAAGAGGAAGAAGAGATGTCTCGTGTTCCTTATGCTAGTTTTGTTGGTAGATTCATGTATGCAATGATATGTACTAGACCAAGAATTGCACATTCAATGGGAGTTTTGAAGAGGTATATGTCAAAACCATGGAAGGAGCATTGGATAGTTGTAAAGAGTGTTTTCAAGTATTTGTGTGGCACTACAAGATATGGAATTTGTTACCAAGGATGACTTGGTGCAAACAATGTTTTGAACATACATGGACTTGTTGATGCAGATTGGGTTGGAGATCTAGATCATATAATATCTACAAGTGGTTATGTATTTAACCTATTTGAAGGAGAAATCAGTTAGATGAGAAAAAGACAATTTGTAGTTGCTCTCTCAACAATAGAAGTTGAATACATGGCAGTCATTCATGCAAGTAAATAATTTGTATGGTTACATCGATTGTGTTCAGAAATTGGGTTTGTACGACAAGTTGTAAGGTTAGATTGTGACAGATAGAGTGCAATCTTTTTGGCAAAGAACCCACTGTATCATTCTAAGACAAAGAATATTGATGTTTAATATCACTTTGTGAGAAAACAAGAAGGTGTTACTGGTGAAGGTGGAAAATTTGAAGAAAGTTATAAATTCATTGAAAAAGTCTGTGAGCACTGAGAATTTTTCTTGGCATAGAGAAACAATGGGTATTGTTTCCTTGGATTGTTGATCATGTAAACTTGGGGCCCATTGTATGAAAAGAAAACAAGTGGGAAAATGTTGGGCATGTATTATATTCTTTGCACAATTATCTCCATGTGTTGTTACATTGTGTTGAGTGAAGTGAGGGGTTACAAGGGGGGAACCCCCGAGAAAAAAAAAATTGGGTTGTTTTTTGGTCCACTTTTGGATTGTTTTTCTGTTTTTTGGCCAATGGATTATGGTTTTTGGATGTCGTGAGAGATTATATATTGTATTGTAATGGTGAAGTTAAAAGAATGAGAGTTAGAGGTGCGACTCTAAATATTTGTTGGTTTTCTTGGTTAAGGGTTTTCCGGGTAAACTTCTAAGTATTATGTGATTACTAATATTTTATTTATGTTTTATAAAGAATCTATATGTGCATTTATATACTGTAAATATTTAAAACCTACAATCATAACTCACATCCGAAATATGTTTTCAATGCTGGTTTTCTTTTTAAACGGCCTATTTTTTCGAGAGCCTTCCATCCAGATAGTCAATTTCAGCTTTTGAATCCATATTATCTGCATATTTTAATATGGCTTCTCTAAGTGATATTGTGTTTACTAGTACCAACTACTTCTCATTGAAACCCCACATGGAGGATGTACTAAGAAGTAAGGGATTGTATCGGATTACCTTGGGAAAATAACAAGCCCCCACTAATGTCGAAAATAAAGCCAAATGGGATAATAAAAATTACAAAGCACATGGATTAATTGAAATGTCCATCTCTCTTGACTTATGGTTTCACCTTCAAGGAATTGATGACCCAGATGAAGCCTGGGATAAAATAAAAGTCGTATTTGGAAAACATAATGTGATTCGAGCACACCAAATTGAAAATCAATTAATGAATTTAAGTCCCAATTATTTCCCTTGCATTGAAGATTATTTATCTAAATTTAAAACACTTACACATTTGCTTAAATATTGTAAAATAGATATGGGAGATGAAATTTGCATATATGGTATACTTTCTAAGCTTGGTAGTGCATGTTTTGTCTTTGTATCTACATATTATGCCACCAGAGAAGCTCTAGGGGGTGCTTACCAAGCTCCCACTCTTGATTTTTTTTGTGATTTTTTTATTAGAGAGCAGGATAAGCTCTTGCAACTTGGAGTGATAAGCACTGAAGTTTCATCTAAAAAATCCTTAGTGGCCCAATATAAAGAAAAAACCAAGCATCCCAAGAAGCAACATCCTCGCAACAACAACAAGCAAAAGAAGGGTCACAAATTCTCTCAACCAACTTCTACTCCCAATGGTGACAAAGGACCAAAAATAAAAAGTAAGAAAATTGACATGCATTGTAACTTTTGTGGGAAAAATGGTCATATGGAGTCTAATGTTTTTTTAAAGATGGAAGCCTTAAAAGCATCAATGAAGAAGCATGACATCAATCTTGATTCTTCTTCTTCTAACTCTTTTTCACATAGGCATGCACTTTTTGCTTCTGGTTTCTCTTTTAATGCAACATCTACTTATTCTTCTTCTTGTGAATGGTTTGTTGATTCTATAGCATCTTATCATATGGCTAAGGATAAAATCATTTTTTTCTCTCTTAATAAATGTAAACACCAAACAAATATTTGTTGTTGATGATAAATATTTTAGTGTTGTAGGATCTAGAACAACTCAATTAGATAATGGTCATTTCAATGATGTAATGTGTGTTCCAAGTCTTTCTTGCAACCTTGTATCAATATATCAGATCACTCATTCAGGTGAAGGTAAAACCATAGAGTTTTCACCTCACCGAGTTGTAATCAAAGATTTAAAAAATCCTAAGCATGTCCTAGAAATTGGAATTGTTGATGATATTACCAAGTTGTACAAATTTGACAACTTTGGGTCATCATCTTTTCTATTAGATTTTGTTACTCATACCAATGACTTGAGCAAACATTGGCAGGAGCAGTTTGGTCATCTAAACTATCCCTCATTGCAACAACTATGTAATCAAAATATGGTGATTGGTATTTCTCTTGTTTCTTGTAGAGATGGTGTTTGTGTCGGTTGTGTTCTCGACAAACATCATCGGGACAGTTTTGACAAACATGCCTCTTGACATGCCTCAGCCCCTTTGTAACTTTTTCATAGTGATTTGTGTGGCCTGCTTTCTTCTCCTTGTTTCTCTAGATGCAAGTACTTCTTAACTTTCATTGATGACTTCTCCAAATGCCCTTGGTTTTACTTCTTAAAACTCGAGAGTGAATTTTTTGACATGTTTTTGGCCTACAAGGCCCTTGTAGAAAAATAATTTTGACATCAACTTCAAAGGTTAAAAACAAATAATGGAGGTGAATAAGTGAACAACAAATTTACAAATTACTACACTGCACAATGCATTCAAATGCAACATATTGTTCTATATACACCATATTAAAATGGAAGAATCGCACATTAAAAGAAATGACTAATTGTATGATCCAATCTAAGGGATTAAGTCTTCATTATTGGACGGAAGTTATCAACTATGCAAATTACATATTCAATGGCACTCCCACAAAGAATTTAAAAAAATATAACACGAAAAGAAGCATGGACTAAAATTAAGCCAAATGTAAGCCATTTCCATGTATTTTGTTGTGTAGCATGGACTCACATTCCTAGTAAGAAAAGAAAATCATTACAACCTAAAAGTCAGGAGTGCATTTTTGTTGGATATTTGAAGATGTCAAAGGTTATAGACTTCTTCAACCTCATTCCAATGAAATAGTTATTATAAGAGATGTTAAGTTTGATGAAAATCTCTTGGCCAATGAACCTAATTCGATGTTTGTGTCATCTTCGGCATGTGATCCATCTTCGGTGTTTGTGTCATCTTTTGTTCCTACTCTAGTTTGTTCCTTAGATGATGACAGTGAGGATGAAAATCCACCTCCTCCTACTCACCTTCCTCTAAATGATTCCATTGAACATGAACTTGCACCTGCATCATTGCTTACTAGATGGATCCGTTCAACACTAGAAGTAGTTGGTGATATTTCTAGTGATCCTATAGATCAACATTGGACACATTTACAGTCGCAATGAGCCTCCTTTATTTTGGATCAAGTTTCAAAGACTCGTGATCCAAACACATTTGCAGAATCTTCTGGCCATCTAGATTGGGACACAACAATGAATGAAGAATATGGATCCTTAATGGCGAATGATACTTGGGATATTGTACCTCTTTTGAAAGGAAGAAAACTTGTCATATGTAAATGGGTGTATAGAACTAAGTATACATCAAATGGAAGTGTTGAAAGACATAAGGCCTACCTAGTTTCCAAAGGATTCTATCAAGTTGAAGGCATTGACTACAATGAAACCTTTACCCATGTAGCCAAAATGAATTATATCCACCTTGTTCTAGTCATCGTTGCCTCACAGAAATGGGAGGTCCATCATATGGATGTCAAATCCACCTTCTTGCATGGGGATTTGAAAGAAGAAATCTACATGGAACAACCTCCTAGCTATGTCCAAAATGACTCTAGCCTTGTACGCCACCTTAATAAATGTATCTATGGTCTTAAGAAATCTCCTCAAGCATGGTATGCAAAAATGGAAAATTTTCTTCTTGACATTGGTTTTTCTAGATGGCATTATGACCTTAATGTCTATACCAAGAAAGTAGGAATCCTTCTCATAATATGTATTACTTATGTTGATGACCTTATCCTCACTAGTACTGACCCTAAACTTTTAATCCATGTGAAATGCAACCTTAAAAAGAAACTTAAAATGATAGACTTAGGATATTTTCATTATTTCCTTGGCCTCCAAGTATTACAAGCTAAGGTATTTCCCTTTCCCAGTGTCAGTATGCTTGTGACATTCTTCATCGCTTTAACATGGAAGATTCTAAACCAACCCTTTCTACCTTCTAGTCTGGAGTCAAGCTTGTTGCCACCTGTACTACTCACGAAGTCAATGCCACTTTGTACCTCTAGTTAGTTGGTAGCCTCTTATATTTGACTCATACCCATCCTGATATTTCCTTTGATATTGGTCGTGTATCCCAGTATATGCAAACACCCCATGAAAGTCGTTGGAAAGAAGTGAAAATGATACTTCGATATGGCTAGAGTACAGTTCATTTTGGGATACATTATAGTTCATGGGGGACTCCTTTGTTGGTTGGTTTCATTGATTCTAATTGGGTTCGTGACCCTAATGATAGAAATTCTATTGTAGGTTATGTTTTCAGCCTTAGTTTTAGACCTGTCACTTGGGATTGTAAGAAACAACGGGCTATTATTCTTTCTTCAGTAGAAGTAGAGTACCATGCAGTAGTTAATGTAATTCAAGAAGCCGTGTGACTTTGACAGATCCTTTTAGAGTTTGGATTCCAATAGCAGCATCCAACCACCCTCTAGCATGACAATCAAAGTGACATCAAGCTTTCCAAATATCCAATTAAACATCAATGTAGCAAACACATTGAACTATGCATGCACTTCATCAGAAAACTCATTCATGATCAAGTTATTGAAGTGTTTTTTTTTCCCTAGAGATGATCAAGTTGCAAAAATTTTCACAAAGTCTCTTATAAAACTGAAGTTTTCCAAACTTCAATCAATGTTAAGAGTTCAATAAGTTGTCACTAAGGGGGGATATGATCTAATGCCTCCTTCCTTCTCCTATTGTGTCACCTTTGTAAATCCTTCAATCATATCCCAAGTTGTTCTTAAGTGGGGGTGTTAGGATATTTAGACACTAAGGAGTTAGTTAAGTTCAACTTGGTCTAATATGTATTTAGATAAAAGTGTGTTTCTTTAGTATGCGTTTTTAGTTATGTAATACGACGATCATGATATGTTCTAGACATACAGTGATCTCACCGCTCATATTCTCCTCAATCTTAATGGCTATATTGATCCGTGGATTAACACCTTATTGGTCCATGATCTCCTTTTAAAGAGAATGGAGGATCATTTGTTGATGATCGATTGTGAGAAACTCTCTTGTAAAATATTTTTCTTTTGCATTAATATATTGTGTCAAGTGGCTACGTTGGTCGGGGTTGTGGATTTTTTCCATCTTCAAGGGTTTTAACAGCATAAAAGCATCGGTGTATTGATATTTGATCTGGTTATATGAGTGGTTATTAAAGGTCTCCATCCTATGTGGGAATACCCTATTTTGTCGAATAGTTTTCAAGGTCAATGTTGCCAAAGATGTTGAAAATTGTTTCTTAACTATGTTTATGGGCATTTTGATTCACACTCAGCAACGACTCAACTCATGAAGACATCATGAAGTTTGATTGATTGAGGATTGTAGTAAAACCTGACTCTCAATCCCAACTTCTCTTGTCTTATCATAGATTGTGACCTAAGTTTTCGAGATTAAATAATCCTCTAAACCAATTCTAATCCTCTGACACTACTCCAAGACCACACATAGTCATATGAGTCATACACATTGTTGCAACAACAACGAACTACTCCATTTCACCTTTAATCAAATCGATGGTTGGTTTTCCTCACCCATTTGGTTGATTACTTTATCACTAGGTTCAATTTCATGTTTCTCTCACTAATCTACAACAATTGGAGATCCCAGACAATTAAATTTGAGCTCAAAGGAAAATCTACGATGGAAAATGTAGAGTTTTTACCTTGAGTTTCTACTTATTTTCCTCATATTCAACATTACAGTTTTCTCTACCTTCTCAGATTGTTGGGTGGCTATTAAGGCCATATTATCTCACCTTGGGTGATATTTTGAGTCGATTTCTCTTATTGGGTGTAATCTTCACTCCACAGACTTCAATTCTTCCTTCATTGGTGAATTTTTTCCTTAGGTGGGTGGTTACTCTTACGCATAGGTCATAGAGTCCCCTAATTGTTCCCAAGGAGGAATCTGTTTCACATAGAATCGACTGGGTCAGTTGAGCAAATCGACTAGATGAGAGAATTATATTTGGGTGCTTGTTGAGGTTGCATATAAGTGAATATGTTGAGTAATGTACAACTGAGGTGAAGTCAATTGGCCAATAAAGGAAGCAAATCGACTTGGCTCAAAATTGACTTGCCTTCCATTGATGTTTAGAAAATGAATCTAGCAATGGGGCTTGTTGCATAAATACACATAATTGTGATCTGAAAATATTTCCATGGTGTTATAATTGTAGAAAAATTGTAATGAGAATGCTAATTTCATTCATCATGGTTTGTTGTTGTGAGGAGAATTCAATGTAAACATACATAAAATGATTTTGTTCCTTGTACGAATGGAATTCTAGGTGGCCTCTCACAGTTGGAAAAAGTTAACAATTGTAGTTATTTCCTTTAGATCGAACAAAGGGTGATAGGGAATATTATCTTACTTGTCCCCTCAAGGAACATACATTATGGCAGAAGATCCCCCAAGAGCTCTCAGGGAACATTATGGTGGTTAGAGTCTATTGCACTAAGTATTCTTATATTTGGCATATCCAATTCACTAAAACATTTACAAGGTCATGGTGCAACAAATTTTAATACTTGAATCCAACCCTTTGTGGACTTGTAAACTTCAATCAAATAAATGTGAAGTTTTCCATTGATTCAAGTATTACATAATTTATGATTATACTTATCCTCATAATGAATGTGCCTTGCAACCTTTCTCCAAGTTTCTTATGATGATAGCTCTAAACCATACCAAGAGTTATTGAAGGCATTCATTGGATTTCTTGATGTGGCTGGATTGTATTTTGCACATAGAATCTCATTTATTATTATCATTGTTCGTTGGTTGTCGTGTGCAAGCTACCCCCAAGAACATAGGCCTTGTAGCCATTCAAAGCACAAGAGGAGACTTTGCATAAGACAACAAAAGACTTAAGCCTTGGAGCCAACCAACATACCATCCTCATATGTCTATTGAAGGATAGTGAATAGAGAGGTTGGTAGTTGCTTGTTTGCATACGTGGATTTTTGAAGACAAATCTCTTTGTATGAGACTGAGAGTGAGACAATTACCTAAATTCCACAAAGGATCTGTGTTGGTGAAGTAGGTGGACTATAAGTCCCTCATTACAGATCATAAGGTATCAGAGCAGTGGAATCCTTGACCATGACACAACTACAAGAACCTTGAAGACTTCAACATGGGTAGAGGAAGCAAAGAAAGGTTGGAAGACTTAAGGGCCACCAATGCTCAACTTCAAGAAGAGAAAAAACACTTGAAGAGATAGGTCCAGATGTATAACTAGAAGATGGAAAAGATGGAGAACAAAGTTACCAACCTAACGATAACTCTAGAGAATCCGTGTTTTTTTAGAGGTCATGTTTAGTGGTTATTTTTACCTCCGAATAAAAAAGTGGCACTGTCGATAACACCTTTTTTGGGGAGATGGTTAAAATTCGACTTGTTTGAAATCGTGGCCTTGATAATCGGACAAAATCCTTAAAATTGACCCTCAAATTGAAAAGTGATGTTACCAATAGCAACAATTTTTTTTTACTTAAAATTACAACTTGATTGGAACCATCGCTTGAAAATTTGTACCATCACAATTACAAAAATGGCTCCTAAATTGTTACTCGAATTTTTTTATTAATTTATTTTATTTTTTAATTAACATTAAAAAATAAATAAATAGAAAAGAAAAAAAAATATGCAAACAAGTTTAGAAAATAAAAAATAAAAATAAAAACAAAAAACCTTTTAAAAAAAAAATCATAACACAATTTTTTTTTTAAATAATTTTTCAAAAAAGTTAAAATAAAAATAAAAATAAACCCCAAAAAACAAAATTTTAAAATAAAAACTTAAAAACACCCAAAAATAAATAAAACACAATTTAATAAAAAAGGAAAAAAATAAAATGAAAACGCCAAAACAAATTAAAAAATAAAACTAAAAACTAAAAGAAAATTTTAAATTTTAATTTTTATACCAATTTTAAAATTTCATTTTTATTAAAAAAAAAACTAACTTAAAAAAAATACAAAATGTTATATTTTAAAAAATAAATTTAAAAAGAAAAAAATTAAAAACACATTAAAAACGATTAAAAATTAAAAATAAACAAATAAATGATTAAATAAATAAATAAATCTCTAGCAAACAAGTCCGTAAATTCTCCAACCTTTTCTCAAAGCAACATTTCTCTCCCCCTCCATCTCGAACTCTAACCTCCATCTACTCAACTATTAATCCCTCGTCAATCCATCAAATCGATTTGTGTTCTTCCTCCGCCCTCCTTTTGCGATCTCCTTCTCTCCCACATCTCCATGTTTCCCTCTCAAAGACTTTCTCACTTGAAAATTTCGGGGCGAACAATAATGAACGTCTAAACATTCACATGCCTCTGGTTCATCGCGTCAATCTGTCTCCCAGCCTTTCTGAGTTCCCCCATGGTTTGACCTCACCCCCATCGAAATGTATTTCTTTGGGCATTCCTTCATCTAATGATTTAGTTACCATTCCACACAACTTTGACCAAAACCCTAATTTCAAACATTGCAACTCTAAACGTATTTATGAACAAGATTTCATCCACAGCTTTCTTCAGGAATTCCCATTTCGGATCAGACCTTGTCTATGCCAATCTCATATTTCAACCCTTTTATTCCTCTTTGTCATAATTCCATTGATCTCCACCCCAAACTTAATTTCAAGCAGGGTGAACTGGTCCACAACCAGGACTCTAAGCATTGTGCTCCTTTCTCCTTAACCCTAATATGGATACTAAAGATAATTCTCCAATTTCCCTCTCTAAATCTGCTTCCTCTTCATTACTCATATTTAATCTCAACCCCCATATGTTTCATCATTAGAGGGAGAAACGTACATCCTTACCCAATTCTAATAATTTGTCCCTCGAATTTCCTTCTTTGGATGGCCTTACACCATCTCAACCAATCATCCCTCCCCTCCTACCTAGAATCCCAATCCTTCCACCGTCATTAATTTATCCTCGTTTAACCTGGACTAGCCAACTACTTGAAAAAGTTTTTAACTTTTCCATTTCCCCCAAGCATATCCAAATGGAGGAAATTATTTGCTCCATCGAATTTATTACCCACAACCTTCCTCCTCATGAAGTTGAAGAAATTATGCAGGATTGTAAATGAATCCTCCGACGTTCCTAACCTCTTAAACTTAACTTATCTAAAGAACAACTTCATTATATTCATCGCCTAAATGAAAACCCAAACATCATTGTTATAGCAAGATTTGCCTCACCATTGCTATCTTGCACAGAGGGCCTTTTTCCATTTMCCTATGCAGACTTTTCATCCCTTTTTTTATGAATCCAGAGCTAAAAATGTACATTTTTCCRCATATACRCTCYCTAACTKCTATGCAAAATGTGTATACACTTGTTGCTCCATTATAGCTCGCGTATATCGGGATTTGTGCCAKAAAATATAAAATGAGGTCGAGTTTCCATGTCACGACAAWAKATTTATGATCCTTGGYCTTCCATATACTGGAAACGTTCYGACTCGGGCCTTTAGTTGCATTCTGGAGGCTATAAGAGCACAATTTCAAACTATGGAAAAGAAGGARAAAGCATTCAACTTTGAGAGCAAAGTTACTCTGGAGAAATTACTTCATATTGAGTCTGCATCCCTTTGTCCCTCAAGTCTGAACACAGTGTTCAGCCCCCAAGCTCTTCCCTTATTRTTGAGAGGACCTCTTTGCCTCTTTCTCATGAGCTTGCCTTTGGTGGAGGATTGAAGTGGTGGGGACCCAGTTGGAAGCAACTTGGTTTCTTRGTTTCGAACTGTGCCGACATGGAACTCTATAATGTTGACACTTYTGYTRATCAATTATTAATAGAAATACTCATTTCCCGTCCTATTGGTATCTTGCAAATATATGATTATTATCCATGGGTGTGTTTGTAATGTTTATTAATGGATTATGTTATCTGATGTGCTAACCCCTTTCATATCATCACTAYATACTTGCTTTGCTTGTTTGTTGAGAACTTCTTGSAGGTATAAAKCTTTGGGTCAAAGTGCTCAATGGTGGAACATCATCAAACGTTGGATCGAGGTAGGTCTCTTTCTTATATTGCACATTAGTTTATATAGCATATGTTGGAATTGAGTTTATTTCTGCAATCATACCTGTCTATTGTGGTTTACCCTTGTCCATAGATAGTTTTTCCCTTGTAACCGAAATGGCGACTCCACTGGGGAGAGATCTTCCTTCTAAGGGTTGAAGCACTTTTTCTTCTTACATTGCCCTTTTTCCTTTGGGTTTCTTGTCGTATCACTGCTTGACAGATCCTGTTCACTCTGAGTCTGAGTTTTCAGACTTTTACCCTTGCCTGGCCTTGTTTTAAAGCATTTACGCCCCTTTTGCCCTGACAATCACATATACACGCTTGTTGTGTCACCGCAAGAAGTGTATATACGCTTTGTTCTCCTGAGCAGTCACGTATACCACTTCCCCTTGCTTGTTTGCTTGGTTGAGTGACTATTGGGTAGGATTTAAATATTGTTGAGCCTTCTTAGGTCTCTGTAGTGCCTGTTGAGATTATCTGGGATGACGGGAAGGTTGTTTGGATTTGAATTTTCGGGCGTAGTCTTTCTCTTTGTTTTATATTTTTAATTCGTCCTTGGTTTCTGGGTTGTTTGCTTGGTTCCCTAGTATTCTGCTTGAGTTACTTCTTTTATACACTGTAGAATTCATCTATCAAGTTGCTTATCAGTCCATGCTTTTTCTTTTTAGAATATTGAAAATACAAAAAAATAGGCATTTTGCATTGGTTGGCATTTTTGTCTTTGAATTTTTCATTAGCTTAGCACATGTAGCGAAAGATCGTATTTTACTTCTGGATTGCAGATTTGAAATTGAAGACTGCACTTTTTTTATTAGCATATCATTCATTGAAAAGTTAAAGATAGACTTTGCATTATATCCATATTTATTTTCTGGCAAAGTCATAACACCATAAGTGTCACCTCCATACATTTTTGAGTAACCATGGCTAATAAAATTTACGCTTTAAACTAAAATTGATTAGTCACGGTTTTATTTTTAGGGTGCACAAACTAGCTTAAGATTTAGTGCCTTGGAATAGGATTTTGTGAGTAAACTTCTCCAAGGAGTTGAGAAGTCCATTGTATAATTGGTAATATCAGGAGGTTCCGCTCACACCGGAGTTAATCACGAGGTCGTGTGAAGTTAGTTGAAGGGATAACCCCTGGATACTCACCTAGCGTCAGAGATATTTCTGTGGATTTATTCGTATTTGGGGGATCTTGCTAGTGCCCGTACCTCTGTGAGAGGTGGTACTTTCAAGGTTTCGGGCTTTGCTACCCTGCCCATACGGTGATCCGAACTTATGACTGCTCGCCTGTGCATCGGTTATATAATGGTTTATTAGTTGTTTGACTTAGGTATCTCATAGGGTACTTGCAGGGGTTATTCTGCTTGTACCCTGAGTCGGATAAGGGTCGGACAACACACAGCCTTTATGGAGGATTACCTCTCTGGGGGGATCTGACCGACTGGTTGTTAAGCCCACGAGGGCCCTTATAACTGATTATGTTACCTACAAACTTTAGCAGGGAGTCTTAGGTCCCTCTTGGACGAGGCATACCTTCTTTAGCGAGGGAGGCCACTCAGCCACTTTACGTTGTTTGCATGCATATTGGTCATTTGACTTTTTGGTATGCTCTTTGATTACTAGTTGGCCTTAGGAGTCTATACTGAGTCTTTACTATCATGGAAAGTGGAGTTCCTTTTGCTTCCTCATTTACTGCTCCCCCCCCCTCCCCATAATGTCCACTCATTTCATGGGGATGGATCTTTCCGCTTCGCATTATGGTATGCAGAATTATAATACTCAGTCAACGCCTTGGGTCTCTAATCATTTTTCTCATGGTATGCTTGATATGTCTTCACACTTTCCATCCTCTGTCTCGCTTCCTTATGCAAATACAAGTTTTGGGTCTGGGGGCATGATGTCTCCTTCTTATCCCTCTCCATTTGGTGGGAGTCATATCCTTCAAACACCTCTTATGGCAGGAGGTTGGAATCTTCCTTCCTATGAATCCACTATGAGAGAATTTAGTGCCCAATTAAGAAATCATTATACTTGTTACACTCCATCCACTTATCCTTCTTCCGCTATGTCGATTCCTATGAACACTTTTTCCATGGCAGACCTCTGTCTTCCCTCTGGTGTTTCATCCAGGGGGAGTTATTTTTATAGTATGGGCAACCCCCCTCACGAAGTTCCTTCGCCTAGGGGCAACATATATCCTCACGTGAGTAACCTTTGTCATGTTGCTTTCTCTTTGCAAGCGACTTCCTCAGTGTCGATGCCCTTACAACCCTTTATGAATCCGTATGGAGGAGGATATTGTCATGTCAGACAGGGTGTAAACCAAGATCCTTCCTGGCCTACAATTTCTCAAAATCAATCTTTCCATGCACCTTGGATTCAAATGCCACAATTCACTACCACCACAAGTCCAGTCACTGCTAGTCATACTGGAAATCCATCTCCCACCTTTGCTAGTCATGTTGGAGATTGGTCGAAAACCTCAGCAAGTTATGTTGAAGACCTGCAACCAGCCGCTGCAAGTCATGTTGGGGGCACAAGTCCAGTCACTACGTGTCATACTGGAATTATATCACCAACCTCTGCTAGTCATGTTGGAGATAGGTCGACAACCTCTGTGAGTCATGTTGAAGACTTGCAACCAGCCACTGCAAGTCATGCTAGGGCACATGTCGGGTCACTGCTAGTCACACCGCACATACATCACCAACCTCTACTAGTCATGTTGGGGATCCATCACCAACCTCTGCTAGTCATGTTGGAGATTTTCTACTAGCCTCTGCAAGTCATACTGGGAGCATGTCACCAGCCACTGCAAGTCATGCTGGGGGAATTCATATGATTGAGAAGCCTAGATGTCTCAGACATAAGCCTAGATTCCTTTACAAGACTTGTGAAGGAAGTCACCTTACTCATTTGTGTCTTGTCACTGTTGGGATACCAGAAGCGTGGGGCTCACCTAAGGGCCCTTCGGGTTCTAAGGCATCTATGGTTTCACAACACTCTGTTCCTTCTTTGGTTGATACAACAATCATGCCGATGCAATCTTCGACTGACACCTCTTTTCCTTTAGTGGTTGATGCATCCTTTAAACTTGTTGTCTCACATCTCGTTCAACCTATGGTCATGTCGATGCAATCTTCGACCGACACCTCTCCTATGTTCGAGGGTGATGCGCCTCTTGACCTTGATGTCTCGCATCTTATTCAACCAACAGTAGTGTCAATGCAATCTTCGACTGACAACACTCTTGTTTTTTGGGGTGATGCACCTCTTGACCTTGTTGTCTCACATCTTATTCAACCAATGGTTGAGGAAGTGGTCGTATCGATGCAATATTCGATCGATCCCACTCTTTTCTCGGAAAGTGGCAAGTCTAAGGAAGCGGTCGCGCCAATGCAATTTTTGGTCGATCCTGCTCTTCTGGTTCTAGTTCTATACCTTCTATGCCATGTCCTTAGCATTTCTATTACTTCACCTTCTGAACTAAAGAGAGTTTTACTCTTCCCGAGTTCTCTCCCTCCAAATCTTGACGAGGTTTCCTTTGATTGGGATGGTCTTGTGGGGTATCCAATGCCTCTGCCTATGTATTTTCTAGGAAGAGACATTATCTGATATAACACGGAGATGATAACCTCAGTTAGCACTTTGTCCTCCTCGACTTGGAGAGCTTTAAGTCTTCCCAAGCTTGTGTCGGTTCTTCGTAAGACACTGACATTCCATAGAAGATCGGTACGGGAGCCTTGGCCTCCCCCGTGGCTTGTTGCCTAGAATATTCCATAACGAGTCTCAATTAAACTATTTTCTGACTCGTCCAAAAACTGAAAAGATCGTCGAGTGATTTGTCCCTTTCACACTCGTTAAAATTGGATTTGAAAGATCATGAGTCCTAGTTAATCTCTTTTCCAACTCGCTATCAAAAATAGAAAAGATTGCTGAGTAAACTTGTATTTTTCACACTCGTAAATTGGATTTGAAAAGACGTTTATTTGGCACAAGTTTACCCCTTTTTCACACCTAGTAGACTAAAAGATATAAAAAATGACATTTTTGGGCGTTAAGTTGTGATTGCATCTCATGCCCTCGCTCGTTGTATTGAGCCTTTAGCCGGTTCTCGCTTTGCGTTATAAACCGTTACCTAAGCAGTTTGCATCCTCAACCAAGCAGAGCCTTGTTTATCCTTCGCAATTTGACACCCTATACCCTGGAGGGATCATCACCCCGAGTGCCCATCTCCCGCATGCATTTCCTTGCATTGAGCATAGGTACGTTCTACTATTGGAACTAATTTTGCTTACTTGCGACACTCGTTCCCTCCTCTGTATCATAGCATTCATTTGTTATGGAAAAAAAAAAAAAACGGGCGGGAAGGGAATACTATATTGTAATTGGCAATAGTCGTGTCGCCTTTGAACAGAGCACAAAGTTATTGAGTCCTTCTGTCATCATAATTTTGGGTTTAGCATGGCCTTAGGAAGTTGATCTCGCTACAGAGTTTTCTCTACTGACTGGTTACTCTTCCAATCCCTATAGAGAACGTTATTGATGCCTCCTGCATCTAATTGTCACATCATTGAGTCCATGCTGTCAGAGTCCACCATATGTCTCATGCTCTTGTTCAAAGGAAGTCTATCAACCTGTGTCGGCCACTCCTCAGAAATCTTGACTTTGCATGTCAGTCATACCATCAGTTTGTCTCAAAATCACATGATACTTTGGTCTTATCATGCACCCTAGCCCTACTTTCATCATTGGTAGGTCACCTTGAACCCAACAATCGACATTTCATCATTGGTTGTTGACTAGGTGGTTTCCCTTATGTTCGACGGCAAGACATCTATTCACACTTTGGGATTCGTGCAATGTCTTGGATACCATTAGCCTTATTGGCGGTTTCCTCGCCTTTGTCAGCATTTTTTCATCATTGGTTGTTATTCAGAGGGTCATTTTCATGTACCGCTTGCATTTGGCACACGCAAAAGACACACAGGGTCATTGATTCATGAACATGTTCTTCGTCTGATCTCCACCAAATCATGAAGCTCCTGCTTTGTTCCTCGTGCTGATTGATGAGAGATGCCTCAATGCTCTCCTTTCAGCGGGTCTCCTTCCATCGACTTCAGCTCATTTATTTTGGATATGAGACCTAGAGTTTTATGAGTACCTTGAGGCTTGCAGTCATTAGTGGTAGGCTCTCTCGCCATTGACAGATGGGAATACATCAATGTCTCCTGATCAATGGATCTCTCAAGTGTTCGACACCAACTCCTTTATTCACATTTGTAGAGATGTACT
>ML788816.1:79948-94501 GCA_009831015.1 Picea engelmannii
AGGGGGGGACCAAGGTACTAGCTCACTATCAAAGTCGTTAGGCACCATAGTGGGATCTGAATGTACAATCTTAGGGGGGGCATAGGAACTAGGAAGCCCTACTCCTACAATCCAAGGTTGAAGGAAAGAAGCTTCGCATAGAACTCTCGTTGCTCCATTGAAGCTAAGAGGTACTATGGCGAGTGAGAGGCACCCTGTGTCTGGCAACTCTGAACTAGCCTTGAGGATATCAATCGACCACCCAGGGCGGGGGGGAGATCTAGAGGAGACCTAAGGTCTCACCACTGTTGAAGTTTGTAACATCAGACAAGTATCTCCACATTGGATTGTGTCTATCAAGTGGAGATCATCATTAATACATCTAAGAACTATGGAAATTCACTTTAATAATTTAATTATTAGAGTGAATGTCATTTTAGAATTAATTGAGGTTAATTTAATAAAATGCCTAAGTTTTTAGCATTAGTGAATGAAGTTAATTAAATGAATCTTAGCCATTGATCTCAAGTGACGGAGATTTAATCTCATCCATTGATCACTTTGGAGATTAGGGTTAGGGCTCATCTCAATATTAGAAAAGAAAGCCAAGGGAGAGGAGACATACATTTGATTTGGAGTCAGTAACTCAATTGAGTAGAGAAGGACTTTCACTCTGCAGATTTGGCACAAGGGAAGAAAGGACAGCCAGCCAATGGACTTTGGAGGGGTCGTACTAGCAGGTGGAGGCTCTCTTTATTTTTCTGCAGGTCGTACAGTAGTTGTAGGAGGGCCTACAGCCCACAGGAGCACCTAACAAGGGTCGTACAGGCCGCGTCCAGCACCGTAGGATCCATACAGGTCACGGCAACAATCTGTCGCAGGTCGTACAGCAGCCATATAGCCAGCACATCAGCAAGCAGGGGCAGCAGCAAGAAAAGTTTTATGGGGCAGATTTGTTGAGGGTTTTCTCGGGGACAGATCTGCCAGGTTTGTTGGTAATGGTATTTTTCCCTTGTGGACCATTTTCCCGGTAAGGGAGCCCTGACTCTTATAATAAAATCATCTTGTTGTTGATTTTCCCTTAAGGGTTTTTGTTAGAAATAGGGAAAAGAACAAAAAATATACTTTATAAAATTTATGTTAGCTAGATCAGTAAGAACACAGTAGATCTAAAATAAAAATTATGATCAGAGATGTATAAGAAAAACAGTAGATCTAAAACAGTACAGTTAGATCTAAACAATAAAATATTTTTGAGTATGCAGAGTGGTAGATCTGAACTAAACAAATATTTCTGAGTAATGCAAATCTGAACTAAACAACTATTTCTGAGTAATGTAAGCTAATAGATCTCAGAACCAAGAATAATTATAGATCTAATACATTCAGCATTTCAAATAGTAGATCTGAGTTTAAGCAAATAGATAAAACTAAAGTGCAACTGCAACTTACCTCTGAAGATTACCTTTGTGTAATGAAAAAGGAGCTTGACACACATGTGAAATGTTAAGCCTCTAAATTTATGCTCAGATATAGTCTTGGACTCATGGATCAACCACTAGGGGTTAGATCTCTATCAAAGAGAATATAGGATTGTTTTTCCACCATAGAAAAGCCTCAAAGAAATGACAACAAACCCCAAACAGATTTTTGGAAGTAAACCCTTATGACAGCAAAAGAGAGAAGTTCCAGATCTACTCAAAAAGGAGGACAGATGCCTACTGAAAAGGGGCTAGCAGCTCAGCAAGATAGTCGCGGCCCTCATAGGTATCAGACCTGCACAGAGAAGGGGACGGCAACCTCTAGAAGAGGGTCCGCCACTTAGAAGAGGGTCAGCTGATTGAAGACAAGCAGAGTGAAGGGTGGTCGGCAGCTTAGACAAAACAGAAATGATGGAGGGTAGACCTGGCAACAGCAAAAGGAACAACCCTCAACACAGCAACCCTCAACGCAGCACCTAGATCTCTTTCCAGCACAAAAATATGGAAGCCGAATTGAAACAGTCAAAGGAGGTCGCAGCACTTAAGAGAATCTCATAGCAGTCCGACACTTAGAATAGAAGAGAGTGAGTGTGTGTGTAGGAATAGAGAGGGAAAGGGTTTTATTTATAGTTTCAGACTAGGGCTTAGGTTAATAAAATAATAATTAATATAATGACATATTAATTAATATAAATATTAACTTAATATGTCATATTAAATATTAATTAATATTTCTATTTTAATCTTATTAAACCCTAAAAACAAAAAATATAAACCCCACTCAAACCCAAACTCAAAAACCAAAGGGTGAAGAACAAACAAGGGGTTAGGAAGGGCAAAGGGGTTTTCTTAGTGGCAAAACATGTCAATGTGATTTTCAAGGTGACCAATTAACTTTATCATCACTGCATAAGGGGTGAATCACACAATGTGGTCATGCCCATCTTCATAGTCTCTCCTAGGTCCTGTGGACCATCTTGGGAGAGAGGAAGAGGATCTCACACTAACACATCTTGGTATTACACCAAGATCTACCTAATCAAAGACCAGGTTGCCCCAAAACACACCTGGGGTCTTATCCACCAAGGTACAAGACCAAGGATCACCCCATGCTTTAGGCATGGGTACCCTAGAACACATCCAGGGGCCCTAGACATATCTAGGGACTTATATCAACCACCAAGGATCAACCCAGGCTTAGGGCAAGGATTCCCTAGAACACATCCAAGGGCCCTAAAGGCTAGAATACATCTAGGGTCTTTTACTGCTTGGTCCTAGACCAAGAACCTCAATCATCTACTGGGGGCCCTCACAAGGGTCTTTTGCCATGGCTCTAACTGCTTGGTCCCAGACCAAGAACCCCAGGAGTGTACTGGGGGCCCTAGTCCACAACTAGGGTCGTATGCCATCCTTTAGGGAGAATGGCTCTTGCAGCTGCATTAAATTCAACACTCCCTCTCAACAAGAGAGGCATTCTCAGCAACACCAAGTTTGTCTCAAAAGTACACAAACTTTGTCAAGGACAGTGGCCTAGTCAAAATATCTGTCATCTGTTCTGTCGTCGGAACATGCTAAATACTGAGAATGTTCTTCTACACCATGTCCCGGACATAGTGATATCTCATCTCAATGTGCTTCGACCTGTCGTGAAACACCGGATTCTCGGAGAGCTTTATACAGCTCTGGTTGTCACAGTGAATGACTGTGGGTTCTAGCTCTGTACTGAACAAGTCTGAAAGTAGATTCCTGAGACACACTGCTTCTCTGCTAGTAGCACTTGCAGCAATGTATTCTGCTTCTGCAGTGCTTTGGGCTATGGAGCCCTATTTCCTGTTGGACCAGGAAATCATCATTGAACCCAAACTAAACCAAAATTCGGAAGTGCTCTTCCGATCCACTGTACTGCCCATCCAATCTGAATCTATAAATCCATGAAGCATTACACCTCCACTGGAAGTGTATCTGAGACCATAGGCTATAGTCCCCCGAACATATCTCAAAATATGTTTAACAGCAACCATATGTATATGCTTCGGTTCACACATGAACTAGCTGAGGGCATTTACTGCATAACAAATGTCCTATCTAGTATGTACGAGGTACATCAATGACCCAATGATCTGTCGATATAAGGTGGGGTCTTCTGGATCTGAACCTGTAACCTGATCTTGTAATTTCTTTAGGTTAGAGATCATTGGTGTGGTCATGGACTTACAGTCCATCATGCCAAATCTGCGGAACATATCAACTGCATATTTGCTCTGTGAGAGAAAGATCTCACCTGGTTTCTGCCACAACTCCAAGCCCAAGAAATAATGCATGAGCCCCAAGTCTTTCATTTCAAATTCTGTGGAAAGCTCCTTCTTAGTCTGAGCTATCAATTTGTCCTCTCCAGTGAGGAACAGATCATCCACGTATAAGACTAAGATAACTGGATGATTTTGTACAATCTTTATATAAAGATTGGGATCTGCTATGCTCTTGGTGAATCCAAGACTCTATAGAAAGTTGTTTATTCTACCATACTAAGCTCTCGGAGCTTGCTTCAACCCGTATAGGGCTTTCTTGAGTTTGCACACATGAGATTCTTTCTCATGGATCACGAAACCTTCAGGTTGTTCAATATACACTTATTGCTCAACTTCATCGTTAAGAAAAGCAGTCTTAACGTCCATCTGGTGAAGTTTCCAACCAAAAACTACAAGAAGAGAGATAATAATCATGATGGAAGTATATCTGGCAACTAGAGCAAAGATCTCGTCATAGTCAATTTCTTCTTTTTGAGAGAAACCACGAGCCACGAATCTAGCCTTGTATTTTTCAATACTGTCATCTATTGCATGCTTTATCTTATAAAGCCATTTGGAAATTGCCACTGATTTGCCACGAGATCTAGGAACCACTGCCCATACATCATTCTTTAGAATTAAATCATATTCTTCTATCATAGCATCTTTCCACACTTGATGTTTGGAGGCTTCTTCAAATGTGGAAGTTTCTAAATCAATCACAATATTCAACTTAGCTATAAGACTGAAGTACTTATCTGGTTTCTTGCTTTCTCTGAAAGTGCCCTTAGGAGATGAATGTTTTTCTGCTTCCTTTAGAATTTCCCGGCACCAAGCTGGTTTCCTTTGAATAGGAGGTTTCTCTAAAGGAAAGTCAATAGTATCCTTTGAGGGATCCACTGGAAATTCTGAGGTCTCCTCTCTTTACTCATCTGGAAGAGGAGAATCTGAAGAATCAAGTGATGGAGCTTCCTGCTCCGTTGAATCACATGGAAGTTCTCTGGCCCGACGAAAAGCTGTTTCTTCATGAAAAGTCACGTCTCTGCTTACTTCGATGAACTTTTGACCTGGGATATAAATTTTGTAAGCCTTTGAGGTTTCACTGTATCCCACAAAAGCTCATTTCTTTCCGGAGGGCTCTAGCTTAGTGCTCTTTTCTTTTGGAATGTGAACATAGACTGGACTGCCAAAGATTCTCAAGTGATCAACTGAAGGCTTTATACCGATGAAAACTTCTTATGGAGTTTTCGCTTCAAGAGCTTTGTGTGGACATCTGTTTTGAATGTAGACTGCAGTACTAGCAACTTCAGGCCAAAGAGATAAAGGTAAGTTCTGGTCATACATCATGGCCCTGGCTGCTTCACAGATAGGTTTGTTCTTTCTTTCTGCTGCAACCCCATTCTGCTAGGGATTATACAGCACAGTCAACTCCCTCTTAATCCCAGAAGCCCGATAGAGTTCATCATATTTGAAAGAGTCATTGTCAAATTATTTACCATTGTCTGTTCTGAAAACCCAGATGTGTCTGCCTATCTGATTTTCAACAAAATTCTTGAAATCTTGAAATCTGTTGAAAGATTCATCTTTAATCTTTAAAAAGTAAATCCAAGTTTTACGAGAACAATCATCAATAAAAATGATATAGTAAATACAACCATTCATAGATGGAACAGTCATGGGCCCACAAAGATTAGAATGAATTAGATCTAAAATGCCATTAGATTTTATATTATTGTGAGGATAGGGTTTCTTTGTATTCTTACCGAGTGCACAACCTCTACAAACACTATCATGCTCAAAAGAAAATCCTGGCATACATGTCACCATCTTTTGCAAACCTGGAAGTCCATTGTAGTTGAGATGTCCAAGCCTCTTGTGCCAGAGTTTGCAAGGATTTATCATCTCGTGAGCTAGTGCTTGAACAACTTGACCTGAGATTTTATAAAATCCACTCTCACGAGTTCCAATAGTCATAGTCGTGCTCATATCTCCATTTGAGGGCCACATGAGAGCCTTCCCTTTGGTGAAGGCTATTGAGTATCCTTTGTTTTCTAACACTGCAACTGAGATTAGATTTTTCTTTAAACCAGGAACATAAAGAATTTCATCAATATGAAAGATATTACCTGATTGAAGTTGGAAAGAAGCAGATCCAAAACCTTTTATGTCATAAGGACCATCATCACCCAGTTCTACCTTTACATTGAATTTCTTATCCCGATAGTTTGCAAGATTTTGTTTGAAGCCTGTCATGTGTTTGGAAGCACTGTTGTCCATTAACCAAATCTCCTCTGACTTGGTTATAGTGCCAGAAAAAGTTGAGAAGAGATAATATTCTTGATGTTGTTCTTGCTCTTTGGTGGCTGCCCTGGTTTGTCTTCTTTGAGGTTCCTCTTGAGGTTTAGCCTCTTCAGTAGCAACTAAGACTTGGAACTTTCATTTTCTTTTCTGCTGAAAGGGAGGATTCCTGCAATCTTTTGCATATTGTCCTAGCTTATTGCAGTTAAAACACTTTACTTTAGATAAATGAAGATTAAGATGAGATAACTTACCTTGAGGTTTCTTACCTTTGCCTTTAGATTGAGAGAACTTCTTCCATTTCTTGGCTTTCGCTGAAAGGGCATGATCTCTTAGAATTGAATAATCATTTCTTCTTTTGAGTCTTCCTTCATCTTCTAAGCAGTCATGCCATAATCTATCAAAAAGTTAGGTTGGGCTTCTCTTCCATTGACAAATGCGAGAAAAACTCCTCATGACTCAGGGAGTCCATCAACTGCAGTTTGCACAAGGTTATCATCATCTACAACAACTCCTATTGCTATAAGTTGATCTCTGGTTTGAGCAATCTTGGAGAAGAAGGCAGCAATTGATTCATCTTTTCCCATTCTCAAAGTACGTAGTTGTTTCTTCAATATTCTCTTCTGAGTTGGTGTCTTCTTTTCATAGAGGTTTGTCAAAGCATCGAAACAATCTTTGGCAGTCCTTAGATGACCAATGATGGGCATCATGTTGTCCTTAACAGAATCAAAAATTATTCTTTTAGCCTTGGCTTGTTTCTTTTTGTATGTTGCCATGGCTGTGTTTGAAGTGGGTTCTTCAATTACCCTAGTGATCAACTCTTCTAGTTCACTCTCTTCAAGAATGTTAAGTATCCTGCATTTCCAAGCATTGAAGTTGGAGGCCCCTATAAGTCTATCTTCAACTTTCACTGAAGAGGAGGCCATGCTGAGTTCTCTGAATCAGTTTAGTAAATAAGAATTGTTGATCTGCAAAACAAACCCTAACAATATAGATCTACGCAGGCTCAAGTCTGCACTTCTTGAGCTCTTTTCACGCCCTAAGCTCTGATACCATGTTAGAAATAGGGAAAAGAACAAAAAATTTACTTTTTAAAATTTTTGTTAGCTAGATCAGTAAGAACACGGTAGATCTAAAATAAGATCAGAGATGTATAAGAAAAACAGTAGATCTGAAACACTACAGTTAGATCTAAACAATAAAATATTTCTGAGTATGCAGAGTGGTAGATCTGAACTAAACAATATTTCTGAGTAATGCAAATCTGAACTAAACAACCATTTCTAAGTAATGTAAGCTAATAGATCTCAGAACCAAGAATAATTATAGATCTAGTACATTCAGCATTTCAAATAGTAGATCTGAGTTTAAATAAATAGATAAAACTGAAGTGCAACTGCAACTTACCTCTGAAAATTACCTCTGTGTAATGAAGGAGCTTGACACACATGTGAAATGTTAAGCCTCTGAATTTATGCTCAGATATAGTCTTGGACTCATGGATCAACCACTAGGGGTTAGATCTCTATCAAAGAGAATATATCATTGTTTTGCCACCATAGAAAAGCCTCAAAGAAATGACAACAAACCCCCAACAGATTTCTAGAAGTAAACCCTTGTGACAGCAAAAGAGAGAAAGCCTGGAAGTTCCAGATCTACTAAAAAAGGAGGGTGGTTGCCTACTGAAAAGGGGCTAGCAGCTCAGCAAGATAGTCGCGGCCCTCATAGGTATCAGATCTGCACAAAGAAGGGGACGACAGCCTCTAGAAGAGGCTCCACCACTTAGAAGAGGGTCAGTTGCTTGAAGACAGGCAGAGTGAAGGGTGGCCGGCAGCTTAGACAGAACAGAAATGATGGAGGGTAGACCTGGCAGCAGCAAAAGGAACAACCCTCAACACAGCAACCCTCAACGTAGCACCTAGATCTCTTTCCAGCACAAAAAAATGGAAGTCGAACTGAAACAGTCAAAGGAGGCCGCAGCACTTGGGAGAATCTCAGAGCAATCCTCCACTTAGAATAGAAGAGAGTGAATGTGTGTGTAGGAATAGAGAGGGAAAGGGTTTTATTTATAGTTTTAGGCTAGGGCTTAGGTTAATAAAATAATAATTAATATAATGACATATTAATTAATATAAATATTAATTTAATATGTCATTAAATATTAATTAATATTTCTATTTTAATCTTATTAAGCCCTAAAAACAAAAAATACAAACCCCACTCAAACCCAAACTCAAAAACCAAAGGGTGAAGAACAAACAAGGAGTTAGGAAGGGCAAAGGGGTTTTCTTAGTGGCAAAACATGTCCATATGATTCTCAAGGTGACCAATTAACTTTATCATCACTGCATAAGGGGTACATCACACAATGTGGTCATGCCCATCTTCATAGTCTCTCCTAGGTCCTATGGACCATCCTGGGAGAGAGGAAGAGAATCACACACCAACACATCTTGGTATTACACCAAGATCTCCCTGATCAAAGACCAGGTTGCCCCAGAACACATCTGGGGTCTTATCCACCAAGGTACAAGACCAAGGATCAACCCATGCTTTAGGCATGGGTACCCTAGAAAACATTCAGGGGCCCTAGACATATCTAGGGACTTATATCAACCACCAAGAAACACATCCAAGGATCAATCCAGGCTCAGGGCAAGGATTCCCTAGAATACATCCAGGGGCCCTAGAATACATCTAGGGTCTTTTACTACTTGGTCCCAGACCAAGAACCCCAGTCATCTACTGGGGGCCCTCACAAGGGTCTTTTGCCATGGCTCTAACTGCTTGGTCCGAGTCCAAGAACCCCAGGAGTGTACTAGGGGCCCTAGTCCACAACTAGGGTCTTATGCCATCCTCCAGGGAAATTGGCTCTTCCAGCTGCATTAAATTCAACAGTTTTCCCAGGTATATTTACCCCAAAATATCTGTGTACAAGTGTTTAGTTTCCTATTTTACTTCCATTTCAATTTCTGGTTAAGAATCTCATTGTGCTTTTACTCAGTAGATCTGGATTTTATTTCAGCAAGGATTTACTAGGAATTAATTGACATGACTGGGGTTTAAGAAAATTTAACATGGTATCAGAGCATGTTGAAAGTTAACATGGTATCAGAGCTTGCACTTTGAGAGGGGGGCCTTGTAAGCTTGGAGTCATTATTAATGAAAAGTTGATTTGAAGGGCAGAATTTTGTGTGCATGTGTGAAGTTTGGTTTCCGTATTTTGCTTCCATTGTTTTATTTCCAACTAGTATATTTTATTGTGTTGTAATTTATTTATCGGCAAGAAAAAAACACAAGGTGGTAAAGTATCTAGGTGTTGGGAATCGAGATTTCAACATGGTTTCAAAGCGTGTTGAGCATGGGCTTTACCAAGAGTGAGGCGGATCCCAACTTGTACTTTATACTTGTTGGAGATGATCCACTCATCTTGGTGCTATATGTTGATGACATGTTTCTCACAGGTGCGGAGAAGCTTATTTTCTATGTGCAAACAGGATTTGGCTTCGAAGTTCGAGATGAAGGACATCGGCTTGATGCATTACTTCTTGGGGTTGGAGGTGTGGCAGTAACCAGGGGAGATCTTCCTTGGTAAGGGAAAGCATGTAGTGGACATTATGAGGAGATTCGAAATGGGGGACTACAAGCCTATGACTACACCTTGATCACCAATCTGAAGAAGTTGAGTGCTTCGGATTTAGAGTTGGTGGATCCCACTTTGTATAGGCAGTTGATTGGTTCCTTGATGTATCTGGTCAACACCAAGCCGAATATTTGCTTTGTTGTGAACACCTTGAGCCAGTTCATGATGGAACCTAGGCAAGTGCATTGGATAGCAGCGAAGCATGTGCTCAGGTACTTGCGTGGTTCAGTGGAGTATGGACTCATGTATGTCAAGGGTGAGGGAGTACAGTTGTAAAGGTATACAGACTCAAATTGGGAAGGAAGTGCAGTGGATAGGAAAAGCACCTCGAGGTGTTGCTTCAGCTTGGGATCAGCAGTGATTTCATGGTTCAGTAGGAAGCAGACGTTAGTGGCACTTAGTTCAGCAGAGGCAGAGTATATGGCAGCGAGTATGGTGAGTTGCGAAGCAATTTGGCTTTGTAAATTGCTTACAGATTTATTTGATCAGGAGTTGGAGCCTACGGTGATATACAGCGATAATCAAAGTTGCATCAAACTCTCAGAGAATCCAATGTTTCATGATAGGTCCAAGCATATAGAGATCAGATTTCACTTCATCGGAGACAGGTCTAGAGAGGAGCAGTAAAGCTCCAATACATCTCCACAGATGAGCAGGCTGCAGACATTCTCACCAAACCCTTAGTGAAGGGTAAGTTTGTCTCCTTCAGAAATAAACTTGGAGTGGTGGAGAATACCTTCCTCGCTAAGAGGGAGTGTTGAAGTTTGTAGCATCAGATAGGTATCTCCACATTGGATTGTGTCTATCATGTGGAGATCGTCATTAATACCTCTCAAAACTTTGGAAATTCACTTTAATAATTTAATTATTAAAGTGAATGTCATCTTAGAATTAATTGAGGTTAATTTAATAAAATGCCTAAGTTTTTGGCATCAGTGATTTAAGTTAATTAAATGAACCTTATCCATTGATCTCAAGTGAGGAAGATTTAACCTCATCCATTGATCATTTGGGAGATTAGGGTTAGGGCTCATCTGAATATTATAAAAGGCATCCAAGGGAGAGGAGAAGACATACCTCATCCATTGATCATTTGGGAGATTAGGGTTAGGGCTCATCTGAATATTATAAAAGGCATCCAAGGTAGAGGAGAAGACATACATTTGATTTGGAGTCAGTGACTCAATTGAGTGGAGAGGGACTTTCACTCTGCAGATTTGACACAAGGGAAGAAAGGACAGGTAGCCAGGAGACTTTAGAGGGGTCATACCAACAGGTGGAGGCTCTCTTTATTTTTATGCGGGTGGTACAGTAGCCGTAAGAGGGCCATACAACCCACAGGAGCACCAGCAAGGATTGTACACCTGCAGCCAGCACCGTACGGTCCATACAGGCTGCGGCAACAACAAAACAGTCTTTTACATGCTATATAGAGTACGGTTGGGTCGTACAGGCTGTCATATAGCCAGCATAGCAGCAGTAGGCAGAGTTTTATGGGGCAGATTTGTTGAGGGTTTTCTCAAGAACAGATATGTCAAGTTTGTTGGTAATTGTACTTTTCCCTTGTGGGCCATTTTCCCGGTAAGGGGGCCTTGACTCTTCTAATAAAATCATCTCGTTGTTGGTTTTTCCAGGGGTATTTACCAAAAAATATCTGTGTACATGTGTTTGGTTTCCTGTTTTACTTCCGCTGCAATTTCTGGTTAAGAATCTTAGTGTGCTTTTATTCAGTAGATCTGCATTTTATTTCAGCAAGGATTTACTAGGAATTAATTGTCGTGACTAGGGTTTAAGGAAATTTAACATGGTATCAGAGCACGTTGAAAGTTAACAACCACTCTATGATTTGAACTATTTTGAAGATTTGTCTGTCTCTTCTTACCCCCAGCTGATGGAGCAACATGAAAGTATGAGGTGATCCCCCTCACAGTCACTTGGTGGCAGTGTTATTGGAACCAAACCAAAACCAGCAGAACCAACCGATACAACCAGTTTCAGCACAAATCTAATTTAGTGTTTCAAACCGATTAAGGTCGGTTTTGTACCGAATAGATTGGTTCCATACCTAAACCGACCGGTTCCATACAGAACCAACCTTAAAGCACCAAACCGACCAGTTATGTGTGGCACCGTACAACACAGCTACAAACCACCAAATCTTAAATACTTTTTTCTAAAAACAAAAATTACTTAGGGCAAGCAAAATACCTAACCCTGGGACCCTACCAAAGCTATTTAAAGAGGTTCCCACCATTTCACTCAATGTTTAAAAGTGGTTCCAACCTCATTGGACTTTACATGGAGAAGGAAAAATTTTAGATTCCATTCAAAATTCAGCAGACTTAACAGTTTTCAAGATTTCAAGATTGGTAGGATTGTAATGTTTCTACTGGATTCTATCATGTATGAGGATATGGAACTAGCATTTAATCAAGAGCACCAAGCCCTCTATGTACCTTGATGTTGGTGTCATTGATTGTTGAACTCCTCTATCATGACCCTAAGTGAAAATGTACCCTTCACTCAAGCAAAATCATTGATTAGGCATGTTAATTTTTTTCTAACTTATTTTAGTACTCAAAGGGATGATGATGATCTCAATATAGGCAATGATTTTGATGATACATAGTTATTTGTTGTAACGGATTTTTTTTACTCTAGCCATCATTGAGAACCTCTTTGTTGATGTATTTTGGCTCATAGATGGATTGCAATTGATGCTATCTTGGTTATATGCACCCTTATTTGCTATATACATGAAAAACTTTGCATATTTATGTATAATGGTTTGGATTCATATGGATTCACATGAAATGTATATGGTTTTTTTCAAAATTTGAATATTTTATGTATTTTTTGGTCGACCAGTTTTTTGGTCCAGTTTTACTCCGATTTTGGTCTAGTTCAAAGTTTTGGGGTTGACCAGGTCGATGACCGGTCCAATTCTGATAACATTGCTCGGCGGGATGGGGTGTACAAGAATTGAGATCTGTCACTGAATATCTCCTTGATGAAGAAGGCTAGGCATCTTTGATTGCAATACCGGAAGAAAGTAGATAGGGATCCCCCCAAGTCCCTAATGAGAATGTAATAGTGCCCCTTGATCTTATAATAGAAGGGGCACCTGAAATGAGGTGCAACTCTATCTCCAACTCCCATAGGTGGTACATTTGGAAAATCTTGTCTAGGAAAGGGATGTGGTGATTGATCTCCACCAAGAGTCTATGAGAGCTAACCCAAAACTGTCCCAGAGGAATCCTGAGTGAATGCATCTAGTGTCCACTTGTGTATTGGGGATGTGACGATGATGCCATTCCTCAACTCCAAGAAGTGTTCTAGATAAAAAGACATCTTTGAGCCTAGGCTCTTCGGAGGTGAGGTCCAAGTGACTTGGATGTACAGTCTATAGATATCCTCTCTAATACCCAGTTCACTTCCTATTTGGTCGGCAATAGATGGCTTGGTACATCAAGGGAGTGCCTGAAGGGGGGGCATTCTAGGGAGATGGTCATCCATTGGAGAAGTCAAGAGGCCTCTGAAATTAAATATTTATTAATTTTCTCGAATAACCATTAGCATTCAATGGCACTCTAGAAGGAATACATACATAATCAAAGACAAGGGGTTGTTCCAAGCATCTCCATTGTAAAATGGAAGAAAAGGAAAGCAAGATACATTCAATTATCAAGTGTTCCCTAGAGTAAGTATACAAGATGGGGACACAAGAAGCCCAAGTTGTTGGGGTGGTTGGTTTAACCATCAATCTCCACTCCTAACCACCAAGGTTGAAAGTCCAATGATAAAAGCCAACGAGGTATTATGTTGTCTTATATAGTCCATTGTCATGACTCATGAGGCTACTTCTTGTGAAAATCACCTATAGCACAAAAGAAGGATTGTAACGAAACATGCATTAAAACTATGAATAGTCTATTTGTTGAGGATGCCCTCCCTATGTTAAGCCATCTCCCAAACATAAAGGATTACATACCTCTTCCTCTCATACAATATCAAAGTTGATAAAGAAACCCCAAATTATCTAAAAAAGTAATATTCCCAATAAATTTTTTGTAAACTGGGCATCTAAATATGCAAAATTTGTATTTGGTTCGATATGGAAAAAACAATTAATCCATTGATCTCAAGGCAATGGGTATATGATAATCTACTCATATCCAAAGTGGAGGAGAACAATCTCCTAAATAGCTTAAGGAAAACAGTAGACCATGTCTTAGATTGATATATATATATATATATATATATATTGTTGGATAACTGAGAGGGGGGGTGAATCAGTAATAGCATAATTATAATCATTTTTCTTCAAATGTTATATCAATGCAGAATTATTATCCAATAATGAGCAGTAAGAAATAAACAATCACACACATACACAGTACACCAGTGTTTTACGTGGAAACCCAAATCGAGAGAAAACCACGGAATGTTTTTTCTTATATGTCTTGAAGAATTATATTCATTGGAAGCACCAACTTCCTTTGTTTTCGAGCTGCAACTGGAATGAGGCTCCAACCCCCTAGTTTCTCAGGCTACAACCTGAGGGAAACTCCAACTCCCCAATTCTCTGGCTACAACCAGAAGGAGGCTACAACCCCCAATGTTTTCCGGCTACAACCACCTGTCCTTGCCCCGTCCTGCCACCCTGAAGTAGAAGTAGAATGATGGAACCACTGCCACACTATCACTGTGAGATATACCATTGTAAACTTGTACCAATAAATCTGAACCATGCATCAACCATGCATCAACCTGTAATCAACCTATACCATAAACAAGTGCATCAACCATGCACCAACCTGTAATCAACCTGTACCATAAACAAGTGCATCCAACCATGTACCAA
>ML788816.1:106672-134951 GCA_009831015.1 Picea engelmannii
TTAGATCTGTATAAGTTTCTTTCCAGCATTGAAGATCAGATCTATTCTAATCTACTTAGATCTGGGCACACTTGGGTGTTTTCTCCATCCAAGTAGTGTAGACTTGTTTTATTGATATAAGATCTAGTTAAAATTAAAAAGACACTTCTGTTCTGCTTTACTACCCTAATTCTAACACTTGCATCCAGTACTCTTCTTGAACTGGCTTGGGAGTTTGGAGTTCAAGATCTGGATATATTCTGTAACTCCAAAATCATAATAGGACGGCTAAATGGATCCATGAACACATCAAGCATTCAGCAACAAGTGAGCATGAGGGAAACAAAGGACAAGCTAACACAACTCCACAGTCCATCACCCACATATCCAGAGAGCTGAACTCCAAAGCAGCCCAGTTAGCCTTGGAAGTAGTCCAATTGGAACTTGAAATAGGTTTGAGCATAATGTGGAGGGGATTACCACAATCCACTCCAGAACTATTTTCTGATTTTCTAGGGATGGAGAGGCATAACTGTTTTGCTAAACAGTCCTCCCAATTTTCGAAGCTCTATTTTGAAACAGTTTGATGACACTTATAGGATATTCTAGTGAGGTGTACAGTTTCTTTCTGAACTGTCCTCAAGGCCTGTAATGAGACTTCCCAGGTTATCTCTGTTTCTACTAGAAGACACATACTGGAACTTTGTAACTCATCTATGGTTTAAGGCTGCTAAGCTGTTCATAATTACACTTTTTTATAAATAAAACGAGTAGACTTTTTTCACTCAAAAAAGATCTAAAAGTTCCATTTAATGCAGGCTACAAATCGGAGATTTGCAATTAATGCAGTCCATAGGTCTAACATTCACATTTAATAGAAGCTGCAGGTTTGAGATTTATGTTTCATCCAGACCGGAAGATAGAAATTTGCATTTCATGCAGGCTGCAAGTCTGAAATTCATAGTTCACTATACCACAGGACTGAAACCTGCATTTAATGCAAACAGTATATCTAAAACTCGTATTTTCCACAGGTTGCATGTCTAAAAACCATATTTCATGCAGGCTGCAGGTATAAAAACCACATTTCACACAGACCACAGGTCTGAACTTTGCATTTCAAGCAGGCCACAGTTCTGAAGTTCAAATTTCACTCGAGTCACAAGTTTGAAATTTTCACTCAGGCTGCATGTCTGCAATTCGCATTTCATGCAGGCCTGAAATTGACATTCAATGCAGGCTGCAAGCCTGAAATACATGCAACAATCCCGTAAATGTAGGTTTTCTTCATAAATGCAACTAGTGGTCTTCAAAATTATACGTATCAGTGTTGGTACTTACATATAGACGTCACAAATTCCTCATGAATGCAAATGTACCACTAAAATGTTAATGAATGTAGTACCAACCAATGTTATCGGAAGCGGACCAGAACTGGCACAACTGGCCGGTCGGACGAGTTTTAGGGGGTTTCCCGTTGGAACCAGCCTCCCAAAACGGAATTGACTAGTTTTGTTCTGAACTAGTCCTGAACCAGCCAGTTCAAGATAGAACTGGTCAAAAATGACTGGTTTGACGGTTTTGTACTGCTGCATGTCCTTCCCCCTAAGAAACCAAAAATAAAATAAAATAAACAAAAAACAAAACACTACAATCACCCTTAAACCTAATTTTGATCTATTTAATGAGGTCCCCTTTTATCATGGATGGACTTATCTTTGGATGACTTGCAGCTGCTTCCAAAGACACGGGATATAAACATTGGTGTTGGACCTTCAAGGGCATCGAGTCAAGATGCCAAGCATCCCCATGCAGATAATGTCAACAATCTAGATTCGGATGATTAGCTAGTTTAATTTGATTGTAGACTATAATCTGACTATTTTTCGACTCTGCAGGCCATTTAAACCTCAATGTCAATGTATTTTGGTTCAGATATGTATTGCACTCAGGGCCATTTTGCTATATTCACCCTCACAATGCTGTATACATCAGAACACTTTGCATATTTGGTGTCTAATGGTTTGGATTTAGATTGATGTACATGAATATATTTGATATATATATGATACACACACACACACACACACTCAATAATTGAAGATTTTATATATTTTTTGATCGATTGGTTTTTTTTCCAATTTTTTTACTGGTTTGGTTCCGATTTTTTGGGTCGACCAGTTCAGTTTTGATACATTGGTACCAACATGATGGAGCACAACCTCATAAAAATAGATCAAATACACCATAATGTATGAAAATTGCTCATGCCTGAGAAGAAAAACCAAGGAAATAAATAATGAATGATAGAATAAGGAACTGAGGGATTAGATATACTTCTCTACCCTACACACCCTCCCTACCTATGTGCAGCTATAGCATGCAACCCCCTTTGGGGCCTTGCTGACATGGAGCCATTTGAACTACAACCCCCCCCCCCATGGGATTTTGCCAAAATGTACATGAGAGAAGCGCCTTCCTACCTTCTATTAAGGTATATTAGCCTTAATTTATTATGGTTCTACCTGCATAAACCCATAAAATGTAAATGGTATCGTACATACAACAAAAAGTGCTTACAAGCAGTAAGAGCTGTACATCCCATAAACCTAAATTTGACTATTAATAACCGTGTTTACAAGAGATGGGAGCTGACCACTCCATAAACCTAAATTTCTTACATGACATGAGTACTGACACCTTCATAAACCTAAGTTTCACTATTACAAACCTTGCTTACAATAGGTAGGAGATAAACCCCCTATAAACCTAAATTGACTGTTATAAAACTTGCTTACAAGAGTTGGGAGCTGACTCCTCCATAAATTTAATTGTTATAAACCTTGCTTACAAGAGGTGGCAGGCTGGAGTTAACCATCCCATAAACCTAAATTTGACTATTATATACCTTGCTTACAAGCAGTGGCATATAATCAATGTTACATCCAAATTTCCAGGACATGGGGATGCGGGAGTCAGGAAACGCACTTGGGGGACGTGTGGTGACACCCCCAAAATTTTAAGGAGCATCAAGGGGGATGGGGGGATGGGGGGATGTCGGGGTCCCTAGCATAGGGGACCCCGCCTCTAAACGGATGTCACTATCTTATTGGTGTTAGGATAGTGGGCTTCACCTTGGTTGTTAAACAATAGGCTTCACCTTGGTTGTGAAGCACTTAAACAACAAATCATTGGCTGTCAAATCTCTTAAACTTAGGCTGCTAACAGTTAAACCCAGGTTGTCCCAGAAAAATCCAAAATCAGAATGATGAATCTCTTTGGAAGCTTGGCTGTGGCTGCTAGCTTAATCATGGTGTCTTGGCTTTAGCTTCTAGTGCCTCCTCCTTGGTGGCCTGGCCTGGCCACAAACAACACGTTCTTCCTCTTCCTTGGCAGCTTGACACTCTTCACAAATAGAAATCAACAGCTCATTAGGTCTTTTAGCTCTTTTTTTTTACTTCTTTAGGTTTTTTTTAAATCATGAGGGGCATCCAGAGGTCCCCCTTTCCAATAGGGGGTGTCTAGATGTCCCACCCTTTGGGAGGGGATGCCCACAAGTCTATCTTTTTGCAAAACACACCCCCAAACTAGCGAAACATTTCATTGTGCATTTCACAGAGTTACGAAAAAGGGGGACACAGCCAAACGTTTTGCCAAGCACCCCACCTTACTGAGGATGAGGGGTGTTGAAATCCTTACTCCGGCATCTAGGTATCTTGTTATCTAGTAATTTCCTTACTGCAAATCAGATTAGCAGCTCATATAGCAAAAATACACTGCTGGAATATTCAACCCAAATAAAGATAGTGGAAGCAACACTAGAAACCAAATCATGCACACATAAACACCAATATTTTTGGGTAGAAAATTCCAGCAGTGTATTTTTGTTTTGTGAGCTGCTCATCTGATTTGCAGTAAGGAAATCACTAGATAACAAGATACCTAGGTGTCGGAGTAAGGATTTCAACATGGTATTAGAGCAATCACTCTGAAAGGAAGCCAGATCTCAGATCCATAGAAATTGACGACAGATCTATTAGATATGAGTGACCAGGAGATGGATTTAGTTCAGATCCAGGGTTACAGCAGCAGATCTATTGGATAGGGAGTGTCGCGGTGGGTGTTTGAAGGACTAAGCACAGATCCACTATCTTTTGCAGCAGATCTATCAAATCTGCAGAAGATCTTAGCAGATCCATAACCACCACACAGAAATCGAAGGACGGATTTCAAGCAAACAGTCGTACTGAAGCAGAACTAGGGTTTTGCGGTCGTACAGAGTTGTACGCAGGTTGCAGAAGGAACAGTAGAGTACATACAATCGCGTATACACAGGTTGCAGTAAGCAAAGGCGCATACACACACGGGTTTCAGTGGTGATAGGCATGTACAGAATCATACAATTTAATACAGGGGCAGTTTCAACAACATGTTATTTCCAAGGCAGTTTATCAAGTGGCCAAAGAGATGTTTGATGCCTTGGTAGGTTTATTCCAAAGCACTAACATGAATAGGAAGATGGTATCAAGAAATAAACTCAAATCTGTGCAGATGTCTAGATCTAACAATGTTACCAACTATCTCATGAGGATCACTCAGTTAAGTGATCAGCTTGCAGCCATAGGGGAGAAAAAGGATGACGTAGAGCTCGTGATTGTAGCATTGAACGATCTTCCCAAGTCTTGGGAACCATCTGTCAAGGGAGTCTGCGCTCGAGAAAACCTCCCAGATTGGCAAAGGCTTTGGGATGATTGCATCCAAGAAGAGACTCGAAAGGAATCTAAAGCAAGCAAGCAGGGAGATGAAGAGGCGGAGAACCTGGCCCTTGTCAGTAAGACAATAAAGGGCAAAGGAAAGGGTTCCAAAGGTAACAATGAGGAGTCAACCTCACATCCAAGGAAGAAGGACGTCAGTAAAATCAAGTGCTTCATGTGCCACAAGTATGGCCACTATGCTTCACAGTGTCCGAACAAGAAGAAAGGGAAGAGTCAGTCTCAGCGAGTAGTAGCATATGCAAAAGCTCAAGTCAAGGAGTTTACTGAGAAGTTCGAGAAGGACTTCTCATTAGTATCTTGTCTTTCTGGCACAGATTTTGGTAGTGCCTGGTTCGTGGATAGTGGGGCTTCTCGTCATATGACTGGGACACATGAGTTGTTCACCAGATGGTCAGAAACAGACTCAGATCTACATGTGGAGCTTGACACTCATGCCAAGTGTGGTGTAGAGGGAGTTGGGATAGTGAGGTTCCAACTGGAGTCAGGAGGTTTTCTGGAGGTGGCAGATGTGTTGTATGTCCCAGAGTTGAGGACGAATTTGCTCTCAGTCTCAACGTTGGAGGACAAGGGTTATGCAGTCTTGTTCCAAAACGGACAAGTGTTCATGCATTCAGAGGGAGCTATCCCTGACACATCAGTCAGCATTGGTGTCAGAGAGGGCAGGTTATACATGGTGCAAGGAAAGCCTATAGGTGAATCCAAGGAGATCTTGGATCGCAGATCGATGTCAGTGGAAGAGGACAAGGAGCAGAAGGCTTCGAAGGGTGAGCAGTCGAAGGAAGAGCAGAGTTCACAGACTTTCAGTGTGGGGAATCAACCTTTAGATGGGAAGAGGGAGTTAGCCCCTTCCAATCATGTCAGGAGACCTAATTGGTACGAGATGACATTGATGGATGTTCAGGAGCAAGAGGCTCCTAGGAGCACATTGAGGGAGAGCAAGCCCTCGACAAAGTTTCCAAACTTCATGGCATTGATATGTAGCGTCATCGATTACGTGACTTCCAATATTCAGGAAGCAGCTGACCAACAGGGTTGGAGGGATGCCAAAGAGCAAGATCAGGTGTGCGACATTGTGCCAGGGTTGGAGGGAGAACCAGTTCCAGGTGGCTCTTTGAGAAATACCTTCCTCACTAAGAGGGAGTGTTGATGTTGGTAGCATCGGACAAGTGTTTCCGCACAGGTCTAAGTGTCTAGACATGTGGAAGTCGTCCAAATCCCTCTACCTTGAGACTTTACTTTAACTAAAGGAATCATTAAAGTAAAGTGTTTTTATTAGTGAGTTGAGTTTTATTTAAAGAAATGCTTTAATTAGCATTAGTGAATTAAATAATAGCCATTGATCTCAAGTGAGGTAAGAAGTAATCTCAACCGTCAATCACTTTGGAGATTAGGGTTAGGTCATAACTCAATCTTACAAAAGCAAGGCAAGGGTGAAGGAGAAGACTTGACACATTGATCAGAGCTTGAGAAGGACTTTTGCTTAGAGGATTGGATCACGAAGGACTGTGATTCAAGGAGATCTTGGATAGGTGGAGAAGGACTTTCATCTAAAGATCAGGTCAAGGAGAAGAGAGAAGAGAGGCAGTTGCAAGTGGGTTTCAGCAAAGCGAAGCCACAGGAAAGGGTCGAACCGTACGGAGTTTGTTGTACAGTCCTTGAGGTCATGTACGTGGGTTTCAATGAAGACTTGTCGTACAGTCCTTGAGGTCGTGTACGTTGGTTTTAGTGAAGACAGGCACGTATATGCGGGTTTGCTTAAGGAAAGGCGCGTACACCTCAAAAAGCATGCCAAATCTGGGTCGTACAAGAAAGCAGACTTTGCCAGGTTTGTCTGCAGTTGTATTTCTCTCAGTGGACCATTATCCCTGTTACAGGAAACCTGATTTTATTATAATAAAATCATCTCAGTACTAGTTTTCCCTCCAGGGTTTTTCCAAGGGTATCTACCCAAAAATATTGGTGTTTATGTGTGCATGATTTGGTTTCCAATATTGCTTCCGCTATCTTTATTTGGGTTGAATATTCCAACAATGTATTTTAGTTTTGTGAGCTTCCAATCTGATTTGCAGTACAGAAATCACTAGATAACAAGATACCTAGGTGTCAAAGTAAGGATTTCAACAAGGGGAGCATGTCCCTAACTTTAGGGAGCGCGTTCAAATGTAAAACAGGATATAATCCCCCAACAAACCTCAATTTGATTGTGATTAAACCTGGCTTACAAGAGATGGGAGATGATAACCCCACAAACCTACATTTGACTATTATAAACCAACCTTACAAGAAATGGGGGCGAAGTCTGTTGAATTATTGTAACTTCGAAGAATATTCTACTTATATTTGAGTCATTATTGTATAGATCAAATCCCCTTTTGTGGATTGATCAAGTCGGGTCTTGTATAAGATCAAATCCACTTTTGTGGATCGGTCAACATGTATTTGTATGGTGGTATTTGTAAGGTCGGCCCCTAGTAATTGTAAAGTGGTTTTAGCCACTTCTAGGAGAAGTCAGCTCCACCAAGTGAAGAATCACAACCTTAGTGCCACCTCACAACTTGTATTTATATGTGAGGATGGTGTCTCATTTGAACACACACACCACACTAGCTCTGCAGCTAGAAGAAGTGCACAAGTATTGGAGGAACTGCTACTGCAACTAAATGTGACGTCACACACACCACACTAGCTCTGCAGCTATGAAGAAGTGCGCAAGTATTGGAGGAACTGCTACTACAGCTAAGTGTGACGTCAAGGAGGGTTTTTGGTCTATCTCTTGGTATTTCTTGGTTAAGTGGTGTGCTACTCTTCCTAGTAAAGGAGTACAGGAGGATCTTTTGTTCGGTCTTTGGTCTATCTATATTGAGGAAGTTTTTGTTGGGTTTTCTTCCCCATGGGGGTTTCCCAGGATAATCTGTGTGTCTCTATTGTTTCTGTGATTTCCTCTCTTTCAGTGATCTTATTTATGTAGTTAATGTGCTAAATGATTATAATAATAAAGAAGAACCGTAACTGCTAGTTGTATAAGAAAAACTTCAACAAACTCCTCCATAGACCTAGTTTTGACTGTCATAGACCCTGCTTACAGGAGGTGGGCATTGACCACCCCATAAACCTAAAATTGACTGTTATAAACCTTGGTTACAGGAGGTGGGCATTGACCACCCCATAAACCTAAAATTGATTGTTATAAACCTTGGTTACAGAAGGTGGAAACTAAGCCCTCCATAAACCTAGATTTACTATAATAAACCTTGATTACTAGAGCTGACAGCTGACCACCTAGTAAACCTAAATTTGATTGTTATAAGCCTTTCTTACAAGGTGGGAGCTGCCTCTTACAAATAAACCTACCTTGATTACCAAAGCTGACAACTAACCACTACATAAACCTAAATTTGACTATTATAAACCTCTTTTACAAGAGATGGGAGCTGACCCCCCCTACAAATAAACCTAAATTTGACCACTATAAACCTTGCTTACGAGAGCTGGGAGCTAAGCTACATAAACCCGAATCTGACTGCTATAAACCTTGATTACTATAGGTGACACTAGACCACTCCATAAACCTAAATTTGACCACTATAAACCTTGTTTACAAGAGCTAGGAGTTAACCCCTCTATAAACCTATATTTGACTACTATAAACCTTGCTTACAAGAGGTGGGACCAGACCGCTCCATAAATCTAAATTTGACTGCTTAAGCCTCACTAACCCTAATCCTCGGAATCAATAGAAATAGTAAAAAACCTATATGGCTGCTCAAAGGCCCGGGGAGCAAAACATGTGATTGACTCCAAATACATCTTATTGCAGCTAATCCTCTTATTTGTCTGTCGCAATCCTCTTATTTGTCTATCATAGCACGTATAACATTTTAAATTAAGGCCATAACTCCATGAAAGCTACAAAGCAATTAAAGCTTCATATACACATGCAACTTGCTTCCTGCATTTTTCTGATATTCAATGCAATTCTTTTAAACTACTGCTGTGTGATTTTCACAATTACACCATCCCATCCCTGTCCTCCTCCCCCGCCCAAAGTAAAGGATAGGGGACAACCCAGGAATGAGTATCAGGCAACTTCCACAATGTCTTGAGGATTCCAGCCAATTGGGCATTGGTTCACTGTTAATAGAGTATTCAGCCATTCACTAGGATTCCATTGTAGTTGTGCTTTACCCCACCCACATGGCAAGAGTTTCAAGCAATTTCTGGCAGAATAATACCTCTTAGCCCTAACACTTGAATCAAAGAAAGTTTAAGGTTTAGAGCCTAGGTTCTTTGCAGTGCATCCCCTCAGGCTTGTTTCTCGAAGCACTTCTAGAAAAAATAAAACATCTTTGGGTATCCAAGGTCAACCATAGATACTAATCAGGGAAAAGTGATTATCGATCTATGAATTTAATCAGAAACATTAAGCATCATCTGCATATTTTCTTTCCCATTTATATAATTCAACTCCCTCAGACTGTGCAATAGAAATTTTAAAAAAGTGACTCCCATACCTGCAACTCTGATACTTATGAAGGCAAACAAGTTGTGGTCAAGCAGTTTAATCTAAGCATCTCAAACCCAGCTTCAAAACCTCCCAAAGACATTGTTGCTGTGTTAATACCACCAGAGTTAACCATCATATCTGAGACTGGGTGGAAGTTCGGGCCACCATGTTGGCCCATGGAGTTAATTACCACATCCGAGACCCCGTGGAAGTGTTATCAACCCTGACAATCAACAGAGTTAACTACCACATCCAGGACCGAGTAGAAGTCCCAACGAGGACCTTTGGTGGCCAATAGAGGAAGTTGAAGTTCCGGCGACCTTGATGACCAGTAGAGGTAGTTGAAGCCCATTTTGTCAACAAAGGGCATTTCAATTGCCCCGGACCCAGGCAAATAGAATTAAAAGACTGGTATTGGACCCAGTGGAAAATATACCCAACTCCGACCAAAGACGAAGGGGACTTACTGTTCGTGTAAAAGAAAAAGAGAAAAACCATTCCAAGAAAAAAACCTCTTTCTCATAAAAATATATACACTATATATTTAAAAAATAAAAACACACCCAAAAAAAACAAAACAAGGGCCATTCCAAGGAAAAAACAACACTTATCCTTATAAAAAATTCCAAATGGCCTATTTACCTGAAACTTTGCCATCTCATTCTCAACGACATTATTGGCTCGAACAACTGGTCCGCTACACCTCTCTACACAGTTGCTTATCACATTTTGGCTTCTCGTCCTATCGAAGCAATCGTAGGCGCATTTAAAGTAAGCTTTCTGCAAGAGGCATTTACATTAGATAAAACGGGTTAGCATAAGCAGCAGGGCGATTGAATATTCAGAAATCAGAGCTAGAAAGAATAAGCATTGAATGAGGAGAGAACCCACCTGGAGAGTGAAGTTAACGTGGTCCTGCACTCCTGAGAGCTGCTGTTGAACCGCTTCGTTCACTTCATTCCCAATTTTCATCATTCGTTCTTGAAAAATCCGCTGCTCCAAATCATAACTCATCGTGGGTTTTTGTTTACACTGAATGAACAGAAGCCAGCAGCAACCACCCGATATCGAAAACGAGATGTTAAACCTTCCTGACTTCAATGGGCGAGCTTCTGTTCAAGTGGTAGAGAAGAACAATGGGGTCTTGGGATAGTCTCCTTTTATCAGAGAATTCCACCGTAACGTTTGTGGGTTGCTGTCAAGAAGCACGAGTAGTGAAAGGTTAAAGTCAATGGTATTTGTCGATCGGGGTTGTTGTTATGGCTCAAAAATGCACATCCTTACCCTTGCATAACCTCACCTTGCCCTACGCCTTTCATGGTTAAGGTGTTCTACTCTCCCAAGGGTGAAGGTGTCGGGGTTGTATTTATGGCTCAAAAATGCACATCCTTACCCTTGCATAAGCTCACCTTGCCCTACGCCTTTCATGGTTAAGGTGTTCTACTCTCCTAAGGGTCAAGGTGTGCCTTTCTAAGGTGAATGTATTCACTCTCGTAAGGATGAGGGTGTGTATTGGTTCACATTTTCATCGAATGAGGATGAAAATATATATTTATGTATTAAGATTGAAATTGCAGTACTTTGTAAATCAATGTATCTTTGCAAAAAGATTGTTAAACTAGAGAAAGCTATCATCATCATTAAGTTGGGTTAGAGGTTACACACCAGTAACTCCAATATGATTCTTTTTTTTATATGACTCATTTTCTTTCCCACATTTTTTTTATATGACTCATTTTGTTTCCCACATTATTAAATGTAATATGAAGTTTCGTATTTTTTTTTTATTGTTTTTAGAAATAATTGTGTTTTGTTTTTCATTGGAGTTTAGGTCTATTTATCAATGAGCTCAATATTGATTTTTTTAATTATCATTGCTAAGGTTAGGACTCAAAGATAGACTAAAAACTTCTATGACGTGAAAATTTGAGGACCCTTATGTGGATACCATACGCATCATCCATAAGGAATGAACCCTAGACCAACGAAGGTAAACTCCCACTAATCTATCGTTGCACCACAATGCAACCCATAGATATCCAATCTCTTAATAGGGATGGATGCTCAACAATTAAAGTATGAAAAAAAACTTCCAAATGAAGAACTCAAAATTGTCTATAAAACACATAAACTTAACTGTGTCGAATGCATGTAAATTAGGGATAGGATATCCCTAAAAAAACGTCAACATCCCAAACTTGTCGTCCAAAACCACTTGTCTTCAAAAAACATTGGACCACCTCTCCTCGTTGTGCAATTTGGGCTCGGTTTTTGTAGAGAAATACCTTAGTACCTCATTTTGATAGAGCCACTCGGTTCGCTCCATACAATGTCAAAAAATCGCTTTTTCATCCCAATGTCCACCCTTGTCTTTTGAGTGTTCTATTTCTTCAATCTCATCGAATTCAGTCTCGTTTTTTACACCTTGCATATGGTGGAAAATGAGACACAATAAAAGCATTATAAGAGAGAAGATCACAAGCTTTTTGGTCGCAATGGATGTCGGAATTCAATAGGTTGAGGATTTGTCAAATGGTGTCCAGATAGCTCTAGGGAATCATAACCACACATATCTTCTCTCCTTAAGGAAGCTCGACGTTCAAATTTCATACACAAGGCTTGATGAACTTCGTGTTGAAGTCCATTCATCTTTGATCACACTAACAGCCCAATACTTTTGTTAAAATCTATGAGATTTTGTAGAGGACTTAGTTGAATTAGGGCAAGGTTCCAAATAACCAAGAGTTCCTTCCAAGCAAAGCAAGTTTTGTAGTTAAGAGAAAGCCCTAATTCTTGATACTATTTGTGATCTCAATGATTAACCTACCCAATGGTCAAGCCACCCATAATGTAAACTTCATTAACACTTTGTTAATTATATCGGTTAGCAAGTACCCTCTCCTTAATCACCTATAATTTATTTTTCATATAATATAACTATCATAGCCCTTAAACAGGGGAATAAGATTTCAAAGCTTATCAAGGGATGTACACATTGCAAGAAGATTTTTGTGATATCTCCATTGCGGAGCCGACAATCCAATTGGGCAATTGTGAGGGAAGATTTCATTTTTGACCACCTTTGGTAGCATCGAACTTTGATCGCTCACAAAAGATATAAATGTGAATTTCATTGAAGGAAAGGGAAGTGGGACTAACAATTTATTATTAGTTGAAAGGATGAAATAATTGTCTACAGAAGAAGAATGGAACATGGCATCATTGGGAATCAAATGTTGAGTTTATATTGTAAAAGCGCATCAGAAAATAAATGTTAGGGCACTTGCCAGTAATAAGTGGGGTTTGGAGGTATGGAGATGGGCATGGGCTACAATTGACAGAGGATAAACCATATGCACTTGAATGTGGAATTCATCTACTAATTATCACATTGGCAAGATTTAGAACTGTAATGTACCCAGCCACCAAGTTGGGCCACGCTACATCAAAATTCCCACCAAGAACACTATGAGGCTAACTTGTAACATATCTGGTACAACAAATAATAGAACAATTTTCCCGGATACAGATCTCAAGCGTACCCATTGCCTAGGTACTTTAAGATTCACCCTCTTAGACTGATTCTTTAAAATCAAGAAACATGGATCCAAAGCATGCATTTAACCAAAACATGATAAATCATCCAAGAAAATAACAACATGCCATGCACAATAAATAATCAGCAAGCATGCACATAGAAATACATCTAATAGATAAATAACTAGACAATGGAAATATGCATATGCAAGAAAACTCAAATAGCACTTATCATTAATTAAACCATTCACCAACTAGTTGCAAACCAATGACGTTCCTCCCAACCATAGACATCGTTGTTCCAAATCTCAACAGCAAGTCACCCCTGAGCCAGGGCTATGAATCTACAAGGATGGGTCCTAAGACGACTCTACACAGAGAAGTTAGCTAACAACCTCTCAGGTTTTCCCAACCACATGGCAATCCTAATTTCCAGCTCTCTTCCACTTCAACTTGCACAACCCAAAGAAATGAACCCCTTTCTCTGCCATGCAATCCCTCAAGTTGTTCCAATTTCTTTCCAAAGCTTCAATACTATTGATCAGGAATCTCAATGTTGGAAATTCAAAGGATTCTCAACTATGGATAGTTCTTTCAGAATTGCCATCAATCTCATGCACACATGCATCCATTCTCTCATGGAATGATCAATAAATCCTTACAACCATCTACCAATGGCTCTTCTCCTCTAGCCACTTGCTTCCATGCCCAGACCAAGAGCACATGAATTAGCAAGAATGAGGAAGATGAGTGATTAAATTATTCCTAAATGAATGAGTGAATGAATTTTTAACCCACAAATGAATGATCAACAAAGAACAACCCACAGGCAGAGTTTATATAATTACAAAAACAAGAACCACGTGGCCTCCCCCAAGAAGCTCATGTAACCACTTCCTCAAATAAATCCAAGATGGGTGAATAAAATAATAATAAAAGACTTAGCCCCTTTAGCCCCCTCTCTTGTGGAATCATAGCCCCCTATCTCCAGGGCTTGTTCGTCTTGCAGCCATCAATGTATTTTATTAATACACATAGAGTATTGCATTTCTAGGCACTATGACCCTTTCAACATATTGGCTCATCATCCTAAGTCATATTTACATAATACATTCTAGTTCATAGGGATCAAAACCGGGGATGTTACATCCCCCTCCCCTTATTTTGGCATTGTCCTCGGTGCACAACATCATATCAATGTTCTTAATATTACAAAGCTAGGATCTTTGGCCTTTAATATGCACAGGTAGTCCAACCAATTACTTATATACATAGGCACTTACAATTTACATTTCTGGCAATAGTTCCAACAAGTAAGCTCTCCTTCCCCATCAACCTGCACATCCCAAGGAAGTGTACCCCCTTCTATACTCTGCAATATTTCAGGACATACCACTTCTTTTCAAGGCTCTAGTGCACCCAACATGGAATTCTTAGAGTTGTTTCCCCATAAACTCCAGCTGCAACAAGTCCACTGGAATTTATTTATTCCTTTCCTTTGTCCTTGAGCTTGATTCCCTCTTGGTGCTCTTCTTCCCGAGCTTCCAACTTCAATAGCCAACATCTCATTTGTATTACACACATACAATCATCATGAGATATCATCATAACACTTTTACTCATTAAATGTCAAATACGTTTTAAAAAGGAAAACAAAATTTCTCAAGCATGAGCTTCTTGCTCATAATTCATTTGGCTCTTGAGGTAGCAAGCATCGGTGTTTATTATGGCTTTCAGCAGTGCCATACCGAAAACCATTCTTCTTGCAATTTTCTCAACCTTCACTCAACCAAACCAATTGTTAGCATATCATAACAATTTTTAATTTCTCAAATCTCTTTTATACAAGAAAATAAAATTCCCCAAGCATAAGCTTTCTCCTCATATTGTTTGGCTCTTGCAGTAGTAGGCATTGGTCTTCTTTACGGGCTTACATCCTGGACATATCTAAGACCATTCTCCCTGCAATTTCCTCAATTTGCACACAACAAAATAGATTGTCAGTGATTTTTAAATTCCAATTTCCAAAATTGTTTTATATAGAAAAATAAAATTTTCAAACATGAGCTTTCTGCTCATAACATTTTCCTCTTGCAGTAGTAGATATCAGTCTTCCTTATGGGCTTGGATTATTTCCATATCCAAGACCACTCCACCTGCAATTTTCCTCAACCTTCACTCAACCAAAGAAATTGTCAGTATCACACACCTTATCATTTTGTCTTTGTAACATTTTCAACAGCTCCAAAAAGTGATCTCGGAATTGTAACAAAGAACAATTCAATCACCTTCGGCTAGAATTCATATTAAATATAATGAAACTATCCATCATTATGCATTCTTAACACCATAGAATTTTATAATACAACAAATAATTGCCAATAAAATAACCATCAATCTGTCAATACCCATGGCCACATCTACACAATGCATCCCTGCATTGACTACATAATACCATATATCTATGCCATGCATTCTACCATGGTGACTTGGAAGGTCTACCCAACGCCTCAACACATCATTCGAACTCTTCCCAATACTACCCGACCATTCAGACACCCTCCTCTTCAACCCATACACAACACTAGGAAACATAATACCGAACTGCTCTTTAGTGTCGACAAAGAGGTTGTAGTCCAAACATCAGCTATATAAGGGAAATCATTGAGCACTCACACAACGCGATAGCCCTTTCATATCCAACCATATCATGGTTTCACACATGACTAGCTTTATGGGTACTCATTGTTATAGAAGGAGTATGTCTCCTGAATTGATCTGGTTATGATCTTATAACCAATGATAACACAATATGAAACTAACATTTTATCTAAATGCATTCTAGCATCAACAACATTTACATACTCTAGGATTCAACCATTACATATCAATTTAAATCTTGAAAAATTAATTGATTGAATTCTTAGCTCAATTCCCTTCAACATTTATGTATCAGAAGCAACCAAATGCATACTTGCATGCCATTTATCAACCTACTTGATGCTACCTGATCAACGGGTATTTGTAGAAGCTCGCAGGCTTCCTCCTCCATCCTTTTGATCACCATTCCTACCACCCTCATGGATCTTCACATAGATGGAAGTCATAAGCAGCAACAACATCCACATATTTAACCATGCTATATCATTTTTCTTGAATACATAATCCATCATTAGTCATACTCAATATAACATCAATATTGCATGTATATAAAAACAAACTATTCTAAGTCCACAAGCATGTTGTTTGCATATCCAAACATGTACATATGCACAAATACACATCCATATGCACCTAACATTCACTATCAGTGTGCCTACTAATGCATATGCATTCTAACTTCATTGTATGCATCATGCACTCTAGTGCATTTCTGTTTCAGTTCACTTATTTATTTGTTTGTTTATGTTGTAGTTGGTTGTCCTCGAATTTTCTTCAAATCCTTGTTGCCTTGTGAGCTCCCATTATGCTCACATGACCTATTGTTCCTTAGTCTAAACACTTTCCAGTTAAGTTCCACTTGGTCATTCTGCAATCCAACCAATGTGTTCAATTTGTGACAACTTCTCTTAGGGAGTCATATCCAAACTTTACCTTTGTGAAACATTTTGACACCTTGGAATGAGGTAGCTCACAACATTTTGTCACTCTACTACCACAACATCCTTAAATCAACTTACCCTTAATCATTCCACATCCCTGTTATTACCTTTAGTTGTCCATTAGATTTCCAAAATTTGGGAATAGTTGTCTTCACTTTATTTAATAATTCCTTGTGAAGCCATACTTTTCCCACTCAAGACCATTTCCAATGGAAGTTTATTTTCATTCAGTGGCACTTTTCAAGTGAAAGAACCTTCATTATTTTATCCCTGATTTCTCTTCATTGGTATCTTGCTTCCACTTTGAACTCTGATATTAGAAGTGGATACCTTGGAATGAGGTAGCTCACAACATTTTGTCACTCTACTACCACAACATCCTTAAATCAACTTACCCTTAATCATTCCACATCCTTGTTATTACCTTTAGTTGTCCATTAGATTTCCAAAATTTGGGAATAGTTGTCTTCACTTCATTTAATAATTCCTTGTGAAGCCATACTTTTCCCACTCAAGACCATTTCCAATGGAAGTTTATTTTCATTCAGTGGCACTTTTCAAGTGAAAGAACCTTCATTATTCTATCCCTGATTTCTCTTCATTGGTATCTTGCTTCCACTTTGAACTCTGATATTAGAAGTGGATTTATTGTTCTGAGTAATTTTAGACAAATTAGCTAAGTCATAGTTAGCAAATCCTTTCCAAGCACTCCTATGCTTGACACATAGAGATGATTCACACATCACCTCCTATGCTCCTTAGTCTCTTTCACGTCAAGATTTGCATCTATCTACACATCTCTATCTTCAAGGCTATGGAGTCTTAGATTTCCTTTCTATTCCTATTAATGACATTCTTCACCCGCTCGATTCATGTCCCATGTCATAATCCTTATTGGTGTGCCTTGCAATTCATTCAGACTCTGTAGCATATGAATAATTATTATTTTGTTCTACTCTTCTCGAGTTCCTTATCCACCTTTCACTACTTTCCCTATAGCTCTTTATTGCCTCAACCAAATTCTACAAGCTTTGTCATGCTTCTATGACTTCGATATCCAATCCTAGGCTTGAATTTATCTGATTATACCTTTAATTTTGCAAAGTGTGCATGCAACCATTTTTGTTAACTACATATTATAGAAATTTTGTCAATTAATGTTGCAGGTTCTTTTTCTACTCAATTCATGAAGAATTATATCATATTTATCCCAATTATAATAATCCCATGTTATCCTCCTCTGAATTAGATTTCCAATGACTATTCTTATGCCCCAATATGATATCTAAGCTAAAAATTATGGCTTCTCGAAAAAACCATTTTCACCCCATTTGTGCATTTTCTCCACTGGTGAATTTTATTGAAATACCAACTTCTATCAACTGTAGAAGAAAATATGTCAGGAAATAGAGAAAAATTTGTATGAGACATAGATAAAAATAATGACAAGGAATTCATAAAAACTCTCATATTTTCAATTTGATGCTCCAGTAAAAAGCTGTAACAATCTGGCAATGACAACTTTGTCATTTTTCACCCCTTTTTTCGAGACCTTTTTTTTAGCAAAACTGACCATCTCTCAATATGTGCACTTTGAGAAAATTTTCACTAAAACAAAGTTGTTTGTCTTAATTATTATATAAAATGTCGAGTACAATTTTTTTTCCAATTTTGTGATCACATGTCACTTTCCTCCTCTAAAAATCTCAAAAATCCGCAAAAAGTGGCCCGAAATAATTGATTTTGGCTTATTTCAACATCCCCATTCCAATCCCCTTAGAATTTATTCAATTCCTTTGTGGGTTATTTCCATGTATGCTTTTTAGACTCTCTCCTAGAATTTTAGCTTAATATGGATCTATGCCAATGATATGGACCCATATCTTTAAAAACCACTATAGATCTCCTCTCTGTGGACAAAACCTAGAAGTTTCATCTCAATCTGACTTAATCTGCTCTAGTTATGGAAAAAATAAGAAAATGTCTACATAGTTTTTTTTTAAAAACTGATGGACAGTCTTGCCTATGTGGCAATCTGTTGACTTGGTTGATGACTTGACAATGACGTGGCTCTAACATGGCATTGACCACTGACCCATCGGACCAACTTCCATACTTCATGTTATAACAACCCTTTAATCTGCATCGTTGATCTCAAATCAGAAGAAATCTAGACCATTGATCCACTCTCTATAGACAATCGACAATTTATTTTGTAAACCAAACTTTCCCACCCATCTCCTTGACGCTTGATAATTGGCCATTGGCCATCAACCATTTTTCTTCGCAGACCAAAATTTTCCCACAAATCTTGTCGTTGCCCCATCATCGATGACCGTCCATCAATGAATTCCTTTGATGACTAACCTAGTTACAATTTCGCCAAATCCCGACCATCGGATGTCAGCGATCTCTTGTTCGATGTGGAAACTATGTCGACGTGGCATGACACATAGAGGATGATGTGGCATGACACTTCATCTTGAGGCATCAACTAGGCTGATGTGGCATGACACATGGATGATAACATGGCATGGCATGTCACCCTCCTCTTTCATTCATCGGCCATTGACAATTTTTCTTGGAAGAAATTTGAGGTTAGCAATGAATTTTATGACCCCCGACCATTGGCCATCGACGATCGAAGATTTCTTTTGGACGCATGAACTCACGTTGCCAATACTTTTCGATCCCTAATGATCGGCCATCGACCATCGAAATTTTCTTTTGGTCGAATCAACTCTTCGCCAAACTCGCCGATCCAACCATAGGCCATAAGCGAGTTCCTTTGACGAACTTCAACACTTAGAAATTTTGGCCAAAACCTGGGTGATTCTAGGTCGTTGATCTCCCACTCAAAATGATCTCGATAGTTGATTTTCTTTGACTTCCCAAACAACCAAAAATGAATACGGACCGTCGATCTTCCTCATTTTCCCAACCGCTGAAATGAATCTTGGTCGTTGATCTGATAACTTTTCCAAACTTTAAAACCTTATAATTTTTTAAATTTATCAAGGGTCAATCTGGGCCGTTGATCTCAAGATCGAACATGATCTCAACTGTCGATTCTTCAAACTCTACCCAACACTACAACGACCATTAAAACTAGATTTTTTTTACCTTTGAGGTCGAATTCAGCTCTGCAACTTGGTCGATCGATGCCATTAAACATCTCAGACAATTCCAGGTTATTTAAAACTTGAATCTTCTCACGAGTTTGTGGAATTTCTCTCTAATTTTCCACCATTTTCCCCAAATTCGCACTGACTGAAATTTGTGATAGTGAGTCTGCCTGATTTTTGCTCGTCCTGGCCCGTACCAATTCGATGTTTGAATCAAAAGCTTTGATACCACTCTGGAACGTACCTTGCCACCAAGCTAGGCCATGCTACATCAAAACACCCACTAAGAACGCTATGAGGATAACTTGTAACATACATGGTACAACAAATATTAGAACAATTTTCCTGGATACAGATTTGAAATGTACCCATTGCTAGGTTACTTTCAGATTCGCCCTCTTTGATTGATTACAATTTTTTGTTACATTCTTTAAAATAAAAAATCATGGATCCAAAGCATGCATTTAACGAACATATGCTAAACCATCCAAGAAAAGAACAACATGCCATACACAACAAATAATCAACAAGCATGCATATATAAATACATCTAATAGATAAATAACTACACAACGAAAATATACATATGTAAGAAAACTCAGAGAGCACTTATCATTAATTAAACCATTCACCAATTGGTTGGAGACCAACGACATTCCTCCCAACCATAACATCGTTGTTCCAAATCTCAACAACAGGTCACCCCCGATCCAGGGCTGTGAATCTACAAGGATGTGTCCTAGTTCGACTCTACACATTGCAGTTAACTAACAGGGTCTCAGGTTTTCACAACCACACAACAATCCTAATTTCCAGCTCTCTTCCCCTTTATCCTACACAACCCAAATAAATGAACCCCTTTCTCTGCCATGCAGTCCCTTAGGCTATTCCAATTTTTTTCCAGGGCTCCAGTGCTATTGGTAAGGAATCTCAATGTTAGAAACTCCAAGGATTCTTAGTTGTGGATGTTCTTTTAGAACTACCATCACTCTCATGCACACATGCATCCATTCCCTCCTAGAATGATCAATAAAACCATGCAACCATCTAGCACTGGCTCTCCTCCTCCAACCATTCACTTCCATGCACAGACCAAGAGAAAACAAATTAGAAAGAATGAGGAAGATGAGTGATTGAATTATTCCCAAACTAATGAGTGAATGAATGATTAACCCCCAAATGAATGATCAACAAAGAACAACCCCAAATATCCCACAGGTAGGGTTCATATAATTACAAGAACCAAGAACCACATGGCCTCCTCCAAATATCAACAATAGGTCACCCCCGAGATAGGGTTATGAATCTACAAGGATGGATCCTAGGTCGAATCTACACAAAGCAGTTAGCTAGCAAGCTCTAAGGTTTTCCCAACCATACAACAATCCTAATTTACAGCTCTCTTCCCCTTCATCCTACACAACCCAAAGAAATGAACCCCTTTCTTTACCACGAAGTCCCTAAGACTGTTCTAATTTCTTTCTAGGGTTCCAATGCCACTGGTCAGGAATCTCAATGCTGGAAACTCCAAGGATTATCAGTTGTGGATAGTTCTTTCAGAACTTCCATCAATATCTTGCATAGATGCATCCATTCCCTCCTGTAATGATCAATAAATCCTTACAACCATCTAGCAATGGCTCTCCTCCTCTATCCATTTGTTTCCATGCCCAAACCAAGAATACACGAATTAGCAAGAATGAGGAAGATGAGTGACTGAATTATTCCCAAACGAATGAGTGAAGGAATGATTAACCCCCAAATGAATGATCAACAAAGAACAACCCCAAATATCCCACAGGAAAGGTTTATATAATTACAAGAACTAAAAACCACACGACCTCCCCCATGAAGCTCATGTAACCACTTCCTCACATAAAACCAAGATGGGTGAATACAATAATAATAAAATACTTAGCCCCTTTAGCCCCATCAACCTACAGATCCCAAGGAAGTGTACTGTTAACGGGTAAATCGGTAGATGCGGACATGAACTAATCCCCCTAGATCCACTTGGATCTAGAACAAAACAAGACAGAACAAGACGCTTTCCCTAGGTTACGATCATTGAATTTAATTACCAAAGGAGGAATAGATAACGTACCTTATGAATCGCTTCCTTATGTCTTTGTTGATCCTTCTTTACTCCAATGCTCCTGTGAGATCAGATCTGTAATAACACAAATCAACCAACGTGAAAGCAACAATAGTGAAATTCAATGACAACCTAAACATGTGATCAAGGAATCATGTAATAAAATATCAATCACTTTATGGGAAAAAGACATGCCACCGTATTATATTAATGAAAGGTAGAAGATACAACTGAATCGCCTTGATGTCGCAAGTTCCCTTTCAGTGGCCCTTTGTTCTGACACACACATACATTTGCTCTGACATTTGCATGAAGATTTCTCTCAAAAACTTGATGGATGAATGGATACCTCAAGTATCGTTTGAAATAGGATTCTTCACACAGTCTTCAGTCTATTCTTTCTTCAGTCTCTATGCTTCTTTATGCTTGTACCTCTAACCTTTTCCACGAGAAGCCTATCATTATATAGGAGAAGCTGAAGTGGTTAAAGAGATGAGGATGATCCCATCAAATCAGAGAAGTCAGTAGGATCGTAACCATACGGACGCCACCTCATATTTCCAGAAGATTCCACTTCTAGAAGCTGCTAGAACTTCTTTCCTCTTTTAGTTTTAAAGCACCACCACGACCTGCGTATATAGCAGCCTGCGGAAATATCGCGGGTTGGCTATAGTGCAGCATGTGGAAATAAGGGATTTCAGCACTGTGTAAAGGGAGCAGCCCGCAACGACCTTCCAAAGATGCATCTTGCAAGGGTGAAAAGAGGTTGTTTTTCTCAGGCAAAATATTATATTGGGAACCTGAACACATGTTTATGTAATCATCATTAGGGTGACCAAAATAATCTGTAACAGAATGCCCCCCAAAGTATGAGGCTGGAACTCGAGATAACCGAAATACTTTGTAAAATAAGCGTGTATGTGTCAAGAACTAGGGCACGCCAATCAGGAACCTGCAAACAATCAAGCATCTGTACGATATCACACCATTTCTGAAGTAGGCATTCCCATGTTCAGACCATAAATGATTGAAATCATAAATGTAGGTCATGGCCACCAATTATACAACGTGGATCCATGCCAACAAGATTCTGCATAGCCACTAGGAATACATTGTGGATCCATGCATCAAAAACTCAAGTATGAACATAGCCACAAGACATACAAAGTGGATCTATGTGTCAAAACAAATCACAAATACTCCTTCACAACCTGGACCAAAAATGGTGAAGTCCAGGGTCTTCAATCCATCGTCCGTTAGTACGATTCTAGTCACGTGATTACAGATGTTGAAGTCGAACGTGAATAGAAACCACTTGATTACCAGTCATTAATGAAAAATGTTAACAAGTGCGAGGGAAATCACCATTGATGTCAATGACTCCCAAGGTACTCTAGTACAATCCAACAAGTGTGAATAAATGTGTTGAAGTCATACACTTGACAGAATCTCTCGATCAGGATCAATGATGTGGATCCACTTTCGAAAGCGAAGAAACCTGCCATTGAGGCATGCAGACTCTAAGGTACTAAATAATTTCTAAGTCTTTTTCCTAGATAATGATCTGAAGTCGACGGGAAAAGAGTCGTCACAGGAGGGCCTTGATGTATCCCCCATCAATGACACGAAATAAGTAACATATTTAGGGTAGAGAAAAATACATATGTGACTTGGGACTGACACAGGGAAGGCCGACATGGTAAGAATGGACAATTGCAGATGGTCGACTTGATAGAAGGTTTCAGTTGAACTTATCTTGAACATATGAATGACACGACAATGATCTTGGCAGTATTGACTCAAAGACGATCCAAGATATGAACTTGCAGAAGGTCAGACAAGAGACAAACGGATTACCCAACCCAGATTCAAATGACGAAAAGGGGTGTCATGTTCAAGAACGACGCTTATTGCCATTAATACAAATACAAAGACACATTCCTTTCCCAAATTTCCCCCCACCATTTCTGGCAAGTACCTCTTTATTTTTACGCAAGCTTGAGGAGGATAACATATGCTTGTCAATTTAAGCTCATCCTTCGGACGAGTCCCTCAGAGTACATTTAACGAACCCTAAGAAGGAGTGGTTTGGTCCCGTATGGGTCTGCCGATGTTTATTTAACGAGTCCAAAGATAGAAAACTCGAAGGTTTTTCATGTTTATAGAGTCTGTAAAAACACTTAAAAGAGAACTCTCTCAGTTCCTTTTTCGTAAAATAGTTTGACAGGACTGAAAAAGTGATAAACTATCGCCCACCAAACGTTTTCTTCAAATACTTTTACGAGCGTGAAAAGAACAAGGTCGCTCGACAATCTTTTCGTCTTTAGGGAGAATGAAAAGAGGTTAAATAATTCTTCACAGGTTTCGTTGTTTTCATGTTACCATAACGAGTACGAAAAGACGACAAAAGTATACTCGGTTACGTTCTCATTGATTTTCGAGCCCGAGAATGAACAAAGACTATGCTCGAGATTTTTCTGAAAAACCCTAAAAAGTAATTGTACATGCGACCAAAACAAATAAAAAAAAATGTCTATACTATGTTGTCCAAGGTCCCAATTTTTTTCCTGCAAGGAACAAAACACTTACAAGACCTTTAGAGTTAATGGGATTTTGACTAAAATGTATTTATATAAAACAAAATATTAGAAAAAATGAAAAAAAAAGTAATAAATAGAAGCAAAAAGTCTTTTTCACCATTGTATTTGCACTTGGTCAAAAACTTACCAAAACCCTTGTTTTTTACCTCAACTTCGTTGACGGATTGCGGAGGCCACAGGGGATCATTCAACAAACGGATTGCGTAAAAGAGGTAAGCATCTCATCTTCTATCTTTTCAATGGATTAATTTTTGTTTTTGATGGTAAAAAATCAATTTTTTTTGATGATTTGGGACTGTTAGTCGTGCGCTGGGGCCGTCGCGAGTGGCCTATAACGGGCCCTGCGGAAATCAACGATTTTCGTATGTGCGTTAAGGTGCGCTCGCGAAAATTCCTCACTATACTTGAATTTTGATCTCGGCGGCCAGAAAACTAAAATGAAAAGTGAACGTTGACTCAACAAAAATCCCAAAAATGTTGAAAAAGTGTGCTAAAGATCTTCTCTCTTTCCCATGCAGGTGTTTGCTTGCGAAGATGTTGGAATGGAGAGAGCGTGAACACGAAGAAGATGATCTTATGGCTTTAAATGATCCGGGGGCTGTGAATGCTTTCCGACAATGTGATCTATTAAAATTCTTCAAAGTTCAGGGCATGAGAGCCCAACGAAGATTACTAGAATACTTGGTTCATATGTGGGATTCAAAACAACAAGTGTTCCATGTGGGTGTTCATGTCCTCTCTTTGGATATTGAGGATATTTATTTCCTGACAGGGTTGTCACGTCGTGGGGCACGCGTGACTTTGACAGGTGGTCGAGGTGGTGGATTTCCCATGAGTGAGGACATTCATCGACATTGTGAACCTGATGCCGAAAGACGTAAAGGAAAAGTAGCAATCCGAGGTGTGAGAGATTTGAACCTCAGGACCATCCTTTTTACTGTTGCACGGATGGCAGGGAGTGCTTCACCACACATAGCACTCCAAAGTTACTTTCAATATGCTATTGAATGCTTGGAGCCTCGAGTATTCAATTGGTGTGACGACGTATTACATAGCATGAAAACTCAACTCACAAAAAACAAGAATGGGGACCTAAAACAGTTCGGTTATGGGTCCATTTTAGTATCTTTATTCCTAGAAAGAGTTCCACACCTACGCCTACAGGTGGAATGGGGAATACCAGCCCCGAGAGACCCACGAATGAGAAGATGGTGTGACCTGATGACACGGCATGTGGCAGGCCAGATTGTGAAGTATGGCGATGCATTCTTCAATTGATTGGGACTGCAAATCATGATGATTGATGATTATGCTTATGCCAGTCTAGACTTTCGGGGTGATCCAGATTTGGTTCTCTCTGAGGAATATCAGTGGGGAGATCTAGGTAGGAAAGACATTTGTTTTTTACAATGTTTTTAAGAGATTTTTAAAATATTTATTGTTTTTGTGTTTCCAATCGAAAGCCTAATAAAAAAATTTCGATCATGCAGATGTAGGGCCACACCGACCCCCGGGCTCTTCTCTTATTCAGAGGCGAGGAGAGGCACGCATAGTAGCTGGATGGGATGGCAAGTATTATGATGCGATAGAGCAGAACCTAGAAGGCTTGACGACAGACATCCCTGATATATCCATCGAGGAGACCCCGAGACGTTATCAATGCCATACTGTCGGCGTATCCGACTCACTTAGTTAGTTACTACGTAGGTTAGCGAGAGCAGTAGTATGCTATCGCAAGAGGCATCCATGATGCCATTTTGTAGGGGCCATGTGATCTATATTTTGATATTTTGATCTTCGGATGAAAACTCTTTTTGTGTGTATATATATATATATATATATATATATATATATATATATATATATACATGAGGTTTTTACCGGTTTACTCTGCTTTTTGTACAATATGTGAAACGTGATTGGAATTACAAATGTCTCAAATGTCTGACTAAAACATAATTATCTAGAGCATCAGTTAATGTATTTAGACATCTAGGAATGTGTTGATATTCAATATAATCAAAATGACGTTCCAAGAGGCGGATTCGTAAATATACCCGTAATAGAGTAGGACTTCAGATAGTATAGACATTGTTTAACTGTAGTACTACTAGTTGTGAATCAAGTCATATAATGAAGCAACAAATCCCAAGCAAAATAACACTAGTCAATAATTTGATGACCGCGCTATACTCTGTGATATTATTGGTCGCTTGACCGAGACAAACACCTTGTAGACAAATAAGTTCGTTTGAGGGTGCATAAATTGCCCAAGCAACAGAAGCTAGATTCTGGGTACTACGGCTAGCACCATCGGCGAAGCCAATGTAAGGTAGCGAAAACACCGACATCTGGAGACCAAACACAATGCAGGGTAAGTAGTGAGGGGTAAAAGTCAAATAGCAAAAACACACTAAAGTAACACACAAGAGTATGATACAGTAAAAATACAAGTGCTTATGTAGAGATAGGCTAAAACACCGACATCTGGAGACCAAACACAATGCAGGGTAAGTAGTGAGGGGTAAAAGTCAATTAGCAGAAACACACTAAAGTAACACACAAGAGTATGATACAGTAAAAATACAAGTGCTTATGCAGAGATAGGCTAAGCGTAGTACTTCTTCAAGTAAAGCCCATTTATGGGTTCACTCAAAGGAATGCCATCGTAATCTACTAACTCGTATGCTCCCTTCTCCAACACTCTTTTAAAAATATAAGGGCCTCGCCACATAGCCTCAAATTTTTCGGCTCCTAGCAAATCATGATATTGTTCATAGAGAACTAGATCACCTTCAGAAAACACGCGTGGCTTGACATGTTTGTCGTATTGGGATTTTACGCGTTTCTTCTGGGTTTCAATAACTAGGGTGGCATCGTGATGGGTTTTGTTCGATTGCGTAAGATACAATAGACGTTCCTCCTCAGTAGAGGTGTTTGGGAGAAGTTGGACGACTAGTTTTAATGATGGAATTTCACATTCAATCGGTAGAACAACTTCTAAACTGTACACTAATTGGATAGGTCCATAATGTTGGATAGGCCCACAATGTTGAGAACAACATCGTGTGCCAACTCATTTTGTGAATTTCGATAATTTGTCGAAGCATGGTAATAAGTACTTTTTTTATTGCTTCGACTTGGTCGTTGGCCTGTGGATGTTATAACCCTAAATTGCACCATACATGCTTACCTGGCATCAGGCCATCTCAGATCCCTTCTTTGCCAAAGCACTGCTGAACAACTCTTTAAAAATCCTCTTTTATAAAGGTCGATGTGCCCTACTCCATTACTGCACGCGTGTACATGCTAGTTGACCTCAAACAGCCCACGTGGACCGACAAAAGCACGGAAAAAAGAAAGTTGCCGACGGAACACACAACTCTGGGTGAGTTAACTGAAACTCCTGGCCATGCATGGGCGAGGGTTCGTCCAAATACCTAGCTTCTTCTAACCTATAAAAGAAGGGCTAGGGGTCCCATTTGGAGGAGGAAAACTATAGCAAAGAAACTCTGCCCATTTGCATATTCCCATTGTCCCAACACTTTAGCCATCCTTATGCCAGAAAAGAGACAAAGCAAAGAAGTTGGAGGACAATTGAAGAGGAGCCCAGGATCAGGTTCGCGGAGCGGTGGCCGATCTCGACTTTTTGTAAGTTGACTCATTCAAAGTAATAAAGAAAATGCTTTCCCCGTCCCAATTCATGAGTTATTCATAATTTGTTAAGTACATGTTTGAATTTCTAACCTGTTAGTCTATAGGTAAGATGCATGTGTAGTTGTTGCTTGTCTTGTATGCAGGTTAGCATTGGAAAGGAGAACTGCGAACAAGTGGTCAAGTGCGACAAGGGATCGACATCGAACGCATGAGGTAGGTTGATCTAGCCATGTTTTACTGAAAATAAATATGATTTAAGTCTGGGGACGAAGGTAGAAAGTAGATTTTCTCCTGGTCATATCTGCATGCAAAGCATAACCCTATTTGCTAGTCCGTAAGGAGATTTCCCTCACAACAGAATTGGCGACCATACTAGGGAGATCTCTAGGGTTCCTAGGAATTTTA
>ML788816.1:135042-155262 GCA_009831015.1 Picea engelmannii
AGCTAGCAGAGAGTCTGGTTTTCCATACCAGCTTTCTCTTATTTGCTTGACTGTGTTTTGTCGGGACCCACAGAGGTACACGCAGCCTGCATAAGGTCTGCACGTGTGTACCTGCGCCCTACTCTCTTACAACCCGCGTGTGAATACTAACTGAAGAAGTAGCAGTAGCGTGTAGAGCCCAGAGAATTTTTGAGGCAGACATCCTCTTCCCTGTCAGAATCAGACATTCTCAGGGGTTTTCTAGAGTTCTGTCTGAGTCTTCGTTGTTTGCAGTCTTATCTCATATTGTTTTGCTTTATGATTTTTCCTTACATTATTTGTTTTTTTTGTTAAAAAGAGTGTCCAAACCTTCTAGGGATCCTGGTTATTAATATCAGTGATCTCTTCCTGGTTTTGGGTTGTCTGTTTTCATTTTTTCTCAGAGTTTAGAGATACACGCGACATGTACAAGGTCAGCCCACGTGTACACGCCCTCTATCCCTATACAGCTCGTGTTCACATGCCTGTTGTTAGATTAACAGTAGCGTGCTTGTGCAGGATACTTTTTGTTGAGGGTAAGGCAGTCATCCTTTCCCTTGATGAGAATTATACTTCTTAGGTGTTTTGAATCTCTGTCTTAGCAGTCAGTAGCTTAGGATTAATCTTACCCTTAGCTTGCTTTTTCTCATTTAAAAGTTGTCATAAAAAAGTTTTTTTTTAGGGTTTTTAGACAAGTGCGAGAGTCATTTTTTAAAGTTGCTAGTGTGTGATTGGTTGAAGTGACTCTTTGTGATCTGCGATTAAGCCAGAATTGTTTTTTCTTGGTTTTTACTTGTTGGTATTTTTCTTTTTTGCTTTAAAAACATTTAAATAAAATAATAAAAAAATCTCTTTCATTTTCTTGTTTGGTTGAAGAGTGTGTTTCTGCATTATTAGCTAGGGAAAAGTCGTTTATTTCATAAGTTTTTACAGTTTACTTAGATCATAAGTAGCTTGTAGTCAAGTGAAATTTATTTTGAGTTTGCTATCCAAAATCTTCGAAAATTAAAAAAAAATTATTTTGAAAAGTTGTTGAAATTTTGCATTAAGTAAAAGTTTTTTGTTTCCATCTTTTTTATTCATTTTTTGCTTTCATCTTTTACACATCATCAGTTTCACTTTCATACCCCTTGACATAATACAAAGCCATAAAATTAACGCTAAATTTAAAATTTACTAGACTTTTATGTTTGTAGGGTTAACCAACTAGTTCAGGAATAGGGCCTTGAATTAGGTTGGAGAGGAAACTTTTCAAGGCCATTTAAAATCAAACATTGGAGTCTAAGTTAGGGAGTGTCTAAGTCCAATGTCATGAAAGTTATCCGGGACCCCCCTCTAACACAGGGGATAAACATGAGGTTGCGTGCGGAAAGGTAGCGGAGATAACCCCTCCAAAGTTGGACCAATCGTAGTGGAGAACACATATAAAGGGCTTGTTTTGGGATTCCATTGATTGCATTTGCCACGGGGCTTCGTGGGTCTCAAATCCGTTCGAGGTCCTCAGTTGTATTCCAGACCACTTGCTTTCGATACCCTTGATAGGTTTTGGGCTCGATACCCTTCTCATTGTGGTCTACCCGACTTTCGACTGTACCCGCCTGGTGACTGTTCACGCACTAGCAACCTAGTTGCCTATCTTTTTTAGGGACATACACAGGTGACTGCGGGGGTATACCGCAGTACCTAGGTCAGACATCGGGCCACACTTTGCAGAGTATACCCGGAGGGTGCTTCCGTGTTCGAGTTGCACTTGCACCGGTAAGTTGCTCTAGTGTTGGTTGTTGTAACTGTTCTTCCAATTAATTTAGTGTTTGTCTGTCTTATCTTCTAGGGACTTTTTTTAGTGTGTGTTACTTTTGAGCGTTTAGACTACCTTAGAGTGTCTTTGATCTTCTCACATAGTGGAGGATCATGAGCTCCTTCGGTCACCCAGGCTTCTTGGCCTACCGCCGGTTACACTTGAGCCACCCCCGCCACCATTGAGGCGAAAGCTAGACCAACAAGGGTCTTTTGAAGCGATCGGGTTACAAGCAATTGTGCCCGACCAACATCCGGAGGAATCGATCATTTTGGACCTTGAAGCACACGCTCTTGGCCTGGTTGAAACCCTAACCACTGATTTCTTGGCACCTTTCATCGTACCAATTCAATTTTACAAGCGCCAGACAATGTTGCACACAACAATGGAAACAAATGTTGTTACTCCCTCTAGGAATTCTTCCATTCCCACTACGGTCGTCACCACAAGAGATTTTTCACCTCCTAACCCACCGTCATCGGTCCGAGCCACCATGGTCTTGACCACTTCTACATCGCATAGTGGTTCGATCTCGTCTTTGGCGGCGGCCACAAACCCTTTCACACCAAGTGCGACGGGCCCTCCGTTCTCATACGAGATGCCTAGTTCGGGTACAAGTCCTGTAATTTCCTACTCCACTTTACAAACTTTAGGTCTGGGGGCAGGGAGCTCTAGTGATCCTCTGCAAGGTCACATAGGGGGCACTCCTGCTCCTTTTAATGCTTTCCCTTATGGAGGAGGTCATATCCCTCCTTCGTCCCCTTCACTCGGTGGCTCACTTCAGTAGTCCGTCGGGCAACCTATATACCATAGTTTATTTAGAGCGGGGAGTCAAGGACCACCTTCGCATAACATGCCAGTAGGTTCGACACCGTTTTCTTTGGCCAACACGTTTGGCAACAACGCCTTCTCTTCAGTCTCATTCCCGACTGGGGACAATCCCAATTTTGGACAATCTATTCCTATGTAGGGTACTATTCCTGCACAGGGGGCAAACCTAGGAACTTCCTCCGCATCAGGACCTTGGAATTCTGGGCAGGGATCCGTTCTCTCGTCTGAAATGCCGATCTGGGGTAATTCTTTCCACAATCAATGGAACCCTAGACAAACTACTATGCCCATCCCCACGGGACCAACATGGGGTAACCCTTCCCAGAGTCCTTCAAATATAATGCATGCCCAACCATCTATGTCCTATTTGGGAAATCAACCAATGATGTCTCCACATATGCAAAATCCATACACTGGCCAGGGCCCCGGTTTCTACCAGAATCCGGGTCAGCAGCCAAACTTTTCCTGGCAACCTGGTGCCAGTGAAACTCCAGGCCCCTTTTTCCCAGGTTATCACCAACAACCCAAACTACCTTTCCTGGCGACTTTGCACTTGCTAGATTTGACAAGGTTGTTGAATGACCCCATTTGTCACGATCTGCGTTGGCCTCCTATGTCGACGAAGTTGCCTTCGGACATTCCAAAGTTCGAAGCCAAGCCTAACGAAGATCCAGGTGATCACGTGACTACCTTCCATCTTTGGTGCTCATCTAACTCATTAAAAGATGACTCTGTACAATTGTGATTGTTTCAACGTACTCTCATTGGGAGTGCCGCGAAATGGTACATTGAGCTCGATCGCTCAAGATACTCTTCCTTCGGTGAGATGGAAATGGCTTTCCTAAACCATTTCTAGTTACCTGTGAGATACGATGTTGGCACAGAGCTGCTGGCCAATTTCGAACAGACGTCAGCGAACCATATCTCTGATCACATCCAAGAATGGAGATGCCGAAAGAGTCTAATCAAGGTACCAGTCCCACCAACATTCCTGCTTGAGTGGTTCCTTAAGTCTTTGGTCCCACAGTTATCCAAAGACGTCACAACATCGAGAGTATTCTCCGAAGAAGATGCCATCATGAGAGCTCAACAATTTGAGCTCATCTATTCTCAGTCTGGTTTATTATACAACATCTTTCCAGATGCGCCACACTCCATACTGGATAAAACTAGACAGAGAGTTAGACCACATGCGGATGGTATTGTTGGTTCAGCACAAACAAATCCCACTGAGCAATTGACGAAGCAGTTGTAGCAGTTATCTTTCCAACACACAACGGCCAACCAAACAACTACTTTGGCTGCTCCCCCTACCAAAATGTCGGAGGTACACACAGTGCAATCGACTAACCCAAAGGCCACCTAGTAGCTTGAAGGAAAGAAAAAACAACGAAATAAGGGTAAGGGGGATAAAAAACCTACCGATAATGCTGGCGGGGACAACACTGAAAAACGAAAGGTGAGGTATCCATGCAACTTGTGCACGGAAGATCACCCGACCCATCTATGTCCTCGGCTTGCAGAAGCTTAAAAGTTTGTGACGCAACAACATCAGGCTGTGTTGACCAATCCAGTTCAACATGGGCAAAATCTAACCCAAGCCTTTGCAAGCACGGAAGGGGGCAACCAAGACCCCTCTCTGCCTGCGAACAACCCCACATCCATGAATATATATATGGTAAGGGGTGATGCTTTTATATCGACTAGAGCACATGAATATAGTATACCAAGCACTTCTGAGAAGGGTAAAGAAGTTGACCTCCCATCTCTTCCCCTACAGATTGAGAAGACGTTGGGAGAAATAATGACACGCATTCCCAAAGGTGCATTTAAAAAAGCTTCTCAGAACCCAAACGCAAGGGCCGCCCAGAACTACTATGTGGTGGAGGATTTATCAGAGGAAAGCCTTCTTAACCGCTTTAGGATCTACCGAGACTTGTCATCCGGGTACAATCATGCTGGATACGACCGACTTAAAACCTCGTCTACCTTACCACGTGGCGTTTCAGATAGTAGTGGTTTATCCCATGAAAACTTTTACTCAGAATATCCTCCGCACGGTGGTTGATGAGGGCACCTCGACATGCGTTATGTCATTGGCATGTTGGAAGGCCATTGGCCAACCCGTTTTGTCTCCATCACCTACTCTTGTCACCGCTTTCGACGGTCGTTCATTCCAACCACATGGTATCGTTCCTTCTTTCCCCGTGCAGTTAGGAAGAAAGACCGTGTGTGTCGAAGTAGAGGTAGTCGATGCTCCCCTCAACTATAACCTCTTGTTAGGAAGGAGTTGGACTTATGCCATGCAAGCTGTGGTTTCTATAGTTTTCCGGGTCTTGTTGTTTCCACACGAGGGCCAGATAGTGACCATCGATCAATTGTCCTTCTCTAGACCTGACCCTGCTTTGGGGGCATCCACGGTCCTGATGATTAATAATCCTCAACCAGGTGTCGTCAACGTAGGGGTTGGTTTGTGCCCATATTTGATGGGTACCTTCGATTACCTGCCCCCTCAAGGTGATATCAAGTTTATATCCAATCACCATAAGGTTGAGATTTTTCAAGTTTCGTCATTCCACATGACTTACTTCAATGATCTATGGACACTTCCTTCCCCATCAACCACGATGGATGAGACAGGACACCCGTGCATGTCTATGCCCTTATTCGCAGCTGAAGTAGTGTACTCTTTAGTCCAACAAACTTCAGCCCACACTGATCCAGCTCTTGCACAAGAGTTAGATCCACTTCTAAAGCTTGTTTGGGCTCAGGGTTCTCTCGCTCACACCGATTCATTAGACTTAGTCTTGCCCTCTGATGAAGCAATAATTGAAGCAATGACTAGTCCGGATAAACCCTGGGAAGATCTTCATCACAGATCATACTTCCTCCCAGCGTTAAGCCGAATTGAAGAGGGAGAATTCACTGTGACCATGATGGAAGAGTGGTCTTGTCCTATTAATCCCTTAGCTACACACGAGGTTTATGCTGAGGGTAGTATGGCAACTATCGTTGAAACCTTACCGATCAATATCTCCTGAAACCCTGGCATCGTGGAGAATGTCTTCGTCGGAGCGGATTGCTCCCCCGAAGAGATTCAAATCTACACAGATCTTTTCAAAGAATTCCGCGACGTTTTCGCCTGGTCTTATGAGGAAATGCCAGGCATCGATCCAAGAATACTTGAACATGAAATCACAACGTATCCTGATGCCAAGCCGGTTCGATAGAATCTTTGTCCAATTAATCTTAAGAAAGCAGCAGCCATTAAGGTTGAGGTTGAGAAATTGCTAAAAGTTGGGTTTATATATCCTATCCATTTGACACAATAGGTGTCAAACCCCATGCCGGTCAATAAAAAACAAGGCATGATTTGTGTATGTACCGACTTCCGTGATTTAAATAAGGCATGTCCCAAAGATAATTTTCCCACACCATTCATCGACCAGATCATTGATGAATGTGTGGGTTGCGCAACCTTTTCTTTCATGGATGATTTTTTGGAATATAATCAAATCCAAATCAAACCCGAAGACCAACACAAAACGACATTCATCTTCCCATGGGGTACATTCGCATATCGTAAAATGCCTTTTGGTCTCAAAAATGCTGGAGCCACATTTCAGCGGGCCATGTCTTTTGCTTTCCATGACCTCAAGCATATAGTCGAGGCCTATCTAGATGATTTAGCATCACGATCTCACCAGAGAATGGATCATCCCACACACCTCCGACTTATCTTCGAACGTCGTTCCTACTTTCGGATTCGCCTGAATCCGAACAAGTGCAACTTCTGCGTAACATCAGGACGATTGTTAGGTTTCATAGTGTCAACAACATGGATCATGGTCGATCCTCTCAAGGTTGAGGCAATAATTCAGTTGCCCCCCCCCCACGTACAATCCTTCAACTTCAGAGTCTACAAGGCAAGGCGAACTTTTTATGACGCTTCATCGCCAACTATGCCGAAATCACCAAGGGATTTATGCACTTACTGAAGAAAGATGTTCCCTTTTACTGGGACGATGCGGCTCAACGCTCTTTCGACGCATTGAAACATGCCCTCACAACTGCACCTCTGCTCCAACCACCTAACTATAACAAAGATTTCTTATTATATCTGGTTGCAACAGAGTCAACCATTGGCATGGTTTTAGTTGAAGAAGATGACTTGTTCTCAGAATATGTGATCTATTACCTGAGCCGAGGCCTCGCAGGACCGGAACTTAATTATTCTCACATCGAAAAACTTACGTTGGCAACAATTCATGATGTTCAACGGTTCCGTCATTATGTTTTGTTTTGCAAGACCATCGTCATTGCTGTCGTGAATCCATTCCAGTACATGTTGACACGACAAAAGCACGAAAAAAACAAAGTTTCCGACGGAACACACAACTTTGGGTGAGTTAACTGAAACTCCCGGTCATGCATGGCTGAGGGTTCATCCAAATACCTAGCTTCTTCTAACCTATAAAAGAAGGGCTAGGGGTCTCATTTGGAGGAGGAAAAATATAGCAAAGAAACTCTGCCCATTTGCATATTCTCATTGTCCCAACCCTTTAGCCATCCTTATGCCAGAAAAGAGACAAAGAAAAGAAGTTGGAGGATAGTTGAAGAGGAGCCTAGGATCAGGTTCGTGGCGCGGTGGCCGGTCTCGACTTTTTGTAAGTTGACTCATTCAAAGTAATAAAGAAAATGCTTTTCCCGTCCCAATTCATGAGTTATTCATAATTTGTTAAGTACATGTTTGAATTTCTAACCTGTTAGTCTATAGGTAAGATGCATATGTAGTTGTTGCTTGTCTTGTATGTAGGTCAGCATTGGAAAGGAGAACTGCGAACAAGTGGTCAAGTGCGACAAGGGATCGACATCAAATGCCTGGAACAAGGTAGGTTGATCTAGCCATGTTTTACTGAAAAGAAATAGGATTTAAGTTTGGGGACGAAGGTAGAAAGTAGATTTTCTCTTGGTCATATCTGCATGCAAAGCATAACCCTATTTGCTAGTCTCTAAGGAGATTTCCCTCACAACAATGGATAGTAGGGGGTTGAGTTTTCATGTCGAAGACCCAACTTTTCCGTAAGCTCAGACATCATAAAGTTGCGAAAGTGGCTACCATGATTGGTAATGATAGCCTGTGGGATTCCAAATCGTGTAATAATGTGATTGAAGATGAATAGGGCTGTAGTTTTTCCCATGTTGTCGAATGTAGGCATCGCCTCGGCCCACTTCGTGAAATAATCTACGGCTACAATAATGTACCCATGCCCCCTGACCGAGTGAGGGTTACATGTCATGAAATTGATGCCCTATTTAGCGAAGGGTCCAACGGAAACTACAGGATGTAAGGGAGTGGGGTGGGATCTTATTTTGTTGTTGTATGTCTGGCAAACGTGGCATTTTTGGACGACAATAATACAATCTTTGAATAGAGAAGGCCAAAAATACCCAGCTCATAAGATCTTTTGGGCAGTAGCATACCCAAACATGTGACGACCACATGCTCCATAATGACAGTCATTCAAATCTTTCTCAGCCTCATCATAAGTGAGACATCGGAGAAAAACAGAGTCAACTCCACGGCGATAAAGAGTATCACCGAGGATGATATACTGACGAGCTTGGTAACGTATGCGACAATGGTCAGTACTAGACAAATCGGGCTGGAAAGCATGAGTCTGGAGATATATAATGATATCTCCATACCAAAGGTCATCAAAACTGATTAGAAAAAGGGATTCATTGGGTAATGAATCCTCTGCTACATTTTTCGTCTCAGAACAGGGAAGGTCACATATCAATTCAACAAACACCAAGGATTTCTTGGACTTAGCACGTTCAAACTCTAAGTCAAACTCCTGGAGTATCACAATCCATTTGGAGTATTTTCCCCCTAGCAACTGGTGTGTAAGAATGTGTTGCATAGGGTTGCAATAGGAAATCATGGTGATCTTGCGTAAAAGGATATAGTGCCGGAAATGTTGGATAGCTTGAGTAGCTGCCAAGGCCAGTTTTTCAACATGTAAATACTTGGCTTCAGTAGTCGTGATACTGCGACTCAAACAATAAATGACATGTTCGTCGTGAGAATCGTCCTCTTGGACTAGGACCATGGCGATGGTTGAATCTGAAGCAACGAGATAAAGGAAATAATCTCAACTATAATCGGGCGAGAAAAGTAGTGGGGTACGGGTTAAAGTAAATTTCAAAGTGTCAAAGTCTTTGTTGGTAGTGGTGTCCCATACAAATTCAAAGCCTTTCTTTAATATTCGAGTAAATCCGAGCGTTAACTCAACGTAGTTTGGGATAAAACGACATAGAAAGTTTGCCTTCCCTTGCAAACTTTGTAGCTGGCGAAGTGAAGAAGGAGGAGGGAGATCAAGAATGGCCTCAACCTTCAAAGGATCTACCCGGATCCCTTGACATGACACAATAAAGCCTAAGAGTCGGCCGGATTCCACGCAAAAGACACATTTGTGTGGGTTTAAGCGTATATGATAGAACTGACAACGAAGGAAAATGGCTCGGAGGTGGGTCGGGTGATCACTACGATGCATGGAATGTGCTGGTAGGTCATCTAAATATGTTTGTACAATGTGCTTAATATCATGGAAAGCATAAGACATAACACGTTGAAACGTGGCATCGTCATTCTTTAAACCGAAGGGCAGTTTCAGGTAGGCAAAAGTGCCCCAAGGACAAATAAAATTGGTTTTGTGTTGATCCGCGGGTAAGATGTTGATATGATTATATCCAGAGAAACCGTCCATCAAAGAGAAGATTTCACTTCCAGCGCAATCATCGACGATTTGGTCAACGAAGGGGGTGGGAAAGTTGTCTTTAGGACAAGCTTTGTTGATATACCTATAATCAACACAGACACAGATCATACCTTATTTCTTGTTAACCATAACTAGATTAGATACCCAATCAGTTAAAGCCACGGGATAAATAAAGCCAGCTTTAAGAAGTTTCTCGACTTCAAGCTTGATAGCGGCTGCTTTGCGAGGGTGGACTGGGCAAATTCTTTGCCGGATGGGTTTAGTGCCCGAGTATGTCTTGATTTCGTGTACAACAATATCGGGGTCAATACCATGCATCTCTTCATAGCTCCATGCGAAGATGTCACAAAAATCTTGAAAAAGGGATTTATACGTGACAACTTCATCAGTGGAACACGAAGCTCCGATGTGCACATTTTCAACAACTCCAGGTTTGATAGAGATTTCGAGGGGGATGGTGGGTGAAATCTTGCTTAAGTTCCCTTCGTATAACACATCGTGTGTGGAGTCGGGAACCGAAGTAATAACGACAATGGTCGATGGGGTCGAAATCCGTTGGTAACTCGCGAGGGTGTGTTGTTCCAGGAAGAGAATGGAATGATGATGTCCATCGTTCCACGAAGTGTCTTCCATAGACATAACTGACATAATCATCTCATCTGTGGGAAAAATCATGTGAAAAGGATCAAGAGATGAATCACCAAGAGAGGGGGTAGAGGAGGATGCCGATTGAATAGCTTGATAGGTGGATTCAATCAGACTTAAAGGTATCTGGTCACCATAGCGTGAATAATCACCAGGTTCGGGTATTAGCCATGGGTCAGAAGATTAATGGGTTTCACGAACGAAGGTGGAAATCATGTTGATCAAGGAAACCAGAGGTGGTGGAATGTCGGGTGGTGGGATCGGGAACATACCCATCAGAGTGGAATCTTTTAGTAGACCCACGCCGACATTCTCGTATCCAAGGGGTGTCTTTACAATGAAAGGTACGTTGCTGGTACGTGTGTCGGAGTTGAATAAGGCTAGTTGGTCAACTGTAACTACCTTTCCATGATGCAGAAAACGCATGATCCAGAAAAGAGTAGACATGACTGCACGCATAGAATCGATCCAGCTACGACCAAGTAGAAGGTTGTAATCAAGAGGTGCGTCAAAGACCTCAACTTCAATGTTGACCGTTTTTCCTTCTAACGTAATAGGCAACGAAGGGAGGACACCGTAGGGCTTAAAACCAGAGCCATTAAAGGCCTTGAGCATGTTGTGTGATTCAGTTAAGGGAGGAGAGCCGATGGATTTCCAACAGGCAATAGACATGACACACGTCAAGGCACCCTCATCAATAACTGTTCTACAAATGTTCTTGTCGGAGACAACAACTTGTATTTGAAATGCGAGTTGAGGGGGTAACCTTGGAATGTGATATTCCAAGTCAAAGATTATTAAATTTGTATCCGTAGGGTCGATTCCACCGATAGATTTCAATAGTGCCTTCCGTTGTGTAGGACAACTCTGAAGGACTTCGAGGGCTGACATCACAGATGGTGCTTGTGTCAGGTCTTCTACTATACTGTAGTTCTGGGCAGCACACACATGAGGATTGAAAGTAGACTTTCGAACCATACCCTTGGGAGGAGGGCAAAGGACTGTATCGGGGTTCGGTCGTTCGAGATGAAGAGGACCATTGGAAGGTGGAGCCGAGGGAGATTGTTGAACCGAAAAAGGTGGTATATAAACAACTTTCTCCTTGGAGGAAGGGTAATCTTTGGCATGAGTGGTAAGTGTGATGTCATTCTTCTTTGAATCACCGTTACACATAAGTACATAGGAGGTGGTGGAGGAAGAAGATTGATCATGGATGACCAATTGAACCTGTTGTTGAGAAGGGAAGGGTTGAGACAAGACGACATGGGTAGGAGGTTTTGGGGTCCCTTGGAGGAACTTCGTGACCTCAACACGTCTCGGACAATCCTTCGTGTAGTGATCATCACCACAAATAAGGGAATGATAGCAAGGTTTGCGTTTGTCCTTATCTTCAACAGGTTGTGTCTTGGTCTGATCATATTATGGGTTGTTATTCTTATCCTCCTTATTCCTACCCTTCCCTTTTTCAAATTTATTCTTACCGGTACGAGTCGATTGAACGACGTTCACTTCTGAAGTTTTACCGGTGGGAGGGGTGGGTGTCAGAGCAGTTTGAACATTAGAAGCATGGGATTTGGGTGTGGTGTGAGAGGTTTATGTAGATTGAGGTTGAGCATGGAAAGTGCCTATCACACCATCAACGACATGAGAGGTTGCTGGGGTCATTGAGGTGGTCGTGGTAGAAGGACGAGGTGCATCAGGAAGCAGATCGTAAAGAGTACCCGTTTGTGAATAAATGAGATCGAGATACTGGGCACGACTAATTGCATGTTCTTCTGTGATGACTCCACCCATAGCAATGTATTTAGATATGCCATTCAGGAAGGATTTCCTGAACCATTCTGCCAATAACTAATCGGGAAGATCGAGTTTGATTAGACGTCGTCTTTATCTCCACTCATGAATGTGATCAGAGATATGAGTGGCTTTACTTTGCTTGAAAGAACTCAAAATATTGGTTCCCGTTTCATAACGGATTGGCAACTGGTAGTGAGTGAGGAAAGCCATAGATAGGGTATTCAAATTGGTGAATAAGCCTCATGGAAATTCTATATACCACTTCGCGGTTGAACCTGCGAGAGTCCTTTGAAAAAGACGTAACCGAATGGAGTCATCCATCAAAGAGTTGGATGAACACCAAAGGTGGAAAGTCATTGCATGATTGTTTGGGTACTTTCCCGGTTTACCATCGAACTTAGGAATGTCGGATGGGAGTTTGGCTGGTATGACAGGCCAATGAGGAGAGTGACAGATAAGGTCATTCAAAATTCTAGATAGATTAGGGAGGTCAAAAGTGGCCAAAAAGGGTAACTGTCTATTCACACGAGGGTACTGGTGACTTTGGGGAGGAAGTCCTATCGGTATAACAGTAGGACCATAAGCAGTTTGCATATAATGCGAAGATTCAGGCATATTCGGTTGTTGGTGCAGAGGCATGTAGCCCATAGGGTTGTACTGGTTAGGGACGTTCCCTTGAAGAGGGATATTGGGTTGAACGTTGGAACCCCAGATGGAATTGGACGGACTCGGGTATGGTTGGCCTGTACTAGGGGGTATGAAAGAGCTAGATTGAGGCTGTTTCCCCCCAGTCGGTTGAGGATTACCTTGGGTAAGATAGTTCCAATACTGGGCCAATGCTGCAGGTATGTTCTGTCCATAGGGTGGGGTAGGTGGGGGTTTTCCTCTAACTAGGGGTTGTGTCCCAATTGGGGGTTGTGTTCCAATTGGGATTTGACCTCTGAAAGGGGATTGCGTTTGGCCCCCAGGGTGAAATTGTCCACTAACAGGAATCTGGTAATTAGGTGTGAAAGACTGAGTGGTGCCGGTAGGGTCGGCTTCTCCGACGAGAGGTGATTAAGACCTCCCAAAGGGGGGTTGGGGAAGTGTCGGAATAAAACCGACAATAGGATTGTGTCGAGGAGGAGAGAAAACTCCAGATGCTCCAGATGGAACGTGAGTAGGGATAAGGATAGAAGCATTTAATGCATGATATCCAGGGGGAAGTGTTGGGGTGAGTCTAGGCGAAAGTGGTGTGCCAATGGGGGTTTGGCTAGCCACCGTATTCCTGGTGGGAATAGTCGTAGTATTTGGGACCATTGTAGAATGGGCCATCTGAAGGGGATGGTCGAGTTGGGATCCACCGACTGGGTGTCGAAACCGCTGAATAAATAGGCAGTCGTAATGGGAGAATGATCTATATCAGACGTTTCAGGTAGCTCGTGTTCGACAAATATATCGACACTTGTGCCAGCACCGAAAATATACCATTTTAGAATGTGAGTAGACCAAAAGGGATCCTGACCTTTAGGGCTTATGAATGGTTCAGTTGGTACTCCAGAAGTTTCAACAATAATATCTTCGGAAGAATTTACCCGAAGAATACGTCTCTTGGAACTGTGAGGAATTCGAAAAGACTCTAGAGAGTTAGTTCCTTCCACTCGTGGAGTGGCAGTGTCTTGGAACCCACTCTGTTGAGGAGATCCCTCCAGTGGATTGGTAGGCAAGGGTCGAGAACCTCCCAGATCTTCTGGGGGTAGTCCGTGCATTCTACGTGAGTGACGTGGAGGGTCAATATTGGCGGAGCTAAATATCTTACAAAAGAAACTCTATGGCCAACTATGGAAACAAACAACACTCGCTAGTAGAATCTAGGAATCAAACCAAGAAAACAAGACCTCCTTATTTCAAATTCACTAGTTGGTGATGAAATCCAACATCGTCAAGATGAGACAAGAAGGGGCTAGTATAGGGTGGGAAAGTTACGCTGACGACCTGTTTAACGAACTTACACCTTGGTGCAAGCTCCCACACATAATCGTGGGTATACCCTCCAAGGAGCCCGAGTGAGTCTGGCCAACGTCGATTCCAGGTACCGTGAAGACTTGCCCTCCACAATCACCTTGTGTAAGACCCTAAGAAGATAGGCTACTAAAGTTACCACAAACAACAATGATGCCCTAGGGAACAATTGACACTCTAATCCACAAGCAAGGGCAGGGTATCGAGCCCGAAATCAACTTGAGAGGCTTCCACTCATCATTGTGGGTATACCTTCAAGCGACCCCCATATTACGTGCAATCTCTACATTGAGGCCAACAAAGCAGGGTGAGTGACTCTGCCAATCTCAATGTGACCTCAGGTTTGACCCTTGTGTGAGAAGGGCTTCCGAGGACAAAATGTTGCAAATGGATTTGGCCACTCCCTATCACAAGATACTATGGTGCATTTTGTGCTTTGTAGAGTGTGTCTCACCGCCTATTCCAAAGCTCTAGTCTAGCTAATGTTGGTGTAAAAGAGCCCTAGAAAAAGTTACTAGTTGAGTTTTAGAGTTTCACAATATTATTAAAGGTTGTTGTTACTCAAGAGGGAGACGAGAATGAAACCAACGTTGTGTGAGACTTTGAACCAATAACGTGTAAATAGAAATGAATGATGCAAACTTTCGTTCGATGAATTCTATCTACAGTAGGGAGGAAGAATTTTTCTGGAACAATGCAAACTACGATGTGCAATTCTCTTTTTGAATGTAGTACCAAACAATCATTAACAATGTAATTTCACTATTCGTTCTCTTTCAATATTTCAAACGCCAACATTTTTTGAATAAATGATTGCTTAAAAGACTTAAAAGACTTTAATTTTTTTTTTTTAGAAACCAAAAATAGGGATGGAACTAAGAAAGGGTAAGCAACCAATGAAAATAAAGCACTCAACAAACACCCAAATCGATCTTTCAATGGAGATAAAAATAAAAATTGACAAGAAAATGTCTCTTCAAATATGAACAAGAAATGTTTTTCTAATCATTAAGTAATCCAGAAGATGTAACCAACTTACAAATCCAAACCCAAAACAAAAGCTTTGATCGAGAAAGCACTCGGATGTAAGTTTAGAGATTATATCCTTGTCGATAAAAACAAAGATCGAAGAAAGGTCAAAAGAGAGGCGTTTGATCTCCGAAATCAATCAAGATCAAGTTGAAGCAATCAGAAGCACTCAAGAACTGGTATTAAAATCCCTTTTCCAGATGACTGAAACAGAAACTGGGCAATAGTAGAGGTCAAGACCCAATCCAAAAAGTTTTCAAACGTCGCCGCATGCAGGCAGTATAACGCAGTGCGGAAATGAGTGGTTTCCGTAGGCCAATAATCACGCAGGTCACGAAAATCCCGCACTGAAACAAACCATTGGGGTGCGGAAATGGAAAGTTTCCACAGGCTACCAATAAGGTGCAGTGCGGATGCGTTTCACAAAATAGAAATTTTTTCAAAAAGGACAAAGGGTCTTAGGAAAATTTTAAATCCAGTGAGTTTAATTGGATCTCCCACAGACTCAAAGACTGAAACATAATGTAAAAGATAGGCTATGAGAAAATGGCCAACAAAAAACCACAATCAAGTTGTATTTCCCCAGTGGAGTCGCCAATTTTGTTAACGGGTAAATCGATAGATGCAGACATGAACTAATCCCCCTAGATCCACCTGTATCTAGAACAAAAGAAGACAAAACAAGATGCTTTCCCTAGGTTGCAATCATTGAATTTAATTACCAAAGGAGGAATAGATAACGTACCTTATGAATCGCTTCCTTATGTCTTTGTTGATCCTTCTTTACTCCAATGCTCCTGTGAGATCAGATATGTAATAACACAGATCAACCAACGTGAAAGCAACAATAGTGAAATTCAATGACAACCTAAACATGTGATCAAGGAATCATGTAATAAAATATCAATCATTTTATGGGAAAGATACATGCCACCGTATTATATTAATGAAAGGTAGAAGATACAACCGAATTGCCTTGATGTCGGAAGTTCCCTTTCAGTGGCCCTTTGTTCTGACACACACATACATTTGCTCCGACATTTGCATGAATATTTCTCTCAAAAACTTGATGGATGAATGGAGACCTCAAGTGTCGTTTGAAATAGGATTCTTCACACAGTCTTCAGTCTATTCTTTCTTCAGTCTCTATGCTTCTTTACGCTTGTACCTCTAACCTTTTTGATGAGAAGCCTATCATTATATAGGAGAAGTTGAAGTGGTTAAAGAGATGAGGATGATCCCATCAAATCAGAGAAGTCAGTAGGATCGTAACCATACGAACGTCACCTCATATTTCAAGAAGATTCCACTTCTAGAAGATGCTAGAACTTCTTTCCTCTTTTAGTTTTAAAATGCTGTCGCGACCTGCCTATATAGCAGCCTATGAAAATCACGCGGGCTGGCTATAGTGCAGCATGCGGAAATAAGGGATCTTCGCACTGTGTAAAGGGAGCAACCCACGTCGGCCTTCCAAAAATGCATCTTGCAAGGGTGAAAAGAGGTTTCTTTTCTTAGGCAAAAGATTATATTGGGAACCTGAACACATGTTTATGCAATCATCATCAGGGTGACCAAAATAATGTGTAACATGTACCCCCTGGTATTCACTCACCTTCAGTTAGTATTCATAATAAATATAATGAAGCTATCCATCATTATGCATTTTTAGCACCATAGGATTTTTATAATGCAACAAATAATTACCAATAAAATAACCATCAATGTGCCAATACCCATGGCCACATCTACACAATGTATCCCTACATTGACGACATAATACCACATATCTATATCATGCACTCCACCATGGTGAGTTGGAAGGTCTGGCCAACGCTTGAACACATCATCTGAACTCTTTCCAATATTACCCGACTATTTGGATACCCTCCTCTTCAACCCATACACAACACTAGAAAACATAATTCCTAAGTGCTCTTCAGTGTCAGAAAATAGGTTGCAGTCCAAACATCAGATATATAGGGGAAACCATTGAGCACTCACATAGTGTTATCACCCTTCCATATCCAACCATATCATGGTCTCACACATGACTAGCCTTATGGGTATTTATTGCTAAAACATGAGTATGTCTTGTGACTTGACCTGGTTATAATATTATAACCAATCATAACACAATATGTAACTATTTTTTTTTTTATCTAAATGCATTCTAGCATCAACAACATTTACATACTCTAGGCCTTTAGCCATTACATATCAATTTAAATCTTGAAAAAATATCTGATGGAATTCTTACCTCAATTCCCTTCAACATTTATGCATTAGAAGAAACCAAATGTATACATGCGTGGTAGTTATCAGCCTACTTGATGCTACGTGATCAATTGGTATTTGTAGAAGATCGCATGCTTCCTCCTCCATCCTTTTGATCACCATTCCTACCACCCTCATGGATCTTCACATAGATGGAAGTCAGAAGTAGCAACAACATCTACATCTTTAACTATGATATATTGCTTTTCTTGAATACATAATCCATCATTAGTCATACTCAATATAACATCAGTATTGCATGTATATAATAACAAACTTATAAAAGTCCACAAGCATGTCGTATGCATATCCAAGCATGTACAAATGCACATCCATATGCACCAAACATTCACTATCAGCATGCCTACTAATGCATATGCATTCTAACTTCATTGTATGCATCATGCACATTAGTGCATTTCTATTTCAGTTCACTTATTTATTTGTTTATTTATGTCGCAGTTGGTTGTCCTTGAATTTCTTCAAATCCTTGTTTCCTTCTGTGCTCCCATTCTGCGCATTTGCCCTGCTGTTCCCTAGTTTGAACACTTTCCAGCCAAATTCCACTTGGCCATTCTGCAATCCAACCAATGTGTTCTTTTTGTAGTTGCTTATCTTAGGCAGTCATATCCAAACTTTACCTTTATAAAACATTCCAACACCTTGGAATGAGATAACTCACAACATTTTGTCACTCTAATACAACAACATCCTTAAATCAACTTACCCATAATCATTACACATCCCTACTATTACTTCTTGCTATCCATTGTATTTCCAAAATTTTGGAATAGTTCTCTTCACTTCATTTAACTATTCCCCACGAATCCATATTTTTCCCAGTTGAGACCATTCACATTGGGAGTCTATTTCCATTCAATGTCACTTTTCAAGTGAAAGAACCTTCATTATTCTATCCTCGATTTCTCTGCATTGATATCCTTCTTCCATTGTGAACTTTGACATTAGAAGTGGCTTTGTTGTTGTGAGTAATTTTAGACAAAGTAGCTAATTCATATCTAGCAAATCATTCCCAAGCACTCTTGTGCTTGGCACATAGAGATCATTCACACATTTCCTTCTATGCTCCTTATTCTCTTTCACATCAAGCTTTCTAACTATCTATACATCTCTATATTCAAGGATATGGAGTCTTAAATTTCCTTTGTATGCCTATTAATGACATTATTCACCTGCTGACTTCATGTCCCACATGAGAATCCTTGTTTTTGTGCCTTGCAATTCATTCAGACTCTGTAGCATCCGAATAATAATTATTTTGTTCGACTCTTCTCAAGTTCCTTATCCACCTTTCATTACTTTCCATGTAGCTCTTTATTGTCTCAACCGACTTATACAAGCTCTGTCATGCTTCCATGACTTTGATATCCAATCCTAGGCTTGAATTTATCTGATGATACCTCTAATTTTGCAAGGTGTGCAAACAACCATTTTTGTTAGAATTATACATATGATAGAAATTTTGTCAATTAATGTTGCAGGTCCTTTTTTCTACTCAATTCATGAAGAATTATATCGTATTTCTCCCATTTATACTAATCCCATGTTATCCTCCTCTAAATTAACTTTCCAATGACTATTATTATGCCCCGATCTGATCTCTAAGATGAAAATTATGGCTTCCTAAAAAATTCATTTTCACCCCGTTTGTGCATTTTCTCAACTAGTGTAATTTTATTGAAAGGTCAACTTCTGTCAACTGCAGAAGAAAATGTGTCAGAAACTAGAGAAGATTTTGTATGAGACATAGATAAAAATAATGGCAGGGAATTCATAAAAACTCTCATGTTTTCAATCTAATGCTCCAGTAAAAAACTGCAACAATTTGGAAATGAAAACTGTCATTTTTCACCCATTTTTTTGGACTTAGAATTTTCTTAGCAAAACTGGTTATCTCTCAATCTGTCCACTTCCAGAAAAAATTCACAAAGCCAAAGTTGTTTGTATTAATTCTTATATAAAATGACTAGTAAATAAAATTTTCTAGTTTTGTGAACTGGGGTCACTTTTCCTCCAGAAATCTCGAAAATCCCCAATTTCTCAGCATTGGTATCCTGCTTCCACTCCCATGCTTGGCACATAGAGATGATTCACAGATCACCTTCTAAGCTCCTTATTCTCTTTCACATCCAACTTTGTAGCTATCTATACTTACCTTCAAAACTATGGAGTCTTAATTTTCCTTTCTATGCCTATTAATGACATTCTTCACACACTGGCTTAATATCCCATGTGAGAATCCTTATTGTTGTGCCTCGCAATTCATTCAGACGATGTAGTATCTAGATAATATTTCTTTTGTTCTACTCTTCCCGAGTTCCTTATCCACCTTTCATTACTTTCCTTGTAGCTCTTTATTGTCTCAACCAACTTCTACAAGATATGTGATGCTTCCATGACTCTGATATCCAATCCTAGGCTTGAATTTATCTTATTATACCTCTAATTTTGTAGAGTGTGCAAGCAACCATTTTTGTTAGAATTATACATATTATAGAAATTTTGTCAATTGATGTTGCATGTCTTTTTTCTGCTCAATGCATGAAGAATTATATCATATTTATCTCAATTGTACTATTCCCATGTTATTCTCCTCTGAATCAACTTTCCAATGACTATTCTTATGCTCCAATATGATCTCTGAGCTGAAAATTATGGCTTCCTAAAAAAACCATTTTCACTCCATTTGTGCATTTTCTCCACTGGTGTAATTTAATTGAGAGGCTAACTTCTGTCAACTACAGAAAAAAATATGTCAGGAATTAGAGAAAGTTTTGTATGATACATAGATAATATTAATGATAGAGAATTCATAAAAACTCTCATATTTCAATCTAATGCTCCAGTAAAAAAATGCAACAATTTGGAAACGACAACCGTCATTTTCACACCTTTTTCTAGACTTATTTTTTTAGCAACTGGTTATCTCTCAATATGTGCACTTCTGGAAAAATTTCACTAAACCAAAGTTGTTTGTTTTAATTATTATATAAAATGTTGAGTAAATAAAATTTTCTAGTT
>ML788816.1:164922-175246 GCA_009831015.1 Picea engelmannii
GACCATAAAGGCGTATGCAATGGATGTGCACAAGGGAAGAATATCAAGAACCCTTTTCCGAAGCGGGACAACAAGACAGAAGGAGTCCTAGAACTCATCCATTCAGATGTGTGTGGCCCAATGCCATCATCCTCCATTAGCGGTTATGTATACTATGTATCATTCATTGATGATTACTCTCGTAAAACCTGGATATATTTCTTGAAGACTAAAGATGAAGTGTTCAATAAGTTCAAGGAATACAAAGCCTTGATAGAGAACCTTTCTGAAAGAAAGAGCAAGACACTCAGGTTAGATAATGGAGGAGAATATACCTCAAAACAGTTTGTGAACTTCTGCAAAGATGTTGGAATCAAGAGGGAACTCACTACTCCCTATAATCCCCAAAAAAACAGTGTAGCTGAATGGAAGAACAGAACCATACTGGAAGCTGTGAAGACTATGATTCATGATCAAGATCTTCCTATGTGCTTATGGGCATAAGCAACAATGGCAGCTGTTTATGTGCAGAACCAATTATCCCATAGTGCACTTGGGCTCAAGACACTGGAAGAGATGTTCATCGGAAATAAGCCAGAGGTAAGCCATCTCAAAATATTTGGTTGTCCAGTGTTTATTCATATACCTAAAGAAAAGAGAAACAAGTTGGACCCTTCAGGAAAGAATGGAATATTTGTGGGATACTGTGAGGTCTCCAAGGCCTTCAAAATCTATATACCATGTCAACATCACATTGATATCAACAGGGATGTGACCTTTGATGAAGATGTAGTGCTCAAGAAATCTAAAATATGCCAGCTTGAAGAGGTATATGAAGAGGAACCCGTAATCCCCAATACTGCAATGAGGGAGGTTCCCAGAGCTGCAGAACCAGTGAGGGAAGTCGTAACTTCCCTTGATGAGGAACTTCTAGAAGACCATGATATAGTAGAAGTGAAAGAACCTCCTCAAATGATGATCCTCCATAAAAGAAAGCCAGCTTGGGCTAGAGAGCTTATTCAAGATGGAGAGAAGTACGGTGTTCCCCAAGGAACCATGAGACAGGTGAAAATACCAAAGCCATTCTCCAGTTATATGACTTTGATGTGTGATCTCCTAGAAGAGGAGCCTACCTGTTTTGAAGAAGCCATTCAGAGGAAAGAATGGGCAGATGCCATGACAAAGGAATACCAATCCATAATGAAGAACGAAGTATGGGAAACAGTTCCCAGACCAAAGAATAAAGATGTGGTATCCTCCAGATGGATCTTCAAAATAAAACATGCTGCTGATGGAAGTATTGAGAAGTATAAAGCAAGATTTGTCACTCGTGGCTTTTCCCAGAAGGAAGGCATTGACTATGAAGAGACATTTTCTCCTGTGGCCAGATACACTTCGATCAGGACCATCATAGCTCTTGCAACAAAGATGAAGTGGAAGCTGCACCAGATGGACGTGAAGACAACTTTCCTAAATGGTGTCATCGAAGAGGAAGTGTGTATAGAGCAACCTCAAGGATTTGAGGTTGAAGACATGAAGTCTCATGTCTGCAGATTGAAGAAAGCCTTATACGGATTGAAGCAAGCTCCTAGAGCTTGGTATGGCCATATAGACAGTTTCTTGATGAGCTTAGGCTTTACCAAGAGTAAAGCAAACTCAAATATCTACTTCAAAATTATCCAAGGCTAGTGGTCACGGTTTGGACATGAGATCTGCGTGCACCCCGCCAGATCCTCCTTCCCCGAGCTAGGTCTAGCACAAAGCCTTTCACAGTCAGTTACAAGCACTTGCACTTAGCTTTACGGTCTCTCACAATATGCACATAGAATCTACAAATCATACTTGCACTTAGATTATCAGCCTTACATCACATAGATGCCTATTCCCCCCCTTACATTGCCTAGAAATCTATTTATATTTTACAAAATAGGCCTAAACATGGGTAAACCCATGGGCCGACATCCCATTCCCATTACATATTCCCAAATCCCAAAAAGGACCCAAAAAGGGGCCGAGATCCTGCGATCTCTGCATTGTCTTGCGCTCCGTCTTCGACAGACTATCGAAGTCCCAAAATAGGTCAACATGACCAAGAATCACCCAAAACTTGGTCAAGGGCCAACACATCTAATCATATTTTTTTTTCATCGTTAACTTCTCCAAAATAATCTAGAACTTTATCTTTAAGCTTTAACAAATCTTCCTCTTCAAATAAGAGCATTGCATGTTCATCCATTTGTGTGTCCATAGATCTCCTTCAAGCTTGTAAGGCTTATAGTGAAGGCCTTCTCTGATACCAATTGTTGGACACACCGACCACACTGAGAAGGGGGGTGAATCAATGTGAGTCTCTTTTTACAACTCTTTACAAAACACCTTAGTTAGCAATCACCATTGACTCATTATTCATTACTTCCATTCACAACTAGTTGTTTACATGTAAATATATCTCAACACCGTACATCATAAATAAACCATCACCATAAAGAACACAAGGAACAAAATATATATACATAAGTTTTTTGTATTATGTGTTACATGAGACTAGAATCTCAGGGGTTTATCAACACCAACTCAAAGAGAGCACCAAATCTCAATGCAAGACCCAACTTGCATATATCAACACCAACTAAGAAGAGGAATCCAATCCTCAAGTACAAGATCCAACTTGTAGACATAATCCAATATCTCAATAGGTACGTGACCTGTCTATACTGCAACATTCATATGTAAGCGACCTTCCTATACTACAACACGCAGATGTATACATTCTTCCTTCTGTCAGCCTGCGTACACCTTTAGAAACTAGGGTTTCTGAAAATTCAAAATTCTAGTCCTTCAGACCCTTTTTGCCTCTGTCACATTCAATTGTGACCTATCACTACCCAACCTGTACCATCCCAAAAAAATATACACCATCCAACAACCTATGCATGTTCCTCATGCATACACCATCACATATCATAGATATCTCTCAATCATATCAGAATTGAACTACTCAACTAGCCAGTCACCATCTACCATATCCAAACACCACAACAACCATACAAAGAATGATTCAAGAATTTACCATACCATGAGTAAATCTAAGCATCAAGATAACATATAACTATACCAGAACTTCTGTAGCAGATACGAACCTATAGAATGATATCTTGGGAACTTGCTTCAGACTTCAGGAACCTGACACTAGCATCTACTCAAGATTTTCTTATCCTTTTCAAGTATACTCGCCCTGGCCTTCTTCAGCTCGCGTATGTACGTGCCCTGGCCCAAGACATCTTTCATACAGCTTCTGAAAACTAGGGTTTTCCAAACCTCCGAAACTTTCGTCGTCAAATTTCCTCGCAACCTCAGATTTGCAGAACTTTTGATGCATCCATGAGTACCTGTAATGAGTCTTACACCAAAAATTGATATTCAATATACTCAAGAGATTCACACCCATAAGAGACCCTTGATCTCTTATTTATACTTCTCCAAATTGAAGATGGATCCAGAGAAGGTGAGGGCAATACGAGAATGGCCTTCTCCAAGAAGCGTGTTTGAAGTAAGGAGTTTTCATGGCTTGGCAAGTTTTTACAGGAAATTCATTAGGAATTTCAGCGGTATTTGTGCACCCATACTAGAAACCATAAAGAAGGAACATGTATCTTTTAATTGGACAGAAGAAGTTGAGAAGAGATTTAGAGTGTTGAAAGAAAAGATAGCAAAACAACCTGTTTTAGTTCTTCCATATTTTAAGAAGACTTTTCAGTTCAAATGTGATGCGAGTGGAGTAGCCATTGGCACAATTTTAAGTCAAGATGATAAGCTTGTTGCTTATTTCAGTGAGAAGTTGAATGATGTTAAGAGGAAGTATTCAACATATGACAAGGAATTTTATCGTGTAATTCAATATTTGAAAAAGTGGAGGCATTATCTTATGCCGAAGGAGTTTTTTTTGTATACTAAAAACCAAGCTTTGCAGTTTATAACTAGACAAGAGAAATTGAACTAGAGACATGCCAAATGGGTAGAATTCATGCAAAATTTTACTTTTGTTACTAATCATATTAGCGAAAGCGCTAACAAAGTTGCATATGCTTTGAGAAGGAGATGTTTGATCTTGCAGGAATTCTAAGTGGAGACTTTGGGATTTGAACACCTCAAGGAGATGTATCAAGAAGACCCAAATTTCAAGGAAGCTTATGAAGCATGTGAGAACCCTTTTCTAAGAGACAAAAATCAATGGATGGAGTATCTAATCCAAGACATATTGTTATTCAAGGGAATTCAATTGTGTATCCCGAAATGCTCAATGAGGGACAATTTGCTAAAGGAGAAACATATCGGAGGATTGGATGGACACTTTGGCCATGATAAAAAATATGCGCAGTTGAGTTCTTCATAATATTGGCCAAATATGAGGTATGATTTGAATAAGTTCATGGAAAAATGCATAATCTGGCAATATGATAAAGGAAAGCAACAAAACACTGGATTGTATCAACCATTGCCTATTCCAGACAGGCAGTGGGATGCTATAAGTATGGATTTTGTCCTGGGATTGCCAAGAACCTAGAGGGGAAGTGATTCAATCTTTGTGGTGGTTGAAAGATTTTCAAATATGCCACATTTCATACCATGTTATAAAACCAGTGATGCTACCCACATAAATTTTTTTTTTTTCAAGGAGATTGTGAGATTGCATGGGTTTCCTAGGAGTGTAGTCTCAGACAAATATACTAAAATTGTGTGCCACTTTTGGAGGACCTTGTGGAAGAATATGGGGACAAATTTTTCTTTTAGTTTAACATATCATCCTCAGATAGCCGAACAAACTAAAGTAGTGAATCAAATTTTAGGGAATCTGTTAAGGAGTTTGGTCACTAAACATAACAGTCAATGGGATCAAATTCTTCCCCAAGCTGAGTTTTCATATGACGACTCACCGAATAGGAGTACTAGTAAGAGTCCATTCCAGATAGTATATGGGATGCATCAAAGAGGAACTTCATAATTGAGATATTTTGGACGAGATGAATTCCGAAGTGCAGGAGCAGAGGACTTTGCTGCAAAAATGCAAAAGTTGCAAGATCAGATCAAAAGACAACTACATAATAACAACCAAAAATATAAGAGCAGAGTAGACTAGAGGAGAAGAGAGTAAATTTTGAAATTGGAGATCAATTCTTAGCACACCTGAGGAAGGAAAGATTTCTGAAGGGGAAATATAACAAGATGAAGATGAAGAAGATATGACCTTGTAATATTCTCAGAAAATTCTCTACAAATGCTTATGAGATTGAACTGCTAGAGGAAATTGGAATATGGCTAATATTCAATGTAGCATACTTATACCCTTACAGGATGGATGATATAGAAGGGAAATATGATAGAGAGGAGATTCAGTGGAAGCGATAGATGCCCATAGCAGAGAAGCCACAAATAGAGAAGATTTTGGACCACATGATTGCTAAAAAGACCAAGAGAAAAGTTTGTTATCGGTGTATGGTTAAGTGGAATATGCCAGTTGGATAACTGAAACTGATATCCAGAAACATGGAAATATAGTGGAGGAGCTCATGGACAGGAGTCCATGAATATTTTTGTCAAGAGGATTATGATGCAGGAGCATCACCATCAACATTCAATGAGGACAAGTGGAGGACAACTGAACATCCAATGCGTACATTCAAATTGGTTTTGGATTCCAAGGAGAGAGCGTCACTTTAATGTTTTGAAAATATTGTAATTAAAGGCCCATAAGATTTAGAGGCATGAGCCATTGTAAACAATCCAGGAGACTGTAATTTCTTTAATGCCCAAAGGATTGTACATATTTGGAGCATTGACTCATATCTATATTGTAAAATTTCATTTATTTGTAATAAGCTTAGTGGTAGAATTCTTTAATTATGATGTGAAATCACTAGAGTAGTCAGAAGGAAGGCTCAAGAAGCCCCTCCATTTATAAATGTATGTAATATATGCCCAAAAGAGGCTGATGAAGATTATTATATTTATTGTTGAGATCATTGTGGTTACTGTAGAGAAAGAGAGAAGTTGAGAGCTATGGGAACTCTTGTAAATGTTTTCCTGAAGGAATATAATAGAGGATATTTACTTCACATGTCTGAGTTTTCTTATCTCTGAGTTATTTGGGTAATGTTATGTTATCTATTTTTTGTGTTTATATGCATATGTGTGTATTTCATGTTTGAATGAATGAACCTTTGATGTTATATAAGTTTCATTTGTTTCTCTTCTGAAATCCTCGTGCAAAGAGTGCACAGTGGCCACGTAAGGAGTGCAAAGGCAGATTCATTTATAGAATTGATAGCTTAGGAGAGATAGAGTGAATATCGTAGAGTGAGTGAAAGGAGTGCATATATACTTGTTTGAGTATAAAAATATTGAAGGATAGACCCGTGCAAGGAGTGTACAGGGCCAACACTTAGTGAAGTGTTGAGAGAGTATCAAGGAGAGCAAGCACAAGGAGTGCGCAAGAGATTTTTTTCTAAGTCTCAAGCTCGTGAGAAGTAGCGCACGGTGTGCACTAAGGTTCTACTAACTTATAGTGACAAATATCAGGAAGAATAGCGAGCGAAGGTCCTTAGAGAAAGGATTCATTTTGTTTGGAGGTTGAGCGGACGAGATCTGTTTGGGAGAATCTAGAGTTTTTCACAACCGTCAGATCTGGAGAATGTGCATGGGTGCTAACCCTTTAAGTCATTAGGACTTCGTGAATTCGACATTTTTAGGTAGTGTGTTGTGGAGGAGACAAATTTCCTGAAGTCCCAGAGTCCGAAGTTAATCTAGACTGTTGGTAGACGGGGGACACATGTCCGCAGATAAACAATGATCCAAAAGTCTATATATCTGGTGAATCTGAAGTGTTGTTGCAAGAGTGTGAAAAACTCCTGAAGCTCCGAAGCTTGGAGCAGATCCTGACCGTTGGTGTTAGGGCCATGTGTCGGCAGATCGGAATCGGAAAGTCCAGGAGAAGGGAGGCATAAAGTGTTTTGACTTGATAACTCCCGAAGGCCCAAAGGTCGGAGTAGATCTCGACCGTCTATTGAGAGGGACATGTAGATCATAGATCCAACCCTTCGCTAGTTCGGGGTTTGGAGGATTTGATGTGTTGTATCGTGAAGAGCTCTGAAGCCTGGATCCCGAAGTAATATTAGGTCATTGATTAAAATCATACATCAACCATCCGATTTTCCAGTTGAGAGTTCATGCATCCAGAGGTGTTGCACATTTAGATAGGGAAAAATCTTGAAGCCCAAAGCCCCAAAATTTTCATGAACCGTAGATGAAGGCATGTATTGTGAGCTGTTGATCCCCACCTCTATTCGACTATTCACGAATTTGACGTTCAGGAGGATTGTTGTCTGTTGTAGTTAGAACTCCCGAATTCCAAAGCTCTGAAGTGCTAGATTTCCTGCTGGTTAAAGAGCTTAGCCCATGGTTTTGTCCCAAGGTCACGTGGATTTCTTTGCTGACATGATAAGACCCTCACACACGTAAATTTGCACACAGGGAAAAGAGAAAAGGCATGTGGTAGAGTATTTGAAGGGTTAAGAAAGATCCTGAGAGATATTTTAACTCCCTTAAGTGAACGATCCTAGATAGGGAAGCCGTGCGAACCCCATGAGTGGTGGGGGTTTGCATCAAGTGGTATCAAAGCGGGAAATACGATCTGTGAGAAAAGGGAACACTTAGAATCATGCCACCAAGAAGACACATGGGGAGGCTTGTAGTGAATGTAGCCATGGAAGAGGAAATGAGACAACTTCGTGCAAGGTTGGATTCCATGGAGACAACAAAAATAAGAGCACTCGAAGATGGCGACGTTAGTGAATATGTAGAAGCAGAAGAAGTTGTAGGTGGACAAGCAATAGATGAGCGATTGACGAGGGGTGTTTTCAAGATGGGAACTAAAGAAAATATGGAAGTACCGATGTATGAAGGTAATTTAAATGTAGAAGAATTGCTTGACTCGATAAGTGCTTTAGACAAGTACTTTGACTATGAGGAAATTGATTATGAGAAGAAGGTAAAGCATGCAGTGACCAGATTGAAGGGACATGCGGCTTTATGGTGGGATGAGTCGGAAGATGACAGAAGGAGGAAAGGTAAGACCAAAATCAAGATTTGGAATATAATGGTAGCTAAGCTCAAGAATAAATTCATACCCAAGGATTATTAGTTAAATCTATTCAGGAAGTTGCATAATATGAGACAAAAAGGTTTGTCGGTGAAAGAGTATACCGAAGAATTTTATAAGATGAACATAAGAGCAGGACATGTTGGCCCTTGACCAAGTTTTGAGAGATCTTTGGTCAAGTTTGACCTACTTTAGGACTTCGACAGCCTATCGAAGGAGGAACACAAGACGAAGCAGAGATCACGTGATCTCGACCCCTTTTTGGGATTTGGGATTATGTAATGGGTATGGAATGTTGGCCCATGGGTTTACCCATGTTTAGGCCTATTTTGTAATATATATATAGATGTCTAGGCAATGCAAGGATAGATAGAGAATACATCTATGTGATGTTAGACAGATGGCTAAGTGCTAGATCTATGTGATCGAAGGATTGTAGGAGCTCTATGCATACTGTGTGAAGCTTGCAGAGCTGAGTGCAAGTGACTGTAGAAGGATTAGTGCTGTAACCTAGCTCAGGGAAGGCGGATCTGGTGAGGTGCACACAAATCTCCTGTCCTATGCGGAGTAGGATTTTGTTTCTCTACCCATGTAACTGATCGACTGAAGACAATAAAGAAGAATATTTGGTGGACGTAGCCCCAGGGTGGGGGTGAACCACGTATATTTTGTGTTTCTCTGCTTTGTGCGATGTCTTGATGTGTTTATGTCTTTACTTGCTAAGTGCTTTGATATAGATATATAGATCTACTTATTCTTTATGCTAATGATGTATATGGATGTAGATCTAACCTATGTGAATGTGCTTAAGTGCTTGAATCTGCTAGATTTAATCTACCTCTTTATGATAAGTGCTTAGATACATCAGATCTAAGTGAATTATGCGATGCTCTGTTTTATCTGCGCAGTAGAATAGTGGTTAAATATTTATGAACTGTTGGTGCTAAGGGCTCTGTTAGGTATTACAATCACAGATCTGTGTCCCAACTAAGGTTACAGACACCTAAGTCCTGCAACCACCCCTGCCTCTACCTTGGGTGAGACTTCATCTGGTTCGCAGGTGTTGCCGAAAGGGTCGGTAATTAGGGCTTTGTTGGTGCACTGTTGTAGCGTTGAACCCTGGGTTTGCCCCTGTGCCAACATGACACATGGAGAATGATGAAGAAAAGGTTGATAGGTACATTAATGGATTGAGGTACAAAATCTAGGATGAGATTAACATGATGACAATGAGAACTGTGGAAGATTCTTATTCGGTAGCCCTGAAGGCAGAAGAAAATTTGGCAAGGAATCATAGTCAAAGGAATAGAGGAAATAGTCTTAACAGAGGAAGATGAATCGTCAGAGAGAAGTTCCAGAAACCTAGAGGAGAAGCTAGAAAATATAACAGTTAGAGAGAAAGAGGAGGAAGTTCTAGAGGAGGACACAATGGAGGAAGAAATTATTTTCCTAGAGGTAAGGGAAGAGGAAGATGAGAATAAGTGAAGTGTTATGCATGTGGAAAAACATAACACATGTTTTGGGAATGTCCTAAAAATAAAAATGCAGGAGTTAGAGAAGCTCACATTTTTGAGGCACAACATAAGAATGTGGAGACATAGATGAAGGTAGAAGAAGGAAGATCACTCATTATGAGGAAAACTTTCGTAAAGCCAGAGAAAGAGGTACAAGAACCAGTCCATAGGAATAGTTTGTTTAGAACTACTTGAAAGACCAGAGATAGGGTATGCAAGGTGATGATAGACAATGGGAGCACTGATAACTTGGTATCCATGAAAATGGTGGAAAAGCTGAAGTTGGAGACCACTACGCATCCGAATCCTTACAAGGTGTTGTGGTTGCAGAAAGGACATCAAGTCATGGTAAGTCGACAATGTAAAGTTGAGTTTAAAATAGGTGGCTATAGGTGTGGTGAACCAAGCCAGTTCACCAGGTAAATACCCAATGTAGTTAGGACAACAAGTTATAATCCATAAATGATAATATACTAAATAATAATGTATATGAATATGAGATGATGAGTACAATAAGAATGAGGGCCTTATATACCCATGCAGAGGTGCCCTTTCGTGAAGAGACGTGACCTTTCACTGGGAAGGTGTCTCTTCATTATTATTCATTAACTATTTATGATGTATTTATACTTATTATTATATATTATGTTCATAACATTGCCTTCCCATTAAAAAA
>ML788816.1:175346-189633 GCA_009831015.1 Picea engelmannii
ACCCATGCAGAGGTGCCCTTTCGTGAAGAGACGTGACCTTTCACTGGGAAGGTGTCTCTTCATTATTATTCATTAACTATTTATGATGTATTTATACTTATTATTATATATTATGTTCATAACATTGCCTTCCCATTAAAAAATGCTTTGTCCTTAAAACATACTTATGGAAGAATTATCTCTTGCTCTGGCTTGTAATATTGTCTCCTTATTCTTTATTCCTGAATTAGTGATCGTTGAGGACTTGAAATGATAAGATCTTCTAAGTGTTGAGTAGAATCGTCAAACTGTAAGGGAGTATGCCCACCCTAAATCGATCTTCTGCAAAACTAGGATTTAATAGGGTTCTTGTAGAAAACTTGATGTATTTCGACTCCCGTGATAACTTCTACCTTGAGCATCATTTGTAATGGAGGTAATAATTTTTGACATATTTTTCATTTGTTTCTATGGATACCTTGACTGGTTGAAGTATCGATTTTTGTGATTAGGATGTCTATAAGGCATACTTGCAATCTGATATTTACTTTGTGTACTTATAGCTTCTTCTTGATTATCTTTTGGAATTAAGTCTTCTTCATAGCTCTAGATTGATTCTACTTGGATATGTGAAGACCTCTTTACATCAATTGAATTTGCAAACTTTTGTGTTGTAAGGTTGACTGGGTATGTATTAATTCCCTTATCCATAATCATGTTTTTTTCATTTGAATATTTCTATATCTCCATAGGTTCAGTCATTGTCTATTTATCCACCAATGATTCCTTATTGGTAAGTTGTTCTAACTTGTTTTGTACCGTCTTCTTATCACTCTTTATCTTCTTAATCTGGGTGAGTAAACTTTGATTATGGGGTTTTAGGCGACAAATTTCTGCGTCTTTGTCTATGACGATTTTGTCACATTATTTTTGGATATCAAGTATTGACTGTTGTTTTTTTGACAGTAGTGTTTTGGAGATCTGATCAAGATCTTTTGACATAGATATTGAATTTGACTTCACTGAGATGTCATGTAATTTTATTTTTTTCTTCTTGTAGGAAAACATTAATTTTTTTTCTCAAGGTTTAATATTAAGCTACCCAACATCTCTAACCAAGTCGAGCTGAGGATTATATCAACCTCTTTTCATATACAGTTGTAACCTCAAAAATCGATACAAGTTATTAATCTTCGAGTGTCAATGATAAGTCTTTGATGTCATATTTATTGAAAAAAAAAGTCTTTTGTTTTGATTACATTTGTCTTTGGAATTATTAATTGATTTTCCAAATCCATACTTATGTGATTTTTCTTCTTATCTGGGAAAATGTGGATGCTAACTTTTTTTCTTGAATATTTCCTCTAAATGTTAATAATCCGATGAATCTAGTTAGATGATTTTTACCAGAAAATATTCCTTCCTTAAAATCCATTTTTTGATTTGAATTGACTTTATAATTATTATAATATCCCTTTAATAATAATAAGACTTAAACTTATTGACTTAATAGATATCTTTATCTAATATTCCTTTATACTCTTTTAAGAAAATAATCCTTGATAATTCTTCTTTATATATATATAGAGTTCAAAAACTTTGAATATTTTCTTATACTTAAACAAAAAATAATTTTATATTCACTTAATTTTATTTTTTTTTCCTTGGTAATTAATGAAAAATAATTTAATATTACCTTCACACTTTTCAAAAGAAATCTTTTAGTTATACTCCTTCCTTAACTCACATAATTTGTGAACTTTTAAAACAACCTTTTTTTTATTAAAAATTTTGACTTTTTTATTATATGTCCTCTTATCATTTTCACCACATATTCTTCACTTCTTAAAATTAATATAATGTAGAAGTTAATTTTTTTTTTTTCCTTTCTGTTTTGTTTTAACAAAGGTCACGACTTTTTGTTAAACAATGACAATTTACCCTTTTACTTCTATGGCAATTGTATGGATTGGTATAATGAACAATAGAGTTACTGCACTTAAAATCATACGAAAAATGTTGTTCTGAATAACTTGTGGTTGCACAGTTGTAAATAGTGGATATTGATGTACGCATTGATTGGTAATAATATTTTGTTTTTACTCTTTTATTTTTCTTTCTAATAGGCAAACAGATATTATTTTCTTTTTCCTTATATATATATTCTTTATTTTTTTTATCACACACACACACACACACACACACACATACATATATATGCATTTTTTTTCTTTTTTCTTTATGGAAACAAAAACTTCTTGTTCAAAAAATTATTTGACGTGAATTTCCACGATAGAGATATTTAATTCTTGTGCTGAAGTAAGAGAGCTTGAATTTACCGGAAAATTTTTGGTAGTTTAAACCATTCTTTTACACTTTATTTCTTCTCAATATTCTTGTCAATGCAAGGTGGAAGGAATCTCTTTACTTTTTATTTTTTTTACTTTTATTTTTTAAAATTTTTTGGGTAATAGTTGATTTTTCTTCAATATTGTATTTTGCAGTGGAAATTTTAGACTTCAAATGGCCAAGGGACAATTATGGTCAAGGACCAAAAAAATTAGAGAGACTCTGTTTGTGGCCAATAGACGGATCGAGACGAAGCTCTGATACCACTGTGGTGAACCAAGCTGGTTCACCAGGTAAATACCCAATGTAGGTAGGACAACAGGTTATAATCCATAAAGGATAATATATTAAATAATAATGTATATGAATATGATATGATGAGTACAATAAGAATGAGGGCCTTATATACCCATGCAGGGGTGACCTTTCGTGAAGAGACATGACCTTTCACTGGGAAGGTGTTTCTTCATTATTATTCATTAGCTATTTATGATGTATTTATACTTATTATTATATATTATGTTCATAAAAATAGGGATGAAGTTTTATGTGATGTTCTACCCATGGATGTTTGTTACGTTCTGTTGGGGAGACCGTGGCAATATGACATGAATGTCATACATGATGGAAGGAAGAATACTTATACCCTTGAGAAAAATGGGTGTAAACATATGTTGTTGCCAATAGAAGATAAGGGAGTCAAAGAAGAGGCTATTCCTAGTATACTTCTCATGAGTGGGAAGTAGCTCTTGAAAGAAGTTAAGAAAGACTAGAAAATATAGTTGTTGTTGTAGGTAAGTCGAGAGTCATCCTTACAAGCACTTCTATGAATGATTTTCCTACAAAAGTTCAGGAGTTATTGGATGAGTTTGTTGACATTGTGGTGGATGAGTTACCTCATACTTTACCGCCCATGAGGAGTATCGGTCACCATATTGATCTTATTCTGGGAGAAAGTTTTCCAAACAAAGAAACATACAGATTAACCCCTCAAGAAAATCGAGAGTGTCGAGGAAAAGATATGAAATGATCTTACTCAAGCATTTTCAGATTCTTCTTAGCTAAAGAAAAATAGACGGGAATATCACCCTATGTTTATAGCCATCAAAATTAATATCCTAACTCACAAGTATTGGTTATAAGTGCTTAGGTTGTTTCTTTATAAATAAAAGCTTGCTGAAAAATTCATTATTTATGTGTTTTTCTGAACATAACAAATGTTGAAATAAACATAGAGACAGAAGTAAACACAACAAGTCGATAATCAAGACATATGAGACATAAATAAATCCTTTATTTCATTCCAATTCATCAAAGAGTCACTCTCTTTACAAAATTTCATGAAGAATTTTTAGACCAAAGTCAAACTTAGACGTCCCCGATGAAACATACAGAAGGAATTCTGACAGAAAATAAAAAACTGAACTCTAAAAGTTGGATCAACTTGCCACAGATTGCTGCCCACTTAACTCTACATAATAGCCTTTCTCAGTCATGAAAACTAATTCATAAATAGACAAGTCTACACAGACTATCAAATATAGATTAACACCTCTAAAAAACAAGTGTCTGAATGATGTAATTCAACCCTGAATCTTGCCGTATACAATAAGACCCCGCTATCATAAAAAATAATTAGGCCTGTGATAAATTAAGGAATGAATGAAAACTGAACTATCTCAACACAAACTCAAAGAGCAAACCTTAGTATGCTTCTCCTTCTATTCTCCTTTTGTTCCTCCCCTTCCTCTTGCCTTTAAGCAAATTAGAGTTGGTTGAAGTAGTTGAACTACTTCATTAGTTAAGTTAACTAAGAACTCAACCAACTTTTTAGTCAAGGGGAAAAGTAATAAATCATAATAAGGGTTTTAAATAAATAATAACTAGTAGGTGGGACCCCTTGTGACTCCCCTTTAGCTCTTAACAATCATAACATAATTAGTTAATTAAACCAAAAAATCCCTCCTTATGACTCCCATGATCACATTCATGTTTGACAATTTATCTCATTGATATTTGAAATTATTTTCAAAAAAATATATTACTCATATATCCAAAAAAACACACTTTCCAAAACTTCTGAAATCAACTGTCATCAACGGTAAGTAAAATAAAACTTAAAATCCATATTTTCCACTCTGAGATGCAATCTTTCCCTTGTTGCTGTTGTCACCTTTTGATATCTCTGAATTTACCTTCGGTTATGTTGAGCCTTTAGGCCTAATCTTGCTGATCACATGAGAACAATCGTCCCTAAAATGCATCCGAGAGGACACATATTTATCAGAGCCATTGGATGGTGAGGAAGGGTCAACAATGGCTTTTTCTTTATTAGGAGCATGGCGGGCCTCAGTTTTCAACCTTTTACTAGCATGGTAAGATTGAACTGGTGAGTGGATAGGGGTAGCTTGGACAATCTGATTGATAGGCAGGAGAGTAGGTAAAGACAAATTGGGCCAACCATGATGTTGGGAGACTGCCAGGTGGACAATCTCTTTCCATCCATCATTTTTTGGAACCTCGAGTTGCAATGAGACATGAGGGGGAACGAGAATACCAGGGGCTTGTGGAGCTTGGAAGGGAGGCCTTTCAGGCCTAGGTTGGACCATTCCTTTCCCAATCCAATTGAAAAACCCAGCCCGAAATAGTTGGCCTAACTCTTGAGAGTCAACATCAAAGTGAATGGAGAATATTGACCTTCTCGGGTCCCTGTTCCAATTACCTCTTCCTCGGTTACCTCTGCCATGGCTACCTCAGCTGAAAAAGCTCATTCCTGTATGCATGATTGATTAGAAAGTAGTTTCTTTAACAACCATACACGACAACTCTTTTAAAATATGAAATAAATTTTGGCTAAGTAACATATCAGACTCATGCAATCCAATCCATACAAATTGTATAACCGTTGTCAATGAGCAATGGGTGAACAACGGTTATGGGATATGCGAGGGGTTTGTATTGAGCGAAAAATGTAAAATGAGGGGAAAAAGAACACGGTTACTGCTCACTGACAACAACAATCAACTGAAATGTAAACCAAAGAACATATCATTGTAATCCATCCCTATGATCTTAACCTGTCACAACATAAAGCTCCTCTTAACTGTAATTATTTTAGGAACAAGGAGTGAGTAATGAATATGGGAACGTGAGGGGATTGTAATTAGCGAAAAGTGGAACACTGGTAGGGAAAGAGAGCAGATACTGTTCATAAAATTAATTAAGTAATCCATAAAACCATTTTATATTAATTGAAAAAGATCCAACACTCACCAAATAATCATCAATTAAACAACTAATGTGTATAATTTAATCATTTCTCTGTATTAACTTTCTCACTGTTCCCAATTAAATTTCTAACACAGTGTCATCAAACTCAAAACAATATGCCTTCCAAAACAATCTGTATAAGTGTTCCGTTTCTTCTTATTTGTCCCATTTAGTGTTTAAAACATTTTCCAAATGAACACACAATCACTTGTTTCCACTTTGTTCAACATCAAAACATTAACCACTGTCCATGAATTATTTCCTCAATCAAACATAGACACAAAAATCATGCCCAATTCCATTCCTCTAATCAATTTAATAATCAAATTGCAAATGAAATCATACTGTTATAAAACCCGTGACCATCTCTGATGGTGTAATCAATGATATCCATAACATATACAATGGACAACCAAGTCACAACTATCACGATTTTAAATTGCAATACTCTCGATTGGCAATTAAAACACACAGTAACAACAACCACCATTTCAACTTAAACATGTTGTAGGAAACTATTGGGCTCTAAAGATGTCTTAAAATATAACATTTATGCATCATCCAAAGGTAGGCGTTGGCCTAAGTGTTTTACTTGTTGCGTACGTAGGTTCTTACCTTCCGTTTTCAATACCCGTCCTCCAGATATGCAACCCCTGCAAAGGGACAATAATCGTAACAAAAGGAACAACAATCGTTCCATTCAAATGAACAACAAAAGGAACAACAATCGTGACAAGGGAACGACAATCGTTATATTGGGCCGAACTGATGTTGTATTAATTGAGTTGTAGTACTTTCCCAACTATCTAATTTGTCAACCTGGGGTTCGTAAAATGACAAAGCACACACAAAGTATATGCAAGATTGAAGTGGGACTAATATAATCTAATGTTTAAGATACAACTAAAATTGAATCATTAATCTAACACACGACTGAAATTGAATCATTAATCTAACACATGACTGAAATTGAATTAATATAGTTGCATAAATGAAATTACTCTAAGAATAGAAAATTGCGTGAAGGAAATTAATCTAGGAATGGAGAATTGCCTAAAGGAAATTAATCTAGGAATGGTGAACTACATGAAGGAAAAGCAAATACAACATGTGAAGAGTTGAATGACACAACAACATATGTGAGATCTCACCAATGAAACAATCTTATATTACAATAATCAAATCAATCTTTATAAAAGAATAGTGAAAGCATGCAAACCAAAACCACAAATCAAATCTAGGAATCCCTTTCTCTTTCGAATCCTAATGACTGCCATTAATGACTACTCTGATTCTAATTAATTGAATCCTCTAATTGAATCCTAATTGAATTCTCATGAAGAGAGAGCACTCTCTTTTATACATGAGAGCCTTGAAGATAAGATAACCATCTCATAATTACAGATCCACTTTTCTCTCAACTATTTTCCCATTATTACAAAATATAATCTCTTCAAATCCTCACACATATCTCTCATATATCTTGGATAAGATATTCCAACCAAATCTCCACGATCTTCTCCTTGGAATGGGATTGAATTATCTCCTCAAATCTTGAAATGGTGGAGGAAATATTCGAGAAGTCCTTTTGAATTAATCCTTCACATATTCCTACACATTACAAAGCTCACACATTTTTGAGATATATATGAAAACATGTTGATTTTCTAATATTTAATCACAAATTCCCTTTTAATACTAAAATGAATAAAGTGGAAAATAATAAGGTGAAACCCAAATGTATTTATGAAAACGATGTCATGAAAGGCTAATGGGGCGATGAAATGTGAAGAATAATGAAGGGAAAGGTGGATGAAAATAGGACATTTCTAAACCCCAATAGAAACCCACACATACCAATGCATCACACACAAAACATCGCTGTGACTTAATCAACTATAAACTAATGCTGGGTTAATAGTCTAATTGTTACAACATAAGAGACAACGACTGTGTATCCAATCCCATTTCTCAAATCAACCAATTAACCATGCTGAGCTATCGATTTGACTGTTATAATAAACAATGCAGTGACTAGATACCAATAACCAAAACCACTGTCAATGTTATCAACAGAGATGAGCCAACAATCAACCATTGTCATTGATACCCCGCCAACTCATAACAATCAACAATATACCGACAGGATATAACTGGCTCCATATATTAAAACCAAACTTTGAATAATCAAGGGTTCGCTCTATGGAACCAACACAAGAAGACTGGAGTTGACCACCAACAATAGGTGAGAAAATTTTGAGACAACACGGTGGACACACATGCCATATCACCAATAGCTTTGCAAGACGGGGTGACAGTTTTCCAAGTAGGAGAGAGTATGAACAAAGGAGCAAAGGCTTCTTGTTGGCCTGTAATAACATTGAGAACACACAAGGTATAACCCTTTTGGTTTCCCAATCAACCCGAATAATGATGATAGAAAACATGGCCACGAAATAACAAACAATGCTAAATCCAACATCTTGGCATAATAGACACCCAAACCAACTGTGCAGAAACCACAATCATATACAAATCCACGACCAGGCGAAAACGATAATAGTGACTCATGGTGGTTCAAAATCAAATGCAACAACCAAATACGATTGGGTATGTTTACAAGAACTATGTGGAGACAACCAACAAGTTTGGATGTAATGAAACCCTCCAAGCAAAACCCATAATACAACAGAGAGACTTTGTGTCTTCTATCACACAAAATTATTAATGAAACATGACTTCAACTATCCAATCCTTTCATTTACAGTGAACACACATAACCAACCATTCCAGAGAAATATCACAAGTTTACATAGTTGCTGGTCTCAAGAAAAGCATAGACCCACACATCACCAATCCAATATCTATTTCATAACCAGAGCGGGTTCATGGATGGCAAAAAAGACATACCTGTAACCAAAAAATCCTTAAAAATGTGAGCTTGGTCGAGCAATTCTTCCCTTGCCTGAAAATCGGAGCTTAACCACAATGAAACACAATTGAACAATAACCAAGCTAGGGTGACGACCAGTGGGAGAGGTATGGAGTGACATGCAATAAATGCACGTTGCCTCCATCCTCTACTCATTCAATTCCTTAGTACGTGCCAAACGACCCTTCATTAATCCATTTAATTAATCTATGCATCGAACTTAACATCCATCACTTGTCAAATGCGCCACCCCATATCACATTTAACCATTGCCAACTATACCATAACACATATCAAACGTGCTTTCATATAACTCAATAAATCGTATAGCCACTAACTTTGTTAGCTAGGACTAACAACAATCCTTTTAATTTCATTTGCATATAATGTAACATATCATAACATAGTATATGATATCCTTTCTTCCATTGGATTTGTTCCATATTTCTTTTATCTTTTGTCATGACTAACATGTGTTTTGTGCAGGTGCAATATGTAACAGATCATGGTGCTAATAGAAATGTGATAACAATGGATATAAGCCATTCACACAATATGGAATTTAGAGCTTAGAGCAATTAGAAAAACCACATAATAGGCATTATCCATCTGCTATTATGTCACAAATAAAACCAAGATTTAACAAATCATGTAGAACCCTGTAAGCAATGTCGAACATCAGCATAAACATGAAATAAGAACCAGATCTGATCTCCCAATATACAAGGGGGTCCCACCTACTAGTATTATATATATCATTAGCTTATAATTATAGGATTTAGCAATACTTTGCAAGAAAAATCCTCGTTGCGATTTTTATCGTCAACAAACTGGCGACTCCACAGGGAAATTTGTTTTCAATAGATTTAGAACTAAGAACTTATGGTTTCGTAGACCAAGAACAACATATCAATAAGATATAACCAGGAAGATTATGCATCAGGGGGAAGTGAGCAGATTTAATGGAAAAATGACCAGGAATTTGGGAATAATTCATGAAAAATGTTAAGTATGAGGGGGTTTACCACTGTGTGCATAATCATTCAACTAGAATATGCTCTTTACTTCAAGGAGAAAAAATATGGATTTTCTCTTTTAAATTCTCAAATGGATGAAGAAATGGAAAGCAGAAGCGGGAGATAACCACTTTCTTTAAAAGACAACAGTGAAGGTAGATAACAAATTCAAGTGCTTTCAGGGGGACATCATAACAACTATGTAAGCTTGATTGCTATTGACTAACAATATCTTGTAGGAGTGTCACTGTGGCAGAACTGATCCAATATCTTATTCTTGACCAGAATCAACTAAAAGACGAAAAAGCAATAAAAATCATGACAAAATTAAGATTACAAAATTTAAAACAAGAAAAAAAAATGACAGAATTGTAAAAGCAACAGGAAATTTCTAAAAATAGAAAGAAGAAATCAAACTACTATAAGCAGAAATGAAAAATAGTGAAAAAATGAAAGCAGAGCTAGACTACTAATATACAAAAAATCCAAATAGTGTTAGAACTTTTCAAGTTGGTCCCATGTAATGTTTCAAGTGAGAACCGTTAGTGCTGTAGGGAAACAATCGCTCTTGTAAATCCTTTAGAATGTAAGAATTAATATCCAAGACAAAAGCAATTTTGAAGGGACCCAAAAATAACACTTGAAACTCTGAGGTAATTAACAACCCTTTAACGTATATAATTAGATCATCAAGATAGATATGAATACTGATTAATTCATCAAGAGTTATTTGTATAGGTATTTTAAAAGTGGTACTTGCATCAGGTATGCTAGAAATCATACATTCATAAGTCACAGTACCCCAATCAGTGATAAAGGTGGTTTTGTAAGCGTCTGCCTCTTTTACCTTGATTTGATTGTAACGGGAAAAAACATTAAGTAAGGGCATCATCTGTGATCCTGCGACTTGTTGCACAATCACTTCTATTTTAGGGAGAGGAGAATAACCTTTTATAATAGCTTGCTTAACTGCATGAAAATCAATGCAAAATCTTATATGTTCAGTGGATTTCCGGACAAGGACCAAAATTGAAACCCATTCAGAATACTTGACTGGAAAGATGATACCAGCCTTCAAGATTTTTTCCAATCCTTTTCGAATAGTTGCTTCTAGTGCAGGGTTTATAGGTATTTGTTTTTGCCTAACTGGTTTTATGCCTTCCTTGATGAGGATGGCATGCTGTATAAGACCGAGATCAAAACCACGAAGATCCTCATAAGACCAAGCAAAAACATCTTGAAATTCACCAAGTAGCTTGGCAAACTTCATTTTCTCTTCATCAGAACATTGGGCACCTATTTTAACCTTGTTTGGAGCTTTGGGTGTCCCAATGTTCAAGGAGATGGTTTCACCCACCTTCCTTTTCGACTCCTCTTCTTTATGTTTCTCTTTATTTCCTACATCACTCGATGAAAATGAACTCTCAAGAGGAGTCAAGCCCTTAGGAATCTTGTCATCTTATATGGATATAATTTCCTTGGGCTTAAGAGGTTCATTTTGAATGAAAGCACAAATTCTCTCATCGTCAGGGAAAACCTGCCAAGATTCTATATTGTCAGGGATATGTGGACGATATAGAGATTGAAAAGTACAATCAGGTCTATGAGGCAAAAGTTGTCGATTAGGAGAAGCTGCAAAGACAACTAACCAATTAGACATTGAGTTTAACTCCCTCTTAACATGAGTAATGTTGAAAGGTAATAGGTTTGAGACAAGTGCCCAAACAATTTATGTATCTCGTTTCATCAGCTTGTTTCTAGGAGAGTATATCTTACGTACAAGGTTCACAACAAGCTCAGAATCTCCAAAAACTGAAAGGTGACCACAACCAAGATTATAGGTGTTTTCAATGCCTAATAGTAAAGCTTCGAATTCAGCGACATTGTTGTTATTGGGTAAATTGGTAGATGCAGACATGAACCAATCCCCCTAGATCCACCTGGATCTAGAACAAAACGAGACAGAACAAGACATTTTCCCTAAGTTGCAATCATTGAGTTTACTGTCCAAAGAGGAATCGATAACAAACCTTATGAATCACTTCCTTATATCTTTGTTGTCCCTGCTTCACTCCAGTGCTCTTGCGGAATCAGATCTGTGACAACACAAACCAACCAATGTGAAAGAAACAATAGTAGAATTCAATGACAACCTAAACATGTGATCAAGGAGTCATGTAATAAAACACTAATCATTTTATGGGAAAGAGACGTGCCATCGTATTATATTAATGAAAAGTAGAAGATACAACCGAATTTCCTTGATGTTGCAAGTTACCTTTTAGTGGTCCTTCGTTCCAACACACACATACACTTGCTCCGAAATTCGCATGAAGATAATCCACAAAAGCTTGATGGGCAAATGGTGGCCTCAAGCATCACTAGAAACCAAATTCTTCACACAGTCTTCAGCCTATTCTTTCATCAATTCTCTGCTTAATCTTGCTTAACCTTTTCCATGAGAAGCCCATGATTATATAGGAGAAGGTGAAGTGGTTAAAGGGATGAGGATGATCCCATGAAATCAGAAGAACCAGTAGGATCACAACCATATGGACGCCACCTCATATTCTAGAAGATTCCCCTTCTAGAAACTTTGTGAAACCTCTTTCCTCTTTTATCTTTGGAACGTCGCCGCACCCTGCCTATATAGAAGCCTACGAAAATCCCACGGGCCATCCATAGAGCAGCCTGCGGAAATGATAGATTTCCGCACTATGTAATATGTACAACATGTAGACCCTTTCTAAAAAGAAGCCTTGTAGACGAGGAAATAAGTTGCTTTTCTCAGGCAAAAAGTCATGTTGGGAGCCTGAACATATGTTTGTGAGATCATCATTAGGGTGACCAAATAATGTATAACAGAATGCCCCCCAAAGTATGAGGCTGGAACTCGTGATAGCCGAAATACTTTGTAAAAATGCGTGTGTGTGTCGGGAACAAGAAGCACACCAATTGGGAACCTGCAAACAATCAAGCATCCACACAATATTATACCATGTATGAAGTAGGCATTCTCATGTTCAGACTATAAATGATTGAAATCATAAATAGAAGTCATGGCCACCAATTATACACCGTGGATCCATGTCATCAAGGTTCTACATAGCCACCAGGAATACACTGTGGATCTATGTATTGGAAAACTCAGATACAGACATATCCACGAGACATACAAAGTGGATCTATGTGTCAATTCAAATCACAAATACTCCATTGTAACCTAGATAAAAAATGAGGAGGTCCAGGGTCTTCAATCACGTTGTCTGTTAGAATGAATCTAGCCATGTGATTACAGGTGCTGAATTCGAACATGGTTGGAAACCACTTGATTACCGATCGTTAATGAAAACCGTTAACAAATGCGAGGGAAATCACCATTGATGTCAATGACTCCCAAGGTACAATAATACAATCCAACGAGTGTGAATAGATAAGTTGAAGTTGAACACTCGATGGAATCTATCGATCAGGGATCAATGATGTAAATCCACTGTCGAAAGTGAAGAAACCTACCATTGAGGCATGTAGGCTCTAAGGCACTAAATAATTTCTAAGTCTTGTTCCTGGATAATGAGTTGAAGTTGATAGGAAAAGACTCGTCACAGGAGGGCCTTGATGTATGCCCCATCAAATGACATGAAATAAGTAACAAATTTAGGGTAGAGAAAAGTATGAACATGATTTGAAACTAACATAAGGAAGGCCGACATGGTAGGAATTGACAATTGTAGGTGGCCGACTTAATAGAGGGCTTGGTTGAACTTCTCTTGAACATACGAATGGCACGACACTGGTCTTGGCAGCATTGAATCAAAGACGACCCAAGATATGAATTTGTAGAAAGTCAAACGAGAGACAAATGGATTTCCCAAACCGGATTCAAATGATGAAAGGGGGTGCCATGTTCAAGAGTGACGCTTACTTCCACTAACACAAATACATAGACACACCTCTTTACCAAATTCCCCCCCACCATTTCCGGTGAGTACCTCTTTATTTTGATGCAAGCTTGAGGAGGATAACATATGTTTGTTGATGTAAGCTCATCCTTCGGAGTATTTTTAACAAACCCTAAGAAGGAGTGGTTTGGTCCCATATGGGCCTTTCGATATTTGTTTAACGAGTCCAAAGATAGAAAACTCGAAGGTTTTTCATGTTTATAGAGTCTGGAAAAACACTTAAAAGAGAAATCTCTCAGTTCCTTTTTTGTAAAATAGTTCGACAGGACTGAAAAAGTGATAAACTATCGCTCGTCGAACGTTTTATTCAAATACTTTTACTAGCGTGAACAAAACAAGGTCGCTCGACAATCTTTTCGTTTTTAAGGAGTGTGAAAAGAACTTAAAGGTTACTCCGTAAGTTTCATTATTTTTTTGTTACCATGATGAGTATGAAAAAATGACAAAAGTATACTCGGTTATGTTCTCATCGATTTTCGAGCACGAGAACGAACAAAGGCTAAGCTCGAGGTTTTTCTAAAAAACCCTAAAAATTAATCGTACACGCGACAAAAAAGAAAAAAAAATCGCAAAAACTATCCATACTTCATTGTTCGGAACCCTAGTCTGTCCATCTGCGAGAAACAAAACACTCAAAAGACCATTAGGCTGGTAGGTTTTTGAGAAAATATATTTAAATGATATAAAATATTTTTAGAAAAAGTAAAAAATGAGATAAATAGGGGTAAGAACTCATTTTCACTATTTCATTTGTATTTGGTCAAAAACTTGTCTAAGAG
>ML788816.1:189683-224489 GCA_009831015.1 Picea engelmannii
TTTTGAGAAAATATATTTAAATGATATAAAATATTTTTAGAAAAAGTAAAAAATGAGATAAATAGGGGTAAGAACTCATTTTCACTATTTCATTTGTATTTGGTCAAAAACTTGTCTAAGAGCCCTTTTTCACCTCATATTTCAGTGGTCAATTGCGGGGAGCACAGGAGATCATTCAGTGAATGGTTTGTGTGAAAACGGTGAGTACCTTGTCTTCTTCCTTTTCAATGGTTCAAAATTCATTTTAATCGGTTAAGAGATAAAATTTTTGGGTGAATTTTTGGGCCGTAGGCACACGTAGGGGCCGCCGCAGGTGCCCTATATCAGGGCCTGCAGAAATCAAGGATTGCCACAGGCACCGAACGGTTCACCCATGGAAACCCCTCACTCTGTAAGTGAAGCCCAGTGGCGGCGGTGGAAAACCCACAAGGAAAAATAAAGCGTTGGACCAAAATGAATTCTAAAAAATTATGACTAAAGGTGCTAACTTCTTTCTTTCATCTCCATGCAGGTATTTTGATTGCAAGGATGTTGGAGTGGAGAGAAGAGAGCATGAAGATGATGATGCAATGGCTTTGAATGATCTAGGCACCATAAATTCCCTACGACAGTGCGGTCTGTTAAAGTTCTTCAAGATCGAGGGCATGAGATCCCAACTGAGACTGTTGGAATATTTGGTCCATATGTGGGACGTGGACCAACAAGTATTTCATGTGGGTGTTCATGTGATTTCCTTGGACATTGAAGAAATTTAATTCTTGACGGGGTTATCTCGTTGTGGGATGCAAGTGACTTTAACAGGAGGTCGAGGCAGTTCTTTACCGATGAGTGAATACATCATACACTATTGTGTACCTGAGGCTGAGCGACGCAAGGGTAAAGTGACTATCAGAGGGGTTCGTGACCTGACGCTTAGAACCATACTTTTCACCATTGCACAGATGGCAGGGAGTGCTTCCATTCACATGGCTCTGCAGAGATACTTGCATTACTCCATGGAATGCATGGAACCTCATGTGTTCAATTGGTGCGATGGACTCCTCCGCAGTATGAAGAGTCAGTTGACCAAGAGCAAGAATGGGGAACTAAAGCAATTTGGGTATGGATCCATTTTGGTATCATTCTTCCTAGAAAGAGTCCCTCACCTACGCCTACAGGTAGAGTGGAATATACCAGTGCCACAAAATCCACAGATGAAATGGTGGTGTGATCTCATGTCCCGGCATGTAGCGGGGCCCATTATAAAATACAATGATACATTTTTTGATTGGTTGGAGCCCCAGATCTTGATGATCGATGACTATGCGTATGCCAGGATGGATTTTCTCCATGATCCTGACTTGGTGTTACCTGAGGGTTCTCAGTGGGGGGATCTAGGTAAGAGAAACATTTTTCTTTTATGGTGTTTTTGTAAATTTTTCAAAATATTAAACACATTTTTATTTTTATGTTTTCAATCCAATGACTAAACAAAATATTTTGACCATGCAGATGTAGGGCCATTCCGACCCTCAGGTACATCCCCTATTCAGAGGCGAGGGGAAGCAACGGTAGTAGCAGGATGGGATGAAGAAGATTATGAAGAAATCAAACATAATCTGGAGGGTTTGACTGCAGGGATCCCATATATGTCGATCAATGAGGTCCCGAGGCGTTTCCAGTGCCATACTATAGGAGTGGCTGGTCCATTGAGATGATTGCTCCGTAGGGTAGCATGAGAAATAATGTGTTACCGAGAGCAGCATCCATGATGCCATTTTGTAGAATCTATGAGCTTCATATTTTGATATTTTGGTCTTCGGATGGAAAACAATCTTTTTGTAAAAGACTTTTATCGTTATATATATATACATGAGGCTTCTACCGAATTATTTTGCTTTGTATAATACATGTGATGTGTGATTGGATTTATAAATGTCTCAGATGTTTGTCTAACACATAATTAGCTAATGCATCAGTTAATGTATTTAGACATTTAGGAATGTGATGATACTCGATATAATCAAAATAATGTTCCAAGAGGCGAATTTGTAAATATTCCCGTAACAAAGTAGGACTTCAGATAGCATAGACATTACTTAACTGTAGCACTACAAGCTATGAATCAAGTCGTATAACCAGGCGACGAATACCAAGTGAGATAGCATCGATCAACATTTTGATGACTGCGCTATACTCTACTATATTATTGTTTGCGCGACCGAGGAAAACACCGTGTAGACTGATAAGTTCGTTCGTGGGTGCATAGATTTCCCATGCAGCAGAAGCTAGGTTCTGAGTACTACGACTAGCACCATTGGCGAAGCCAATATGGGGTAACGAAGACTCCAACATTTGGAAACCAAGCACAACGCAAGGTAAGCAAACGAGGGTAGAAGCTAAATAACGAAAAAGCACACAAAAGTAGCACACAACAATATGATACAATAAAATACAAGCATTCATGCAAATATAGTCTAAGCATAGTACTTCTTAAAGTAAAGCCCATTTCTGGGTTCACTCAAAGGAATGCCATCATAATCTACTAACTCATAGGCTCCCTTCTCCAACACTCGTTTGACGATATAAGGGCCTCACCACATAGCCTCGAATTTTTCGGATCCTAGCAAATCATGATCTTGTTCATAGAGGAGAACTAGATCACCCTCAGAGAAAATGTGTGGGTTGACATGTTTGTCATATTGGGCTTTCACGCGTTTCTTCTGGGCTTCAATAACTAGGGTGGCATCACGACGGGTCTCATCTAATTGCATAAGATACAACAAACATTCTTTTTCAGCAGAGGTGTTGGGAAGGAGTTCGACGACTATCTTCAAAGATGGAATTTCACATTCAATCGGGAGAACGACTTCAATTCTGTAGACTAGCTGAAAGGGGGTAAATCCCGTAGCAGACTTCATGGACGTCCGATAGGCCCATAATGCTGAGAACAACATCGTGTGCCGACTGGTCTTATGGATTCCTATTATCCGACGAAGCATAGTGATAAGGATTTTATTGATTGCTTCATCTTGGCCGTTGGCCTGTGGATAGTAGGGGGTTGAGTTTTCATGACGACGACCCAACTTGTCGGTAAGTTCAGACATCATAAAGTTTCGAAAATGGATACCATGATCTGTAACGATAGCTTGCGGGATCCCAGATCGAGTAATAATGTGATTGAAAATGAAAAGTGCTGCAATTTTTCTAGTATTGTCGAATGTAGGCATCGCCTCAGCCCATTTGGTGAAATAGTCCATGGCTATAATAATGTATCCATGCCCCCCCGGCCGAGTGAGGGTTACAAGTCATAAAATCGATGCCCCATTTCACGAAAGGTCCAACGGAAACTACAGGGTGTAAGGGAGTGGGATGAGATCTTATCTTATGATTATATGTTTGGCAAGCATGGCATTTCTGGATGGAAGTTATACAATCTTTAAATAAAGAAGGCCATAAATACCTTGCTCGCAAGATATTTTGGGCAGTGGCATACCCGAACATATGATTACCACACGCTTGAGAGTGGAATTCATTCAAATCCTTCTCGGCCTCATCAAAGGTGAGACAACGTCGAAATATAGAGTCAACACCATGATGATAAAGCGTGTCATCAAGAATGATGTATTGACGGGCTTGATAGCAGGTGTGATGATCATCTGTACTAGAGAGGTCTGGTCGAAAAGTTTGAGTCTAGAGATAAATGATAATATCTCCATACCAAGCATCATCATAAATGATAAAAAAAAGGGATTCGTCTGGCAGGGAATCCTCTGCCACTTTTTCTGTCTCAGTGGAGGGAAGGTCACATATTAGTTCAGAAAACACCAAGGATTTATTGGACTTAGAGTGTTCGAATTATAAGTCAAACTCCTGGAGAATTACTATCCATTTGGAGTATTTTTCCCCTAGCAATTGATGTGTAAGAATGTGTTTCATAGGGCTGGAATCATAAATTACAGTGGTCTTGTGTAATAGAATAAAGTGACGGAAACGTTGGACAGCTTGAACAAATGCCAATGCCAATTTTTCAACATGTAAGTACTTGGCTTTGGTAGTCGTGAGACTTTGAATCAAATAATAAATGACATGTTCATCGTGTAAATTGTCTTCTTGGACTAGAACTATGGCAATGGTAGAGTCTGAAGCAGTGAGATAAAGGAAATAATCTCGACTATAATCGGGTGGGAAAAGTAGTGGGGTACGGGTTAAAATAAGTTTCAAAGTGTTGAAGGATTTGTTGGTAGTGGTGTCCCATAAAAACTCAAATCCCTTCTTAAGTAGTCGAGTAAATCCGAGTGTTAACTCAACGTAGTTTGGGATAAAACGACGTAGAAATTTTGCCTTCCCTTGCAAACTTTGTAGCTGGCGAAGTGAGGAAGGAGGAGGGAGATTGAGGATCGCCTCAACCTTCAAAGGATCTACCCTGATCCCCTGACGTGGCACAATAAATCCCAGGAGTCGGCCGGACTCCACACAAAAGACACATTTATGTGGGTTTAAGTGTATATGATAGAACCAACAATGAAGGAAAATGGCTTGGAGGTGGGCCGAATGATCACTACGATGCATGGAATGCGCCGGTAGGTCATCTAAATAGGGTTGTACAATATGCTTAATATCATGGAAAGAGTAATACATAGCACATTGAAACGTTGCACCGACGTTTTTCAAACCGAAGGGTAGTTTCCGGTAGGAAAAAGTGCCCCAAGGACAAATAAAAGCAGTTTTGTGTTGATCCGCGGGTAAGATATTGATTTGATTATATCTGGAGAAGCCATCCATCAAAGAGAAGATTTCACTTTCGACGCAATCGTCAACGATTTGGTCAACGAAGGTGTTAGGAAAGTTGTCCTTAGGACAAGCTTTGTTGATATCCCTATAATCAACACAAACACAGATCATACCTTGTTTCTTGTTAACCAAAACTAGATTGGATACCCAATCAGTCAAAGCCACTGGATAAATAAAGCCATCTTTAAGAAGTTTTTTGACTTCAAGCTTGATAGCAACTGCTTTACTAGGGTGGACCAAGCGAAGTCTCTGCCAGACGGGTTTAGCATCCGGGTAGGTCTTAATTTTGTGTACAATATTTTTTGGGTCAATACCTGGCACCTCTTCGTAGCTCCACGTGAAGATGTCACAAAATTCTTGAAAAAGTGACTTATATGTGACAACCTCATCGGTGGAACATGAAGCTCCGATGTGGACATTTTCGACAACTCCAGGTTTAATAGATATGTCGAGGGGGATGGTGGGTGAAATGTTACTTAAGTTACCTTCGTATAACACATCGTGTGTGGACTTAGGAACCGAAGAAATAACGACAACGATCGATGGAGTTGAGATCCATTGGTAACTCTCGATGGTGTGCTGTTCGAGAAAGAGAATGGAATGATGATGCTCATCATCCCTAGGAGTATCTTCCATCAACATAACCGACATAATCATCTCGTCCGTGGGAAAAATAACGTGGAACGTATCATGAGATGAGTCACTCAGAGAGGGAGTAGAAGGGTTAGCCGATTGAATGGCTTGGTAGGCGGATTGAACCGGACTTAAGGGCATCTGGTCGCCATAGTGAAGATAATCACTGCGTTCGGGTACTATCCACGGGTTAGAAGATGCAGGAGTTTTGTAGACAGAGGTGGAAATCGTGTTAATTGAGGCAACCAAAGGAGGTGGAACGTCGGGTGGTGGGATCGAAAATGTACCCATCAGAGTGGAATCTTTTAGTAGACCCACACCGACATTCTCATACCCAGGGGGTGTCTTTGCAATGAAAGGTACATTGCTGGTACGTGTATCAAAGTTAAAGAAGGCCAATTGGTCTACTGTAACTACTTTTCCCTGATGTGGAAAATGGATGATATGGAAAAGAGTAGACACAACTGCACACATGAAATTGATCTAGATACGACCAAGTAAGAGGTTGCAATCGAGAGGTGAGTCAAAGACCTCAACTTCAATGTTGACCGTTTTTCCTTCTAACGTAATAGGTAACGAAGGGAGTACACCATAGGGTTTAAAGCTAGAGCCATTAAAGGGTTTGAGCGTGTTGTGCGATTCAGTTAAGGAAGGAGAGCCAATGGATTTCCAACAGGCAATAGACATGACACACGTCAAATCACCCTCGTCAATAACTATTCTACAAATTTTCTTGTCAACGACAACAACTTGTATTTGAAATGCGAGCTGAGGGGGTAACATTGGAATGTGATCTTCCAAGTCAAAGATTATTGAATTCATATATGTAGGGTTGATTCCACCGATATCTTTCAACAATGCCTTCCATTGTGTAGGACAACTCTGAAGGACTTCGAGGGCTTACATCGTAGACGGTGCTTGCACCTGATCCTTTACAATACTAGAGTTCTGGGCAGCACGCGCATGAGGATTGAAGGCAGACTTTCGAACCACGCCCTTGGGAGGAGGGCAAAGGACTGTATCGGGGTTCGATCGTTCGAGATGAAGAGGACCGACGGGAGTTGGAGCTGAGGGATATTGTTGAACCAACGGAGGTGGGATATCATCAACCTTCTCCTTGGAGGAAGAGTAATCTTTGGCACAAATGGTAAGTGTGATGTCATTCTTCTTTGAATCTCCGTTACACATAAGTACATAGGAGGTAGTGGAGGAAGAAGGTTGATCATGTATGACCAATTGAGCCTGTTGTTGAGAAGGGAAGGGTTGAGACAAGACGACATGTGTAGGAGGTTTTGGGGTCCCTTGAAGGAATTTCGTGACCTCAGCATGTCTCGGACAATCCTTCGTGTAGTGATCATCACCACAGATAAGGAAAGGATAGTGAGGTTTGTGTTTATCCTTATCGTCAATAGGTGGTGTCTTGGTCTTGTCGGATTGTGGGTTGTTATTTTTATCCTCCTTATTCCTATCCTTCCTTTTTTTGGATTTATTCTTACCAGTAGGAGTCAATTGAATGACGTTCACTTCTGAAGTTTTACCGGTGGGAGGGGTGGGCGTCGGAGCAATTTGAACATTAGAAGCATGGGATTTGGGAGTGGTGTGAGAGGCCTGCGCAGATTGAGGTTGAGCATGGAAAGTACCTATCACACCATCAGCGGCATGAGAAGCTTTTGGGGTTGTTGAGGTGGTTGTGGTAGAAGGACGAGGTGCGTCAGGGAGAAGATTGTAAAGAGTACTCGTTTGTGAATAAACGAGATCAAGATGCTGGGCATGAATGATCGCTTGTTCTTCCGTGACAACTCCGCCCATAGAAATGTCTTTATATATTTCATTCACGAAGGATTTCGTGAACCATTCTGCCAATAACTGATCGGGAAGATCGAGTTTGATTAGACGTCATCTTCGTCTCCACTCATGAATGTGATCAGAGATATGAGTGGCTTTACTTTGCTTGAAATAACTCAAAATCTCGGTTCATGTTTCATAATGGATTGGCAACTGGTAGTGAGTGAGGAAAGCCATAGCTAGGGTATTGAAATTAGTGAAGAAGCCTCGTGGTAATTCTATATACCACTTCGCGGCTGAACCCGTGAGAGTTCGCTGAAAAAGACGTAACTGAATGGAGTCATCCATCAAAGAGTTGGATGAAAACCAAAGGTGAAAAGTCATTACGTGATTGTTCGAGTCCTCTCCTAGTTTACCATCGAACTTAGGAATGTCGGATGGTAGTTTGGCTGGTATTGCAGGCCAATGAGGAGAGTGATGAATAAGGTCATTCAAAATTCTAGACAGATCAGGGAGCTCCAAAGTGGCCAAAAAGGGTAACTGTCTATTCATGTGAGGGTACTGGTGACTTTGGGGAGGAAGTCCCATTGGTATACCAGTAGGACCGTAAGAAATTTTCATATAATGCGAAGATCCAGGAAGATTCAGTTGTTGTTGTGGTGGCAGGTAGCCCGTGGGGTTGCACTGATTAGGTAAGTTCCCTTGGAAAGGGACGGTACATGGAATGTTCGAACCCTAAATGGGATTGGAGGTCTCGGGGTAAGGTTGACCCGTACCAGGGGGTATGAAAGAGGTGACTTGAGGATGTTGCCCCCCAGTCGATTGAGTATTACCCTGGGTAAGAAAGTTCCAATACTGGGCTAAAGTTGCTGGGATGTTCTGTCCATAGGGTGGGGTGGGTGGGGGTTGTCCTTCGACCAGAGGTTGTGTCCCCATTGGGGTTTGAACTCCAAGCAGGGGGTTGAAATTGGCCCCCAGGGTTAAATTGTCTACCAACAGGAATACGATAATTAGGTGTGAAAGACTGAGTAATTCCACTAGGGTCGGATCGATCGGTGAGAGGTGTATAAGACCCTCTGAGGTGGGGGGGGGGGGGGGGGNAACATGATTGTGCCCAGAAGGAGTAAAGACTCTAGGAGTTTCGGATGGAACTTGGGTAGGAATGGGAATAGAAGCATTCAACGCATTATACCCAAGAGGAAGTGGTGGGATCTGACTAGGTAAAAGTGGTGTGCCAATAGGTGTTTGGCTAGCCACCGTATTCCCGGTGGGAATAATCATAGTATTTAGGACCATCGTGGAATGGGCCTACTTAAGAGGGATGGTTGAACTGGAACCAGTTGACAATGCTTCTGAACTCGGAAAATAATAGCACGTTGTATTGTTAAAGTAATCTAAAGGTATCGTAAATGTGTAAGATGTTTCGAGTGGTTCAGAAGTGCTAGGTATTTCAACTTCTATCTTTGAGGTAGGAGGGTTCCTTCTAGAAATCAAAGTTTGAGCTATGTTAGTGGCCCAAAAAGGGTCCTTGTTTAAGCGGGCGTCAATTTCGGGAGGTAATCCAGAAGTGTCGACAACAAGTTCTCCAGACGAATTGATTCGGAGAACACGTCTCTCGTATCCAGGAGGTAGGCGGAAAGCTTCTAGAGGGTCAAAAACAATTTGAAATCTCTCTAGCGAATCCGTCCTTTATGACTGTGATGGTGTGTGGTTCTGTATCTCACTCTGTTGAGGAGAATCCTCCGGTGGGTTAGGAGTCAAGGGTTGAGAAACTTCTGGATCTTCCAGAAGTAGTCCTTGCATCCTACGTGAATGACGTGGAGGGTCAATGTTGGCTGAACATAAAATTATACGAAAATAATATATGGTCGACTATGTTAACAAACAACACTCGCTAGTATAATCTAGGAATCAAAACCAAGCTAACAAAACCTTCCTACTCCGAAGTCACTAGTTGGTGATGAAATTCAATGTCGCGAATTTGAGACAAGAAGGGGCTGGGCTAGGGTGGAAAAGTTACGTTGACGACCTTCTTAAATGACTTACACCTTGGTGCAAGCTCCCACACATAATCATGGATATACCCTCAAGGATCCCGAGTGAGTCTGGCCAACGTCGATTCCAGGTACCGTGGAGAGTTGCCCCTCCACAGTCACCTTGTGTAAGACCCTAAGAAGATAGGCTACTAAAGTTACCACAAACAACAGTGATGCCTGGGGAAACATTCGACAGTCCGATCCACATGCAAGGGCAGGGTATCGAGCTTGAAATCAACTTGAGAGGCTTCCACTCATCATTGTGGGTATACCTTCAAGAGACCCCCATAATACGTGCAATCTCTACACTGATACCAACAAAGAAGGGTGAGTAACTATGTCAATCTCAATGCGACCTCAGGTTTGACCCTTGTGTGAGAAGGGCTTCCCAGGACAAAATGTTGCAAATGGATTTGAACACTCCCTATCACAATATACTATTGTGTGTTTTGTGCTTTGGAGAGTGTGTCTCACCGCCTATTCCAAATCTCTATCCTAGCTAATGTTGGTGCAAAAGAGCCCTAGAAAAATTACTAGTTAAGTTTTAGAGTTTTGCAATATTATTAAAGGCTGTTGTTACTCAAGAGGGAGACGGGAATGAAACCAATGTTGTGTAAGACCTTGACCCAACAATATGCAAATAGAAAATGAATGATGAAACTTTTTGTTCGATGAATTCTATCTACAGTAAGGAGAAGGTACTTCTGGAATGGTGTAAACTACGAAATATACTTTCTTTCTTTCAATGAAATACCAAGCAATCATCAACAATGTAATTTCACTATTCGTTCTCTTTCAATTTTTTGAATGCCAATATTTTCTGTATAAATGATTACTTGAAATACTGAAAGACTTTAATATTTTCCTTTTGAAAACCAAAACAGGGATGGAATTGAGAAAGGAAAAGAAATCAATGAAAATAAAATACTTAACAAGCACCCAAATCGATCTTTCAATGGAGATAAAAATAAAAATTGACAAGAAAATGTCTCTTCAAATATAAATAAGAAATGTTTTTATGATCATTAAGCAATCCAGATGGTGTAACCCACCTACAAATCCAAATCCAAATGAATATCTTTAATCGAGCAAGTACTCAGACGCAAGTCCAGAGATTATATCCTTGTCGATAAAAATAAAAAACAAAGTTTGAAAAAAGATAAAAAGAAAGGTGTTCGATTTCCGAAACCAATCAAGATCAAGCTAAAACAATCAGAAGAAGTCAAGAACTGGCATTAAAAATCCTTGCCCAGCTGATTAAAGAAAAATTGGGCAACAATAGAGGCCAAAACCCAAACCATTTTATTTTTCAAACGTCACCGCAGGTGGGAAGTATAACACAGTGCGGAAATGAATGATTTCCGCGAGCCAGAAACATGCAGGGTGCGGAAATCCCATGCTAAAACAAACCACCAGTGTGCGGAAATGAATGGTTTCCATAGGATATCTATAATGTAGTGCAGACGTGTTTGAAAAATCAAGAAATTTGGGGAAAAAAGGCAAAACATCTAGGTGGACTTTTAAACCCAGGAAGAGTGAATGGGTCTCCCAGAGACTCAGAGATTGATATCAAGTAAAAGGAATAGGTCAAAAACAAATGGCCAACAAAAAACCACTATCAAGTTGTCTTCCCTAGCAGAGTCGCCAATTTTGTTATTGGGTAAATCGATAGATGCAGACATGAACTAATCCCCCTAGATCCACCTGGATCTAGAACAAAACGAGATGGAACAAGATGCTTTCCCTAAGTTGCAATCATTCAATTTACTATCCAAAGAGGAATATATAACATACCTTATGAATCGCTTCCTTATATCTTTGTTGTCCATGCTTTACTCCAGTGCTCTTGTGGAATCAGATCTGCGACAACACAAACCAACCAACGTGAAAGAAACAATAGTATAATTCAATGAAAACATAAACATGTGATCAATGAGTCATGTAATAAAACACTAATCATTTTATGGGAAAGAGACGTGCCATCGTATTATATTAATGAAAAGTAGAAGATACAACCGAATTGCCTTGATGTTGCAAGTTCCCTTTTAGTGGTCCTTCGTTCCAACACACACATACACTTGCTCCGAAATTCGCATGAAGATAATCCACAAAAGGTTGATGGGAAAATGGTGGCCTTGAGCATCACTAGAAACAAGATTCTTCACACAGTCTTCAACCTATTCTTTCATCAATTCTCTGCTTAATATTGATTAACCTTTTCCATGAGAATGATCCATGTGGATATCAGTGGGCACCCACCTTTTCCAGCTGGCTCAAAACAACTTTCTAGCAATTTTGATAATTTACTATTTTTAGCAGTTTTTTGGGTCCTGAACTTCTGGAGCCGTTTTGAGGCCCTAAACGACATTTTTTGGGGTCTGTTGCGGTTGCAAAAGTTCATCATGAAAATTTGTGCAACTGTTGTAGTCCTCGGATAGATATTTCCAATGGGCTATTATACGCCTAAAATGGAGATCGCATGCAAAAGTTATGACCCCGGGAAGTTGATGTACTGACTTACCCAAACGGGGCCCACATGACTTTTGGCACTTCATCTCCTAGGGTTAGGTTTTTGGATGTTTAGGGTTTTTGAAACTTCCGTTTATTGTAAAAAGGCCTTGAGAGCGTCATTGTAATCATCTTCTTGTTAATGAGGCAGCCGTCCCATCTCTTCTCAGAGATAAGCCGCCACCATTCCAGCAAGCTTGTTTTCCGCTGCATTTTACAGTTTCAGCTTATTTCCTTATTGAATAGAAGACCAATTTTACTGTATCTCTGTTATTCCGTGTTAAGCATTTGGTAATAATCTGTAGTCATTTTGTTCTTCTCATAAAATATGGATCAGTGGTATCAGAGTGGTCTGCTCCTTGTCGTCTTAATTCATGTCCCCAACGAGGTCGGAGTACAACGATTTGGGTCTGAAGCATGTTTCTCTTGAGGACAAAATCTCTCGCACACCCAAGCGACCTCTCATGGAAGGAGAAAAGAAAGATGACAGGACATGAAATCCTTTCAAACTGTTGATTGAGGAACCCTCACGCAACAGAGGAACGAGATGATGGATAATTTTGCGCAAATCCTTCGGCGACTACCAACAAGCGACACATCTTCTTTGAGCGGAGGCACCGCCCCCTTCAAGGTACAAATAAACTTTGATATTCCTATATTTTAAGGTCAGATAGACACAGATGCTGTAGACAAGTGGTTGAATCTACTAGAAGGGTATTTCTTTGTCCATAACTTTTCGAATAGAGAAAAGATTACCTTTGCGCTCCTCAAAGCTATTCCCCATGTCAAAGATTGGTGGGAAAATTTCTGTGAGCAAAAGGAAATAGAGGTGCCTTCATTATTTACAGTCACGACCACCTAGGAATCCTTCAGGGATGCTATTAAGGAACAATACTACCTCGTCGGAAGTTATGACGACTTGTATACCAAATGGACCACACTGCAGCAAGAAAGAGACCAAGCAGTGCCAAATTTCACAAATATCTTCCATACCTTGTGCACCAAGTTGGGCATCAAAGATTCAGAGAGACATCTGGTGCTCAAGTATCATGGATCTCTGCATAGATACATCCAGACCGAAATGGAATTTTTGCACATCTCATCCTTGGGCTCAGCCTACCGACATGCCGTCAAAATCGAGCAGAAGCTCAAACAAAAGACACGACAATTTGGGTCGGGGAACCCCTCACAACCAAAGATAGGAAAGGGCGTCCCCAACCCACAGAACAAAGGACAGAGCAAAGATGCACAGTATCAGGACAACCAGTCCAAGCCGCAAGTAAAGAAGGACACCAGAAAGACAAAGAAAGATACCGGGAAGTGGTGTTACTTCCATAAGAGCCCTTGGCATAACACTGCCGACTGTTGCTCAAAGCAGACGCTGGTGGCCGAAGTGAAAGCCTCTGAATCAGATGCGTATTTTGACACTGAGTTAGAACTAGAAAGGGGAAGACAGATCATTGACGTGGAACCTAGTTCCATCGTTGCTATCACCAAGCCCCAACATGGTGAACCAGACGAGCCAGAAGAAGGGGAGCACCTCTTCCTTTCCCAGATGTGGGTAAAAGGCACCCCACTACACTTCATTGTTGATAGTGGTAGCCATAAGAACCTCATTTCAGCAGAGGTCGTCAAGCGGCTAGCCCTGCCGACAACACCGCACCCACAACCCTACACCATTGGATGGCTCCACCAAGGAAGCGATCTCCGCATCAGCCAATAGTGTCGACTGTCGTATGACATCAAGCCCTTCAAAGATGAGGTATTGTGTGATGTTGCTCCTCTCAAAGTTTGTGATGTTCTTTTGGGCCAACCTTATTATGGAAACGTCATGCTGTATATGAGTCTAGGCCTTGTAGTGTTATTATTACTTTGAATAGGAAATTGTACAGGATACCCGAGGCTATCCCACCTAGTGCTATTTCCTTGATCTCTGCTAAGCAATGCAGGAAGGTCATCTCTCAGACGGGGAAGTTTGTCTTCTTCATGATCCACTCTCAGAATGAGAGAAAAATCACAGCCACATATAGGGTCTTTGCGGCCGACCTCTCCACACAACAAAAGCAAGTAGATAAGGTTGTGGAAGAATACTCAGATATCTTCTCCTCGCCTACCGAGGTACCTCTGCACTGCCAGGTCAAGCACCCCATCGATCTGACCCCCGACGCACCGCTACCCAATGGGCCAGTCTATCGTCACTCTCTGTTAAAGAATGAGGAGATCAAGCGATAGATCCAATAATTTCTCCACAAGGGGCACATCCATCCTAGATCACCACCTTGCGGGAGCCCGATCGTGCTGGTACAGAAGAAAGATGGAACCTGGTGACTTTGCATTGATTATCAGGCTCTGAATAAAATCACAGTCAGAAACCGGTACCCGATTCCCTGAATTGACGACCTCCTTGATCAATTCATGGGGGCCAAATACTTTAGTAAGATTGATCTGAAGTTTGGCTACCACTAGGTCCCGATAGAACATATAGATGTATGGAAGACTGCCTTCAAGTCAAAGGAAGGCCTTTTTGAATGGTTGGTCATGCCCTTTGGTCTAACAAATGCTCCATCCACTTTCATGAGGATGATGGAAAATATCCTGCGACGATAACCGAGATCGTAAATCGAATGATCGTGCATATCTTGTGCATGTATAATTCTAGGCACCCTCGCACATAGCTCAACCGACCACACCCCCTTTCAGGTGGGGTTGGGATTCCAACCATTGGGTACCATAGATGTTGCACTTCCCCTTCCAGTCACTTGGACCGACTCCTCTCCTACTCCAACTGAGGCTGACAAAGCCTGCCGATTCATAGAGAGGATCCAATACATCCACCAACAGGTTCAGGATATCCTACAAAAGTCTAATGACAGGTACAAGTAGTGCCATGATCAACATCGGGTTCCACATAAGTTTCAGGTGGGCGACAAAGTTTTGTTGCACTTGTAGAAAGAACGCCTTACAGGACCCCATCGGAAGCTTCTCCGACTCCGATATGGGCCGTACACCATCACCAAAGCTATGGGGGATAATGCTTTTGTGCTCACCATTCCTCCTTTCCTTGGCCTGCACCCAGGGTTAAATGTGGACCTCCTTCGGCCTTATTTCCCACCATTATTGGACACCTCAGACGTAGCAGAAAAACTGACACCAACATAGCTCAAACCCGACTGCATACAACATGCATCCACTGATCAGATTGTGGACACACAGATCAAGGGCACTCAACAAAAAAGGATCCACCTTTATCGAGTCGTCAAAACAGGGCAACTTCTGCACCAATGCCAGCGGCTCACCCGGGGCCAAATTCAACAGAAATTTCCTGATCTGATGGGGGAACTCAATGAAATGGAGACCATTGCTACCTAAGGATGGAGGATTGATCTAGGTGGATATAGATGGCCACCCATCTTTTCCAGATGGCTCAAAACAACTTTCTAGCAATTTTGATAATTTACTATTTTTAACAGTTTTTCGGGTCCTGAACTTCCGGAGCTGTTTTGAGGCCCTAAACGACGTTTTTTGGTGTATGTTGCAATTGCAAAATTTCATCATAGTCCTCGAATAGATGTTTCCAATGGGCTATCATACGCCTAAAACAAAGATCGTATGCAAAATTTACGACCCCGGGAAGTTGATGTACTGACTTACCCAAACGGGGCCCACATGACTTTTGGCGCTTCATCTCCTAGGGTTAGGTTTTTGGATGTTTAGGGTTTTTGAAACTCCTGTTTATTGTAAAAAGGCCTTGAGAGCCTCATTGTAATCATCTTCTTGTGAATGAGCGCAACCGTCACATCTCTTCTCAGAGATAAGCCGCCACCATTCCAGGAAGCTTGTTTTCCGCTGCATTTTACAATTTCAGCTTATTTCCTTATTCAATAGAAAACCAATTTTACTGTATCTATGTTATTCTATGTTAAGCATTTTGTAATAATCTGTAGTCATTCCATTCTGCTCATAAAATCTAGATTAGTGGTATCAGAGCTGTCTGCTCCTTGTCGTCTTAATGCATGTCCTGAACGAGGTCAGAGTACAAAGATTTGGGTCTCGAGCTTGTTTCTCTTGAGGACAAAATCTCTCGCACACCCAAGCGACCTCTCATGGAAGGAGAAAAGAAAGATGATGGGACAGGAGATCCTTTCAAACTGTTGATTGAGGAATCCCTCACGCAACAGAGGAATGAGATGATGGATAATTTCGCGCAAATCCTTCGGTGACTACCAACAGGCGATGAATCTTCTTCGAGCGGAGGCATCACCCCCTTCAAGGTACAAATAAACTTAGATATTCCTATATTTGAAGGTCAGATAGACGCAGATGCTATAGACAAGTGGTTGAATCTACTAAAAGGGTATTTCTCTGTCCATAACTTTTTGAATAGAGAAAAGATTACTTTTGCGCTCATCAAAGCTGTTCCCCATGTCAAAGATTGGTGGGAAACTTTCTGTGAGCAAAAGGAAAAAGAGGAGCCTTCATTATTTACAGTCACGACCACCTGGGAATCCTTTAGGGATTCTATTAAGGAACAATACTACCCCGTTAGAAGTTATCACGACTTGTATACCAAATGGACCACACTGCGACAAGAAAGAGACTAAGCAGTGCCAGATTTCACAAATATATTCCATACCTTGCGCACCAAGTTCAGTATCAAAGATTCAGAGAGACATCTGGTGCTCAAGTATCGCGGAGCTCTGCATAGATACATCCAGACCAAAATGGATTTTTTTGACATCTCATCCTTGGGCGCGGCCTACCGATATGCCGTCAAAATCGAGCAGAAGCACAAACAAAAGACGCGACAATTTGGGTCGGGGAACCCCTCACAAAAAAAGACAGGAAAGGGCAGCCCCAACCCACAGAACAAAGGACAGAGCAAAGATGCACAGTATCAGGATGACCAGTCCAAGCCGCAAGCAAAGAAGAACACTGGAAAGACAAAGAAAGATACCGGGAAGTGGTGAGACTTCCATAAGAACCCTTGTTATAACACTGCTGACTGTCGCTCAAAGCAGACGCTGGTGGCTGAAATTAAAGCCTCTGAATCAGATGTGGGTTCTGACTCTAAGTCAGAACTAGAAAGGGGAAGACAAATCATTGACGCGGAACCTAGTGCCACCGTTGCTACCACCAAGCTCTAGCATGGTGAACCAGACGAGCCAGAAGAAGGAGAACACCTCTTCCATTCCCAGATGTGGGTAAAAGGCACCCCACTGCACTTCATTGTTGATAGTGGTAGCCAGAAGAACCTCATCTCAGCAGAGGTCGTCAAGCAGCTGGCCCTGCCGATAACGCTGCACCCACAACCCTACACCATTGGATGGCTCTTCAAAGGAAGCGATCTTCGCATCAGCCAACAGTGTCGAATTTCGTACGACATCAAGTCCTTCAAAGATGAGGTATTGTGTTGATGTTGCTCCTCTCGAAGTTTGTGATGTTCTTTTGGGCCAACCTTATTTATGGAAACGTCATGATGCATATGAGTCTAGGCCTCGTAGTGTTATTATTACTTTGAACAGGAAATTGTACAGGATACCCGAGGCTATCCCACCTAGTGCTATTTCCTTGATCTCTGCTATGAAATGTAGGAAGGTCATCTCTCAGACGGGGAAGTTTGTCTTCTTCATGATCCGCTCTCAGAATGAGAGAAAAATAACAACCACATCCAGGGTCTCTGCGACCGACCTCTCCACATAGCAGAAGCAAGTAGATAAGGTCGTGGAAGAATACTCAGATATTTCTCCTTGCCTACCGGGGTACCTCTGCACTCCAAGGTCAAGCACTTCATCGATTTGACCCCCAGGACACCGCTGCCCAATGGGCTAGTCTATTGTCGTTCTCTGTTAGAGAATGAGGAGATCAAGTGACAGATCCAAGAATTTCTCCACAAGGGGCACATCCGTCCAAGCTCATCACCTTGTGGGAGTCTGATCGTGCTGGTACAGAAGAAAGATGGAACATGGCGACTTTGCATTAATTATATTGCTCTGAATAAAATCACAGTCAGAAACCGATACCCGATTCCCCAAATTGACGACCTCCTTCATCAACTCATGGGGAAAAAATACTTCAGTAAGATTGATCTGAAGCCTGGCTACCACCAGGTCCCGATAGAACAGACAAATGTATGGAAGACCGCCTTCAAGTCAAAGGAAGGCCTTTTTGAATGGTTGGCCATGCCCTTTGGTCTGACAAATGCTCCAACCACTTTCATGAGGATGATGGATGATATCCTGCGACCATTCACCAATACTTTTGTAGTCATGTATCTTGGTTACATTCTCATTTACAACAAGACTTGGTTCGAACACTTGCAACATTTTCAACAGGTTCTGTACACCCTGCGACAACACAAGCTATATGCCAACTTGGAAAAATGCTCCTTCGGCATGGACATGGTCCATTACCTAGGCTACATCATTGATAACCATGGTGTACATGTGGATGCAGCCAAGATCCAAGTCATACGTGAATGGCCAGCCCCAACCACACTCACTGAGCTTCGAAGCTTCTTGGGCCTTGCCAATTTCTACCACGTGTTTGTGTTGGGATTCTCCCATATTGCATGGGCTCTCAGCCAAATAACCAGGGGTGGTGGTAAGGCGAAATTTGCATGGGGCCAGCCCCAACAACAAGCGTTCGATGATTTGAAGCAACGCTTGTGCTCAGCCCCAGTACTTTCACTACCAAACCTGCTCCAGCCCTTTGAGATTGACACTGATGCTTTAGACTATTTTGTGGGTGCTGTTCTCACACAACACGACAACCCCGTGGCCTATCATAGTGCAACACTATCAGATGCTGTCCGTAAGTACCCTAATTACGAAAAAGAAATGTACTCCATTGTGCAAGCCTGCCGCCAGTGGAGACATTACATTCTTGGGAGGGAGACATTCATCCACACTGATCATAAGCCACTGTAGTTCATGCAGACACAAGGAAAATTGCAGAATGACCGCCATCAAAAGTGGTCCACATACTTGCAGCAATTCCACCTCAACATCAAGTATAAAACAGGAAGCACCAACCGTGTCACTGATTCAGTCAGCAGACCACTAGTCGTGACACTCACCACAGTGCTAGACTCCTACGGCCATGAAACCTATGGATGGCCCCAACTCTATGAGATAGACCCAGACTTCGCCACCACCTACCAAATGTTGGGTGCAAAGGCAGTTGTTGATAATTTCCATCGTCAGGATGGGTTGTTGTGTCATCTGGGCCATATATGTGTTCCCTCAAGTGAGCGAGCGAAGCTGATCTGGGAATCCCACTACAGCCGAGTGGCAGGATACTTTGGCGTTGAAAAGACAGTGGCGATGCTACAAAAACATTTTTATTGGTCGAAACTTCGACAGGAGGTCAGCAAGTATATCAAGTCTTGAACTGCTTGCGCTATTGCCAAACCAACAACTAAGAAACGGGGCATGTACACCCATCTTCCTACTCCCGACAGACCATGGGAATCCATCTCAATGGACTACATGTCGGGCCTTTCGTCCACCAAGCGGAGAAATGACTGTGTTTTTGTGGTTGTCGATCACTTTTCTAAGATGGCGATTTTGGTTGCTTGCAAGAAGAGCATCACAACAGAAGCCACTGCCAAGCTCTTCTTTGAACGAGTTTGGGTACATTTTGGAATCCCATAAACCATTGTCTCAGATCAGGACAGTCGATTTCTCAACACATTCTGGTCGAGCCTTTGGTCACTGCTGAACACCAAGCTCACCAAATCCACGGCCTTCCACCCCCAGACAGATGGCCGAATCGAGGTCGTAAATCTAATGATCATGCATATCCCGTGCATATATAAATCCAAGCACCCTCACACATGGGATGAGAGTCTTCCCTATATACATCATAGCTACAACCGATACCTACATAGCTCAACTGGCCACAACCCCTTTCAGGTGGGGTTAGGATTCCAACCATTGGGTCCCATAGATGTTGCACTTCCCCTTGCGGTCACGTCGACCGACTCCTCTCCTACTCCAACTGAGGCTGACAAAGCCAGCCGATTCATTGAGAGGATCTAGCACATCCGCCAACAGGTTCAGGATATCCTACAGAATTCTAATGACAAGTACAAGCAACGCCATGATCAACATCGGGTTCCACATAAGTTTCAGGTGGGCGACAAAGTTTGGTTGCACTTGCAAAAATAACACCTTACAGGACCCCATCGAAAGCTTTGCCCACTCCGATATGGGCCATACTCCATCTTCAAGGCTGTGGGGGATAATTCTTTTGTGCTCAACATTCCTCCTTTCCTTGGCCTGCACCCAGTGTTCAACGTGGACCTCCTTCGGCCTTATTTCCCACCATTATTGGACACCTCAGACGTAGAAGAACAACTGACACCAATAAATCTCAACCCCGACTGCATACAACAAACATCCACTGATCAGATTGTGGACACACAGATCAAGGGCACTCGACAACAAAGGATCCAGCTTTATCGAGTCATCAAAACAGGGCAACTCCTGCACCAAGGCAAGTGGCTCACCCGGGGCCAAATTCAACAGAAATTTCCTCATCTGATGGGGGAACTCAATGCAATGGAGACCATTGCTTCCTAAGGATGGAGGATTGATCTAGGTGGATATTTGTGGGCAGCCACCTTTTCCAGCTGACTGAAAACAACTTTCTAGCAACTTTCGAGTCTTGAACTTCCGAAGCCGTTTTGAGGCCCTAAACAACGTTTTTTGGGGTATGTTTCAATTGCAAAATTTCATCATAGTCCTCGGATAGATATTTCCAATGGGATATCATATGCCTAAAACAAAGATCGTATGCAAAAGTTACGACCCTGAGAAATTGATGTACTGACTTACCCAAACGGGGCCCACATGACTTTTGGTGCTTAATCTCCTAGGGTTAGGTTTTTGGATGTTTAGGGTTTTTGAAACTCCTGTTTATTGTAAAACGACCTTGAGAGCCTCATTGTAATCATCTTCTTGCGAAGGAGCGCAGTCGTTACATCTCTTCTCGGAGATAAGCCGCTACCATTCCAACAAGCTTGTTTTCCGCTGCATTTTACAGTTTCAGCTTATTTCCTTATTGAATAGAAAGCCAGTTTTACTATATCTGTGTTATTCCGTGTTAAGAATTTGGTAATAATCTGTAGTCATTTCGTTCTGCTCATAAAATCTGGATCAGTGGTATCAGAGTGGTTTTCTCCTTGTCATCTTAATGCATGTCCCCAATGAGGTCGGAGTAAAAAGATTTGGGTCTCGAGATTGTTTCTCTTAAGGACAAAATCTCTCGCACACCCAAGCGACCTCTCATGGAAGGAGAAAATAAAGATGACATGACATGAGATCCTTTCAAACTGTTGATTGAGGAATCCCTCATGCAACAGAGGAACGATATGATGGATAATTTCGCGCAAATCCTTCGGCAACTACCAACAGGCGACGCATCTTCTTTGGGCGGAGGCACCGCGCCCTTCAAGGTACAAATAAACTTCAATATTCCTATATTTGAAGGTCAGATAGACACATATGATGTAGACAAGTGGTTGAATCTACTAGAAGGGTATTTCTCTGTCCATAACTTTTTGAATAGAGAAAATATTACTTCTACACTCCTCAAAGCTCATCCCCATGTCAAATATTGGTGGGAAACTTTCTGTGAGCAAAAGGAAATAGAGGAGCCTTCATTATTTACAGTCACGACCACCTGAGAATCCTTCAGGGATTCTATTAAGGAACAATACTACCCCGTCGGAAGTTATGACAACTTGTATAACAAATGGACCACACTGCGGCAAGAAAGAGACCAGGCAGTGCCCGATTTCACAAATATATTCCATACCTTGCGCACCAAGTTCCGTATCAAAAATTAAGAGAGACATTTGGTGCTCAAGTATCGCGGAGCTATGCATAGATACATCCAGACCAAAATGAAATTTTTGGACATCTCATCCTTGGGCGCGGCCTACCGATATGCCATCAAAATCGAGCAGAAGCTCAAATAAAAGACACGACAATTTGGGTCGGGGAACCCCTCACAACAAAAGACAGGAAAGGGCGGCCCCAACCCACAGAAAAAAGGACAGAGAAAAGATGCACAGTATCAGGACAACTAGTCCAATCCGCAAACAAAGAAGGACACCAGAAAGACAAAGAAAGATACCGGGAAGTGGTGCGACTTCCATAAGAGCCCTTGGCATAACACTGCTGACTGTCGCTCAAAGCAGACGCTGGTGGCTAAAGTGAAAGCCTCTGAATCAGATGTGGCTTTTGAATCTGAGTTAGAATCAGAAAGGGGAAGACAGATCATTGATGCAGAACCCAGTGCCATCGTTGCTACCAGCAAGCTCCAGCATGGTGAACCAGATGAGCAAGAAGAAGGAGAGCGCCTCTTCCATTCCCAGATGTGGGTGAAAGGCACCCCATTGCACTTCATTGTTGATAGTGGTAGCAAGAAGAACCTCATCTCAACAGAGGTCATCAAGTGGCTGGCCCTGCCGATAAATTTGCACCCACAACCCTACACCATTGGATGGCTCCACCAAGGAAGCAATCTCTGCGTTAGCCACCAATGTCGACTATCCTACGGCATCAATCCCTTAAAAGATGAGGTATTGTGTGATGTTTCTCCTCTCGAAGTTTGTGATGTTCGTTTGGGAAAACCTTATTTATGGAAACGTCATGCTGTATATGAGTCTAGGCCTCGTAGTGTTATTATTACATTGAACAAGAAATTATACAGGATACCCGAGGCTATCCCACCTAGTGTTATTTACTTCATCTCTGCTAAGCAATGCAGGAAGGTCATCTCTCAGACAGGGAAGTTTATCTTCTTCATGATCCGCTCTTAGAATGAGAGGAAAATCACAACCACATCCAGGGTCTCTGCGACCGACCTCTCCACACAGCAGAAGCAAGTAGATAAGGTCGTGGAAGAATACTCAGATATCTTCTCCTCGCCTACCGGGGTACCTCTACACTGCTAGGTCAAGCACCCCATCGATTTGACCCCCGACGCATCGCTGCCCAATGGGCCAGTGTATCGTCGCTCTCTATTAGAGAATGAGGAGATCAAGCGACAGATCCAAGAATTGCTCCACAAGGGGCACATCCGTCCTAGATCATCACCTTGCGGGAGCCCGATCGTTCTGGTATAGAAGAAAGATGGAACCTGGTGACTTTGCATTGATTATCGAGCTCTGAATAAAATCATAGTCAGAAACCGGTACCCGATTCCTTGAATCGACGACCTCCTTGATCAACTCATGGGGGCCAAATACTTCAGTAAGATTGATATTAAGTCTGGCTACCATCAGGTCCCGATAGAACAAATATATGTATGGAAGACCGCCTTCAAGTCAAAGGAACACCTTTTTGAATGGTTGGTCATGCCCTTTGGTCTGACAAATTCTCTAGCCACTTTCATGAGAATGATGGACGATATCTTGCAACCATTCACCAATACTTTTGTAGTGGTGTATCTTGATGACATCCACATTTACAGCAAGACTTGGGCCGAACACTTGCAACATATTCAACAGGTTCTGCACACCCTGCAACAACACAAGCTATATGCCAACCTAGAAAAATGCTCCTTCGCATGGATAGGGTCCATTACCTAGGCTACATCATTGATAAACATGGCGTACATGTGGATCCATCCAAGATCCAAGTCATTCGTGACTGGCCAGCCCCAACCACACTCACTGAGCTTCGAAGCTTCTTGGGCCTTGCCATTTTCTACAACAGGTTTTTGTTGGGATTCTCCCATATTGCATGGGCCCTTAGCCAAATAACCAGGGGTGGTGGTAAGGCGAAATTTTCATGGGGCTAGCCCCAACAACAAGAGTTCGATGATTTAAAGCAGTGCTTGTGCTCAACCCCAGTACTTTCACTACCAGACCTGCAATATCCCTTTGAGAGTGATACTGATGCTTCAGACTATGCTGTGGGTGTCGTTCTCACGTATCATGGCCACCCCGTGGCCTATCATAGTGCGACACTATTATACACTTTCCATAATTACCCTACTTACGACAAAGAAATGTACTCCATTGTGCAAGCCTGCTACCAGTGGAGACATTACATTCTTGGGAGGGAGACAATTATCCACACTGATCATAAGCCACTACAGTTCATGCAGACACAAGGAAAATTGCAGAATGACCGCCATCAAAAGTGGTCCACATACTTGCAATAATTCCACCTCAACATCAAGTATAAACCAGGAAGCACCAACTGTGTCGCTGATTGCCTCAACAGACCACCATTCGCGACACTCACCACAGTGCTAGACTCCTATGGCCATGAGACCTCTGGATGGCCCCAACTCTATGAGACAGGCCCATACTTCTCCACCACCTACAAAATGTTGGGTGCAAAGGCAGTTTCCGATAATTTCCATGTTCAGGATGGGTTGTTGTGTCGTCTGGGACATATATGTGTTCCCTCAAGTGAGTGAGCGAAGCTGATCTGGGAAGCCCACTACAGTCGGGTGGCAGGACACTTCAGTGTCGAAAAGGTAGTGGCGATGCTACAAAAACATTTCTACTGGCTGAAACTTCGACATGAGGTCAACAAGTATATCAGGTCTTGCACTGCTTGCGCTATTTCCAAACCAACAACTAAGAAACAGGGCATGTACACCCCTCTTCCTACTCCTGAAAGACCATGGGAATCCATCTCAATGGACTTCATGTCGGGCCTCCCATCCACCAAGCGGGGAAATGACTGTGTTTTTGTGGTTTTCGATCACTTTTCTAAGATGGCGATTCTGGTTGCTTGCAAGAAGAGCATCACAACAGAAGCCACTGCCAAGCTCTTCTTTGAATGAGTCTGGGTACATTTTGGAATCCCTCAAACCATTGTCTCAAATCGGGACAGTCAATTTCTCAGCACATTCTGGTCGAGCCTTTGGTCACTGCTGGACACCAAGCTCACCAAATCCACGACCTTCCACCCCCAGATAGACGGCCAAACCGAGGTCGTAAATCGAATGATCATGCATATCCTACGCATGTATAAATCCAAGCACCCTCGCACATGGGATGAGAGTCTTACCTATGTCTAGCATAGCTACAACCGAGCCCTGCATAGCTCAACTGGCCATAGCCCCTTTCAGGTGGGGTTGGGATTCCAACCATTGGGTCCCATAGATGTTGCACTTCCCCTTGTGGTCACCTCGACCGACTCCTCTCCTACTCCAACTGAGGCTGGCAAAGCCACCCGATTCATTGAGAGGATCCAACACATCCACCAACAGGTTCAGGATATCCTACAGATGTCTAATGACAAGTACAAGCATCGCCATGATCAACATCGGGTTCCACATAAGTTTCAGGTGGGCGACAAAGTTTGGTTGCACTTGCAGAAAGAGCGCCTTACAGGACCCCATCGGAAGCTTTCCCCATTATGATATGGGCTGTACACCATCACCAAGGCTGTGGGGGATAATGATTTTGTGCTCAACATTCCTCCTTTCCTTGGCCTACAACCAGTGTTCAACGTGGACCTCCTTCGGCTTTATTTCCCACCATTATTGGACACCTCAGACATAGCTGAACAACTAACACCAACATAGCTCAAACCCGACTGCATACAACAGGCATCCACTGATCAGATTGTGGACACACAGATCAAGGGCACTCGACAACAAAGGATCCAACTTTATCGAGTCGTCAAAGCAGGGCAGCTCCTCCACCAAGGCAAGTGGCTCACCCGGGGCCAAATTCAGCAAAAATTTCCTCATCTGATGGGGGAACTCAATGAAATGGAGACCATTGCTTCCTAAGGATGGAGGATTGATCCAGGTGGATATCGGTGGCCACCCACCTTTTCCAGCTGGCTCAAAACAACTTTCTAGCAATTTTGATAATTTACTATTTTTAGCAGTTTTTCGGGTCCTGAACTTCTAGAGCCGTTTTGAGGCCCTAAACGACGTTTTTTGGGGTATGTTGCAATCGCAAAATTTCATCATAGTCCTCGAATAGATATTTTCAATGGGCTATCATATGCCTAAAATGAAGAACGTATGCAAAATTTATGACCCCGGGAAGTTGATGTACTGACTTACCCAAACGGGGCCCACATGACTTTTGGCGCTTCATCTCCTAGGGTTAGGTTTTTGGATGTTTAGGGTTTTTGAAACTCCTGTTTATTGTAAAAAGGCCCTGAGAGCTTCATTGTAATCATCTTCTTGCGAATGAGCGCAACCGTCACATATCTTCTCAGAGATAAGCCGCCACCATTCCAACAAGCTTGTTTTCCGCTGCATTTTACAGTTTCAGCTTATTTCCTTATTGAATAGAAAACCAATTTTACTGTATCTCTGTTATTCTGTGTTAATATTTTGGTAATAATCTGTAGTCATTTCGTTCTGCTCATAAAATCCGGATCAGTGGTATCAGAGCGGTCTGCTCCTTGTCATCTTAATGCATGTCCCCAATGAGGTCGGAGGACATAGATTTGGGTCTCGAGCTTGTTTCTCTTGAGGACAAAATCTCTCGCACACTCAAGCGACCTCTCATGGAAGGAGAAAAGAAATATGACAGGACATGAGATCCTTTCAAATTGTTGATTGAGGAAGCCCTCACGCCACAGAGGAACGAGATGATGGATAATTTCGCGCAAATCCTTTGACGACTACCAACATGCGGTGCATCTTTTTCGAGCCGAGGCACCGCCCCCTTCAAGGTACAAATAAACTTCGATATTCCTATATTTGAAGGTTAGATAGACGAAGATGATGTAGACAAGTGGTTGAATCTACTAGAAGGGTATTTCTCTGTCCATAACTTTTCAAATAGAGAAAAGATTACTTTTGCGCTCCTTAAAGCTGTTCCCCATGTCAAAGATTGGTGGGAAACTTTCTGTGAGCAAAAGGAAATAGAGGAGCCTTCATTATTTACAATCATGGCCACCTGGGAATCCTTTAGGTATACTATTAAGGAACAATACTACCTCGTCGGAAGTTATGACGACTTGTATACCAAATGGACCACACTGCGGCAAGAAAGAGACCAAGTAGTGCCAGATTTCACAAATATCTTCCATATCTTGCACACCAAGTTGGGTATCAAAGATTCAGAGAGACATCTGGTGCTCAAGTATCACGGATCTCTGCATAGATACATCCAGACCGAAATGGAATTTCTTGACATCTCATCCTTGGGCGCGGCCTACCGATATACCGTTAAAATCAAGTAGAATCTCAAACAAAAGACGCGACAATTTGGGTAAAAGAACCCCTCACAATAAAAGACAGGAAAGGGCGGCCCCAACCCACAGAACAAACTATAGAGAAAAGATGCACAGTATCAGGACAACTAGTCCAAGCCACAAGCAAAGAAGGACAACGGAAAGATAAAGAAAGATACCAGGAAGTGGTGCGACTTCCATAAGAGCCCTTGTTATAACACTGCTGATTGTCGCTCAAAGAAGACGCTGGTGGCTGAAGTGAAAGCCTATGAATTAGATGCGGTTTCTGACTCCGATTCAGAACTAGAAAGGGGAAGACAGATCATTGATACGAAACCCAGTGCCACCGTTTCTACCACCAAGCTCCAACATGGTGAACTAGATGAGCTAGAAGAAGGAGAGCGCCTCTTCCATTCCCAGATGTGGGTAAAAGGCACCCCATTGCACTTCATTGTTGATAGTGGTAGCCAGAAGAACCTCATCTCAGCAGAGGTCATCAAGCGGCTGGCCCTGTCAACAACGCCGCACCCACAACCCTACACCATTGGATGGCTCCGCCAAGGAAGTGATCTTCGCGTCAGCCAACAGTGTCGATTGTCGTATGGCATCAATCCCTTCAAACATGAGGTATTGAGTTGATGTTTCTCCTCTCGAAGTTTGTGATGTTCTTTTGGGCCAACCTTATTTATATAAACGTCATGCTGTATATGAGTCTAGGCCTCATAGTGTTATTACTACTTTGAACAAGAAATTGTACAGGATACCTGAGGCTATCCCACCTAGTGCTATTTCCTTGATCTCTGCTAAGCAATGGAGGAAGGTCATCTCTCAGACGGGGAAGTTTGTCTTCTTCAGGATCTGCTCTCAGAATGAGATAAAAATCATAGCCACATCCAGGGTCTCTGCGGCCGACCTCTTCACACAGTAGAAGCAAGTAGATAAGGTTGTGGAAGAATACTCAGATATCTTCTCCTCGCCTACCAGGGTACCTCTGCACTGCCAAGTCAAGCACCCCATCGATTTGACCCCCGACGCACCACTGTCCAATGGGCCAGTCTATCGTCGCTCTTTGTTAGAGAATGAGGAGATCAAGTGAAAGATCCAAGAATTGCTCCACAAGGGGCACATCCATCCTAGCTCATCACCTTGTGGGAGCCCGATAGTGCTGGTACAAAAGAAAGATGGAACCTGGTGACTTCGAATTGATTATCAGTCTTTGAATAAAATCACATTCAGAAATCGATACCTGATTCCCCAAATCGACGTTCTCCTTGATCAACTCATGGGAGCCAAATACTTCAGTAAGATTGATCTGAAGTCTGGATACCACCAGGTCCCGATAGAACAAACAGATTTATGGAAGACCGCCTTCAAGTCAAAGGAAGGAATTTTTGAATGGTTGGTCATGCCCTTTGGTCTGACAAAGGCTCTAGCCACTTTCATGAGGATGATGGATGATATCCTGCGACCATTCACCAATACTTTTTTAGTGGTGTATCTTGATGACATTCTCATTTACAACAAGACTTGGGCCGAACACTTGCAGCATATTCAACAGGTTCTGCACACCCTGTGATAGCACAAGCTATATGCCAATTGGAAAAATGATCCTTCGACATGGACAGGGTCCATTACCTAGGCTACATCATTGATCAACATGGCGTACATGTGGATCCAGCTAAGATCCAAGTCATCTGTTACTGGCCAGCCCCAACCACACTCACTGAGCTTCATAGCTTCTTGGGTCTTGCCAATTTCTACCGCAGGTTTGTGTTTGGATTCTCCCATATTGCATGGGCCCTCAGCCAAATAACCAGGGGTGGTGGTAAGGCGAAATTTGCATGGGGCCAGCCACAACAACAAGTGTTCGATGATTTGAAGCAACGCTTGTGCTCAACCCCAGTTCTTTCACTACCAGACCTGCAACAACCCTTTGAGATTGAGATTGATGCTTCAGACTATGCTATGGGTGCCATTCTCATGCAGCACGACCACCCCGTGGCCTATCATAGTGTGACACTATCAGATGCTATCCGTAAGTACCCTACTTATGACAAAGAAATGTACTCTATTGTGGAAGCCTACTGACAGTGGAGACATTACATTCTTGGGAGGGAGACAGTCATCCACACTGATCATAAGCCATTGCAGTTCATGCAAACACAAGGAAAATTGCAGAATGACCGCCATCAAAAGTGGTCCACATACTTGCAGCAATTCCACCTCAACATCAAGTATAAAACAAGAAGCACCAATTGTGTCGCTGATTGCCTCAGCAGACCACCAGTCGCGACACTCACCATAGTGCTAGAGTCCTGCGCCCATGAGACCTCTGGATGGCCCCAACTCTATGAGACAGACCCGGACTTCGCCACCACCTACCAAATGTTGGGTGCAAAGGCAGTATTCAATAATTTCCATCTTTAGGATGGGTTGTTTTGTTGTCTGGGCCATATATGTGTTCCCTCAAGTGAGTGAGTGAAGATGATCTGGGAAGCCCACTACAGCCGGGTGGCAGGACACTTAAGTGTCGAAAAGACAGTGGCGATGCTACAAAAACATTTCTACTGGCCGAAACTTCGACAGGAGGTCAACAAGTATATCAGGTCTTGCACTGCTTGCGCTATTGCCAAACCAACAACTAAGAAACATGGCATGTACACCCCTCTTCCTACTCCTGACAGAAAATGAGAATCCATCTCAATGGACTACATGTCGTGCCTCCCGTCCACCAAGCGGGGAAATGACTGTGTTTTTGTGGTTGTCGATCGCTTTTCTATGATGGCGATTCTGGTTGCTTGCAAGAAGAGCATCGCAACAGAAGCCACTGCCAAGCTCTTCTTTGAACGAGTCTGGGTACAATTTGCAAATCCCACAAACCATTGTCTCAGATTGGGACAGTCGATTTCTCATCACATTTTGGTCGAGCCTCTGGTCACTGCTGGACACCAAGCTCACCAAATCCATGACCTTCCACCCCCAGAAAGATGGCCAAACCCAGGTCGTAAATCGAATGATCGTGCATATCCTACGCATGTATAATTCCAAGCACCCTCGCACATGGGATGAGAGTCTTCCCTATGTCCAGCATAGCTACAACCGATCCCTGCATAGCTCAACCAACCACAGCCCCTTTCAGGTGGGGTTAGGATTCCAACCATTGGGTCCCATAGATGTTGCCCTTCCCCTTGTGGTCACCTCGACCGACTCCTCTCCTACTCCAACTGAGGCTGACAAAGCCACTCGATTCATTGAGTGGATCCAACACATCCACCAACAGGTTCATGATATTCTATAGAAGTCTAATGACAAGTACAAGCAGTGCCATGATCAACATCGGGTTTCACATAAGTTTCAGGTGGGCAATAAAGTTTGGTTTCACTTGCAGAAAGAACGCCTTACAGGACCCCATCGGAAGCTTCGCCCACTCCGATATGGGCCATACACCATCACCAAGGCTGTGGGGGATAATTCTTTTGTGATCAACATTCCTCCTTTCCTTGGCTTGCACCCAATGTTCAACATGGACCTCCTTCAACATTATTTCCCACCATTATTGGACACCTCAGATGTAGCATAACAACTAACACCAACAAATATCAACCCCGACTACATACAACAGGCATCTAGTGATCATATTGTGGACACACAGATCAAGGGCACTCGACAACAAAGGATCTAGCTTTATCTGGTCATCAAAGCAGGGCAACTCCTGTACCAAGGCAAGTGGCTCACCCGAGGCCAAATTTAGCAGAAATTTCCTCATCTGATGGGGGAACTCAACGCAATGGAGACCATTGCTTCCTAAGGATGAAGGATTGATCCAGGTGGATATCGGTGGCCACCCACCTTTTCCAGCTGACTCAAAACAACTTTCTAGCAATTTTTATAATTTACTATTTTTAGCAATTTTTTGGGTCTTGAACTTCCAGAGCCGTTTTGAGGCCCTAAACGATGTTTTTTGGGGTATGTTGCAGTTGCAAAACTTCATCATAGTCCTCAAATAGATCTTTCCAATGGGCTATCATACGCCTAAAATGGAGATCGTATGCAAATCTTACGACCCCGAGAAGTCGATGTACTGACTTACCCAAACGGGGCCCACATGAGTTTTGGCGCTTCATCTCCTAGGGTTAGGTTTTTGGATGTTTAGGGTTTTTGAAACTCCTGTTTATTGTAAAAATGCCTTGAGAGACTCATTGTAATCATCTTCTTGCGAATGAGCGCAACCATCACATCTCTTCTCAGAGATAAGCCACCACCATTCCAACAAGCTTGTTTTCCGCTGCATTTTACAGTTTCAACTTATTTCCTTATTGAATAGAAAACCAGTTTTACTTTATCTCTATTATTCTGTGTTAAGCATTTGGTAATAATCTGTAGTCATTTCTTTCTGCTCATAAAATTTGGATTAGTGATATCAGAGAGGTCTGCTCCTTGTCGTCTTAATGCATGTCCCCAACGAGGTCGGAGTAAAAAGATTTGGGTCTTGAGCTTGTTTCTCTTGAGGACAAAATCTCTCACACACCCAAGTGACCTCTCATGGAAGGAGAAAAGAGATACGACAAGACAAGAGATCCTTTCAAACTGTTGATTGAGGAAGCCCTCATGCAACAGAGGAATGAGATGTTGGATAATTTTGCGCAAATCCTTCTGCGACTACCAACAGGCGACACATCTTCTTCAAGTGGAGGAACCGCCCCCTTCAAGGTACAAATAAACTTCGATATTCCTATATTTGAAGGTTAGATAGACACATATGCTATAGACAAGTGGTTGAATCTACTAGAAGGGTATTTCTCTATCCATAACTTTTCGAATAGAGAAAAGATTACTTTTGTGCTCCTCAAAGCTGTTCCCCATGTCAAAGATTGGTGGGAAACTTTCTGTGAGCAAAAGGAAATAGAGGAGCCTTCATTATTTACAGTCACAACCACCTGGGAATCCTTCAGGGATGTTATTAAGGAACAATACTACACGATCAAAAGTTATGACCACTTGTATACCAAATGGACCACACTGCAGCAAGAAAGAGACCAAGCAGTGCCAGATTTCACAAATATCTTCCATACCTTGCGCATCAAGTTGGGTATCAAAGATTCGGAGAGACATCTGGTGCTCAAGTATCATGGAGCTCTACATAGATACATCCAGACTGAAATGGAATTTCTAGACATCTAATCCTTTTGCGCAGCCTACCGATATGCCGTCAAAATCAAGTAGAAGCTCAAACAAAAGACGCGACAATTTGGGTCGGGGAACCCCTCACAACAAAAGACAGGAAAGGGTGGCCCCAACCCATAGAAAAAAGGACAGAGCAAAGATGCACAGTATCAGGACAACCATTCCAAGCCGCAAGCAAAGGACACCAGAAAGACAAAGAAAGATACCGAGAAGTGGTGTGACTTCTATAAGAGCCCTTGGCATAACATTGCTGATTGTCGCTCAAAGCAGATGCTGGTGGCTGAAGTGAAAGCCTTTGAATCAGATGCGGGTTCTAAGTCTGAGTCAGAACTAGAAAGGGGAAGACAAATCATTGACGCGGAACCTAGTGCCACCGTTGCTACCACCAAGCTCCAACATGGTGAACCAGACAAGCCAGAAGAAGGAGAGCGTCGCTTCCATTCCCAGATGTGGGTAAAAGGCACCCTATTGCACTTCATTATTGATAGTGGTAGCCATAAGAACCTCATCTCAGCAGAGGTCATCAAGCGGCTGGCCCTGCCGACAATGCCGCACCCACAACCCTACACCATTGGATGGCTCCACCAAGGAAGCGATCTCCACGTCAGCCAACAGTGTCAACTATCGTATGACATCAAGCCCTTCAAAGATGAGGTATTGTGTGATGTTGCTCCTCTCGAAGTTTGTGATGTTATTTTGGGCCAACCTTATTTATGGAAACGTCATGAGGTATTTATGTTTCTCCTCTCTGCGGTCGACCTCTCCACACAGCAGAAGCAAGTAGATAAGGTCGTGGAAGAATACTCAGATATCTTCTCCTCGCCTACCGGGGTACCTCTACACTGCCAGGTCAAGAACCCAATCGATCGAACCCATGGTGCATTTCTACCCAATGGGCCAGTCTATCATCGCTCTCTGTTAGAGAATGAGGAGATCAAGTGATAGATCCAAGAATTGCTCCACAAGGGGCACATCCATCCTAGCTCATCACCTTGCGGGAGCCCAATCGTGCTGGTACAAAAGAAAGATGGAACCTGGTGACTTTGCATTGATTATCAGGCTCTGAATAAAATCACAGTCAGAAACCGGTACCAAATTCCCCGAATCGACGACCTCCTTGATCAACTCATGGGGGCCAAATACTTCAATAAGATTGATCTTAAGTCTGGCTACCACCAGGTCCCGATAGAACAAATAGATGTATTGAAGACCGCCTTCAAGTCAAAGGAAGGCCTTTTTGAATGGTTGGTCATGCCCTTTGTGTTGGGTATGTGTTATATTCTTTGCATGTGTGTGTGTGTGGGTGCGTCAGATAGGACAATTGCATTAGGGCGGTTTTTGCTATTTTTAGAGGATTTTGCTATTTTTAATGGATTTGTAAATTAATCTCGGATTAAGGGATTAGGGTTTTGGTATCTGAGGAATACTTAAAAACATTGTATATATTGTATGGCGAATGGTGAAATTTGATATAATGAAAATAAGAAAGGTTTTCCCGGTTGAGGGTTTCTGGTATAAAATCTCTATGTATGAGCCATTGATTAATTTCTGTATTGCTTAAATCTATATACATTGCTTTACTTCACAGGTTTAAAACTTACATGTGGTATTAGAGCTCATTTTTGGCTTCAAAGGGATGCCTTTGTTGCTGAGGGTTTGGCTCGGTCTTGATAGATCAAGTTTATCTTGGGTCTGTGATAAACCTGGGTTTAGTGGGAGCTTTTGCAGTGGAGATTCGAGTAAAGAAAGAGGAATGGCGAGCTCATCTATAATCGAGATAGAGAAGTTCAACGGTAAAAACTTTGAGCTATGGAAGCTCAAGATGGAGGACCTTCTTGTAGACAAAGAACAATGGATCGCTGTGGATCCTGGTACACAGCCTACTGGTACACCATCTACAAGCACACAGACTACTGGTACACAACCTACCAGTACACAAACTACTAGTACACCAGTTACTAGTATGTCGAAGGAAGATTGGGACAAGTTGGACAGAAGAGCAAGGAGTACTATTCGACTCTGCCTGGCAGATTCGGTGTTGTTGAATGTCTCGGGAGTAAGATTCCCATCTGGTGCTACAAGAGCAAAGGGGATCTTAGAGTTGATACACAGTGATGTGTTTGGACCTGTTCCTGTTCCATCCCTTGGTAAATCTGTGTATTATGTTTCATTCATAGATGCTTTTTCAAGGAACAGATGGATTTATTTTCTTAGAAAGAAATATGAGGCATTTGACAAATTTAAAGAGTTTAAGGCTTTGGTAGGAAATCAGACAGAGAAGAAAATAAAGGTATTGAGAATAGATAATGGTGGAGAATTCTGCGTAAATGAGTTCGAAGAATTCTATAAGAAGTGTGGTATAGCAAGGTAGAAGACTACTCCATACACTCCTCAACAGAATGGAGTTGCAGAAAGGATGAACATGACACTGATGGAAAAAGCAAGGAGCATGCTCAACGGTGCCGGGTTAGGACAAGAATTCTGGGCAGAGGTAGTGAGTACAACATGTTACCTGGTCAATCGATCACCTTCATCAGCGTTGGATAATACAACTCCACACGAGGTATGGTGTAGAAAGAAACCCTCTCTTCAACATCTTAGAGTGTTTGGTTGTGATGCTTATGTACATGTTCCAAAGGAAAATAGGAGTAAGCTGGATAATAAAGCTGAAAAGTGTATCTTTATTGGTTATAAAGATGGTGTGAAAGGTTATA
>ML788816.1:224589-239077 GCA_009831015.1 Picea engelmannii
CGAAGAGTTCCAGTTAACTGACAAAAAGCCTCGTGTCCTGGCGGAAACTTTCCTGATTTTTTGCTTTGTTAGGTAAACGCGGGCTGTAGTGGGCCAGCCAGCGTTCACACGCGTGCTACAGAAGGCCTGCCAGCGTCCCAACGTGCCCAATGTTAGGTTAGGGCGCGGGTTACTTGATTTAGGAGGTTTTTGAAGAGTTTGATCAGCATGGCTTTGGCAAGGAAAAGGCATGAGTTGGCATGATGCTAGGTAAGCAGGGGTAGTGCAATTTAGGGTTATAACAATGATGGATGATATCTTTCAACCATTCACCAATACTTTTGTAGTGGTGTATCTTGATGACATTCTCATTTACAACAAGACTTGGGCCGAACACTTGCAACATATTCAGCAGGTTCTGCACACCCTACGACAACACAAGCTATATGTCAACTTGGGAAAATGATCCTTCGGCATGGACAGGGTCCATTACCTAGACTACATCACTGATCAACATGGTGTACATGTAGATCTAGCCAAGATCCAAGTCATCCATGATTGGCCAGCCCCAACCACACTCACTGAGCTTTGGAGCTTCTTGGGCCTTGCTATATTCTACCACAGGTTTGTGTTGGGATTCTCCCATATTGCATGGGCCCTCAACCAAATAACCAGGGGTGGTGGTAAGGTGAAATTTGCATGGGGCCAGCCCTAACAAAAAGCATTTGATGATTTGAAGCAGCGCTTGTGCTCAACCCCAGTACTTTCACTACTAGACCTGCAACATCCCTTTGAGATTGAGTCTAATGATTCAAACTATGATGTGGGTGCCGTTCTCATGCAACACGACCACCCCGTGGCCTATCATAGTGCGACACTATCAGATGCTCTCTGTAAGTACCCTACTTATGACAAAGAAATGTACTCCATTGTGTAAGCCTGCCGCCAGTGGAGACATTACATTCTTGGGAGGGAGACAGTCATCCACACTGATCATAAGCCACTGCAGTTCATGCAGACACGAGGAAAATTGTATAATGACCACCATCAAAAGTGGTCCACATACTTGCAACAATTCCACCTCAACATCAAGTATAAAACAGGAAGCACCAACCGTGTCGCTGATTGCCTCAGAAGACCACTAGTAGTGACACTTACCACAGTGCTAGACTCCTGCGGACATGAGACCTCTGGATGGCCCCAAATCTATGAGACAGACCCAGACTTCGCCACCACCTACCAAATGTTGGGTGCAAAGGTAGTTGTTGATAATTTCCATATTCAAGATGGGTTGTTGTGTCGTCTGGGCCATATATGTGTTCCCTCAAGTGAGCGAGCGAAGCTGATCTGGGAAGCCCACTACAACTGGGTGGTAGGACACTTCCATGTTGAAAAGACAGTGGCGATGCTACAAAAACATTTCTACTGTCCGAAACATCGACAGGAGGTCAACAAGTATATCAGGTATTGCACTGCTTGCGCTATTAAACCAACAACTAAGAAACAGGTCATGTACACCCCTCTTCCTACTCCTGACAGACCATGGGAATCCATCTCAATGGACTACATGTCGGGCCTCCCCTCCACCAATCCAGGAAATGACTGTGTTTTTGTGGTTGTCGATCTCTTTTCTAAGATGGCGATTCTGGTTTCTTGCAAGAAGAGCATCACAGCAGAAGCCACTACCAAGCTCTTCTTTGAACGAGTCTGGGTACATTTTGGAATCCCACAAACCATTGTCTCAGATTGGGACAGTCGATTTCTCAGCACATTCTGATCGAGCCTCTGGTCACTGCTGGAAACCAAGCTCACAAAATCCATGGCCTTCCACCCCCAGACAGATGGCCAAACTGAGGTCGTAAATCGAATGATCGTGCATATCCTACGCATGTATAATTCCAAGCACCCTCACAGATGGGATGAGAGTCTTCCCTATGTTAAACATAGCTACAACCGATCCCTGCATAGCTCAACCGACCACAACCCCTTTCAGGTGGGGTTGGGATTCCAAACATTGGGTCCCATAGATGTTGCACTTCCCCTTGCGGTCACCTCGACCGAATCCTCTCCTAATCCAACTGAGGCTGACAAAGCCACCCGATTCATTGAGAGGATCCAACACATCCGCCTACATGTTCATGATATCTTACAGAAGTCTAATGACAAGTACAAGCAACGCCATGATCAACATCGGGTTCCAAATAAGTTTTAGGTGGGCGACAAAGTTTGGCTGCACTTGCAGAAAGAACGCCTTACGGGACCCCATCGGAAGCTTCGCCCACTCCAATATGGGTCGTACACCATCACCAAGGCTGTGGGGGATAATTCTTTTGCGCTCAACATTCCTCCTTTCCTTGGCCTGCACCCAATGTTCAACCTGGACCTCCTTCGGCCTTATTTCCCACCATTATTGGACACCTCAGATGTAGCAGAACAACTAACACAACCAGAGCTCAAACCCGACTGCATACAACATGCATCCAGTGATCAGATTGTGGATATACAGATCAAGGGCACTCAACAACAAAGGATCCAGCTTTATCGATTCATCAAAGTAGGGCAGCTCCTGTACCAAGGCAAGTGGCTCACTCGGGGCCAAATTCAACAGAGATTTCCTCATCTGATGGGGGAACTCAACGCAATGGAGACCATTGCTTCCTAAGGATGGAGGATTGATCCAGGTGGATATCGGTGGCCACCCACCTTTTCCAGCTGGTTCAAAACAACTTTCTAGAAATTTTGATAATTTACTTTTTTTAGCAGTTTTTCAGGTCCTGAACTTCCAGAGTTGTTTTGAGGCCCTAAACAAAATTTTTGGGGGTATGTTGTGATTGTAAAATTTCATCATATTCCTCGGATAGATCTTTCCAATGGGCTATAATATGCCTAAAACAAAGATCGTATGCAAAAGTTACGACCCCGGGAAGTTGATGTACTGACTTACTCAAACGGGGCCCACATGACTTTTGGCGCTTCATCTCCTAGGGTTAGGTTTTTGGATGTTTAGGGTTTTTGAAAATAATGTTTATTGTAAAAAGGCCTTGAGAGCCTCATTGTAATCATCTTCTTGCGAATGAGCGCAACCATCACATCTCTTCTCAGAGATAAGCCGCCACCATTCCAACAAGCTTGTTTTCCGCTGCATTTTACAGTTTTAGCTTATTTCCTTATAGAATAGAAAACCAGTTTTACTGTATCTCTGTTATTCCGTGTTAAGAATTTGGTAATAATCTGTAGTCATTTCGTTCTGCTCATAAAATCCGGATCAAAGAAGCCCATGATTATATAAGAGAAGGTGAAGTGGTTAAAGGGATGAGGATGATCCCACCAAATCAGAAGAATCAGTAGGATCGCAACCATACAGACATCACCTCATATTCTAGAAGAGTCCCCTTCTAGAAACTTCGTGAAACCTCTTTCCTCTTTTAGCTTTGGAATGCCGCCGCACCCTGCCTATATAGTAGCGTACTGAAATCCCGCGGGCCAGCCATAGAGAAGCCTGCGGAAATGATATATTTACGCACTGTGTAATATGTACACCCTGCAGACCCTTTCTAAAAAGCAGCCTTGTAGAGGAGGAAATAAGTTTCTTTTCTCAGGAAAAAAGTCATGTTGGGAGCCTGAACATATGTTTGTGAGATCATCATTACGGTGACCAAAATAATGTATAACAATTGTTCGTGCAAGCAAATTCCAACCTGTAAGACAAGTTATGAATTTTCCCTATAGGAGAAATCAAGATAATGCCACCTCCATTACCTTCATTAGAGCATGAACCATCAAAGTGCATGTGCCACATATCATCATCTAAATTGATTTGTTCAAAGGGAATATTATCCTCCTCAACAAATATGGAATACACTCCTATTTCCTCTTTGATATAGTTCACATTAGGTTGTGGGACACTCTCTATGTAAGGTGAAATCCTTCCCTCTATAAGGACTATAATGTTTTTTCCATTCCGAGGAACGGATAAATGTGTCCCATCGAGTGAGAGGTATCCACCCATCAATGCTTTCCAATCTCTTCCCAATATGATTGATTAATTTCTTATTGGCATATCATTTACGTGAATGCTAAGGGTTGTCCTTATTTCAGGATGTGCACACAAAACTAAGGTCACATCTTTAATATCGCCTATGGTAATTTGTTGTAGACTATTATAAGAGATCACGTTTCTAGCATTCTCATTTGTACAAGACAAGCCTATCTCTTCCATAATAATCTTTGACATCACACTTGGGCTTGAACCGCCATCAATGAGGCAACAATGGGCGATCTTATCCATAATATTTACATAAATATAAAAAGGGGGATTTTTTATAGGGTATCTAAATTTATGTACACCGACTGTATTTACAGATGAATCCTCTTCATTTACCTCTTCAGAAATATTGTCTACAACATAAGCTTTTCCTTCCATGAATTGTTTCAGATGCATTTGTTGTTCAGGGATGAAAACCATGTCCAGAAGGGTTGCATCTACTTTGATGTTGGCCAACTGATTCAAGATATTGTATTTGGAAGAGGGGAGAGGGCAAGTTTTTCCTTGACTGTCAGGCACCTTAGGAACCTGAACAGTAATAGAGGGTGAGGATGAGTTCGGGCTAGAAGAATTGCGGGGATAGTAAAATTTGCCTTTGGAAGCATAGGCTTTGTTCCTAGTATTGATGATCATGACATCTTATGGCTCTGCAAAATCTAGGACAACAATGGTAGTTTCTGGTATTTTACAAAATATCTTTTCTCTGGCACTATTCCTTAACTCACATGTGGCTTCCTCATGGTGTTCCTCATAGAAGTTACACCAACTTCAAGGCAAGATAACTTTAGGCTGAAAATTATTTTCAATTTGATTTATAAAGGGGGGTGCAAAAGAGGATGAAGCTCCAGGGGTGAGAGGGGAGACAATTTCTTTTTTCTCATATACTATCATATGATTATTTGTAGCTTGTACTAGCTCATGTAAGAGGGTGGACATGTCTGTCTATTTAACCGATTCTCCCTGTGGAAGACCTATTCTTTCAAGTTGTTCTTCATACTCTAAACAAGTATGTAGAGCGGAACCGAGGTTATCAATGGATTTTTCCTCAAGCCTATGATGATAGGGGGAAGGCAATGCATTGTAGTAATGCATGAAAGTGGCTTGGTTCTAAGGTCGAATGAGTTCATGGATTTGATTGTATAACTTAGTGAAACACAAGTTGAAGGACTTGATGGTCTCACCATCCTTATAGGCGATGTTATTGTATTCCCGTAACTTCTCGGCTAGGATTTTAGATTTCCCATAGGTGGACCTAAAAGAATATATTAACTTTTCCCAACCAGCCAAAATCTTAGGAGGGAGGTCAAAGAAATTGGTCGCAACCTTTCCTTCTAAGGAATTGATGAATATGCGCATGCAAGTATCATTGTCATTTTCTCCTATGTTGTGACAAGCATTAGAAAATGCCACTAGGTGTTCATTTGTAGTGACAATGTTATTTCTCGAAAACCTAGGGAGATGCTCTTTGAATTTAGGAATTGGAAGAGTAGAGGGTGCTAGGTTAAGGGGAGAGGGAACATGCCACAGGGTGGTTGTGGCGTCTTCTTCAAACTGAAAAATACCATACCTTTTAATGACTTTGGTGGGATTTGTGGTAGATTGGACAGGGATATGGTGGCTATATAAGCTACCAATCACTGACGAAGTTGAATACTAGGAAGAAGAAGCACTTCCAGTGCCACCAGAGCCACCACTAGATGCCATCTTGTGGATGATAGGTGAGGGAGAGAAATACGAACTGGATGGATCAACCAAAGTTCTCCTTAGATCACTTTGTTGGGTAGATAACACAACATTCCTTCTTCCTATTTCAGCAATAGGATTAATTTCGGGTGATAAGCCTCTTCTTCTTTTAGAAACACGAGAGTCTAAGGACATGAAAGTAAGGCCAAAACTAAAGGAACAAGAAGGTTACTGCTAATTTCTAGGTTGTCTATGTCTAGCTTCCAAACTTTATTGGGCACTAATATCTAGTTCAATTTCTTCCCATGAATGATTAATCTCAACACGAGTATTGGCAGTGTCTAAAATGGTGTTAAACAGATTCAAAGAAATGATGGTCTGATCTTGAAGACCGAGCTCAATATTGGGCTGCCTTGTAACATGCACAATCATTAAGAAATAAACAGTCAAAGAATCAATATCATAAAAATAGATGTATTCGATGCAAATCAAGATTTTTTTTTAACTAGAGAGGTATTGAAGATCTCCCCAGTATGGTCGCCAAATAAATGTTGAGGAAAATATATGAAATGCTCTTACTCAAGCATTTTCAGATTCTTCTTGGCTAAAGAAAAATAGACGGGAATATCACCCTATGTTTATATCCATCAAAATTAATATCCTAACTCACGAGTATTGATTACAAGTGCTTAGGCTGGTTTTTTATAAATAAAATATTGCTGAAAAATTCATTATTTATGTGTTTTTATGAACATAACAGTTGTTGAAATAAACATAGAGACAAAAGTAAAGACACCAAGTCGATAATCAAGACATATGAGACATAAAGAAATCCTTTATTTCATTCTAATTCATCAAAGAGTCACTCTCTTTACAAAATTTCGTGAAGAAGTTTTGGACCAAAGTCAAACTTAGACGTCCCCGATGAAACATACAAAATGACTTCTGACAAAAAATAAAAAAATGAACTCTAAAATCTGGATCAACTTGCCACAGATTGCTGCCCACTCGACTCCGCACAATAGCCTTTGTCAGTCATGAAAACTAATTAAAAAACAGACAAGTCTACACAGACTATCAAAGATAGATCAACACCTCTGAAAAACAAGTGTCTGAATGATGTAATTCAACCCTAAATCTTGTTGTCTACAATAAGACCCTGCTATCATAAAAAAAAATTAGGCTTGTGATAAATTAAGGAATGAATGAAAACTGAACTATCTCAACACAAACTCAAAGAGCAAACCTTAGTATGCTTCTCCTTCTATTCTCCTTTTGTTCATCCCCTTTCTCTTGCCTTTAAGCAAATTAGAGTTGGTTGAAGTAGTTTAACTACTTCATTAGTTAAATTAACTAAGAACTCAACCAACTTTTTAGTTAAGGGGAAAAGTAATAAATCATAATAAGGGTTTTAAATAAATATAAACTAGTAGTTGGGACCCCTTGTGACTCCCCTTTAACTCTTAAAAATCATAACATAACTAGTTAATTAAACAAAAAAATCCCTCCTTGTGACTCCCATCATCACATTCATGTTTGACAATTTATCTCATTGATATTTGAAATTATTTAAAAAGAAATATATTACTCATATATCCGAAAAAACATGCTGTCCAAAACTTCTGAAATCAACTGTCATCAACAATAAGTAAAATAAAACTTAAAATCCATATTTTCCACTCTGAGATGCAATCTTTCCCTTGTTGTTGCTATCACCTTTTGCTCTCTCTGAATTTTCCTTTGGTTGTGCTGAGCCTTTAGGCCTAATCTCACTGATCACATGAGGACAATCGTCCCTCAAATGCATTCGGGAGGACACACATTTATCAGAACCATTGGAGGGTGAGGAAGGGGCACTAGTGGATTTTCCTTTGTCGGGGGCATGGTCAGTGGATAGGGGCGTCTTGGAAAATCTGATTGATAGGCGGGAGAGCAGGTAAAGACAAATTGGGCCAGCCACAATGTTGGGAGACTACCGGGTGGACAATATCTTTCCATCCATCATTTTCAGGAACCTCGGGTTGTAATGAGACATGAGGGGGCATGGGAATACCAGGGGATTGTGGAGCTTGGAAGGGAGGCCTTTCAGGGCTATGTTGGACCATTCCTTGCCCAATCCAATTGAAAAACCTAGCCTGAAATAGATGGCCTAACTATTGCAAGTCAACATCAAAGTGAATGGAGAATCTTGCCCTTCTTGGGCCCCTGTTCCAAACACCTCTTCCTCGGTTACCTATGCCGTGGATACCTTGGCTGAAAAATCTCATTCATGTATGCATGATTGATTAGAAAGTAGTTTCTTTAACAACCATACATGACAACTCTTTTAAAATCTGAAATAAATTTTGTCTCAGTAACATATCAGACTCATGCAATCCAATCCATACAAATTGTTTAACCATTGCCAATGAGCAAGGGGTGAACAAAAGTTCTGGGATATGCGAGGGGTTTGTATTGAGCGAAAAATGTTAAAATGAGGGGAAAAAGAACATGGTTACTGATCACTGATAAAAACAATCAACTGAAATGTAAACCATAGAACATATCACTGTAATCCATCCCTGTGATCTTAAACTGTCACAACACAAAGATCCTCTTAACTGTAATTAAATTTTAGGAACAAGGAGTGAGTAACAAATATGGGAAGGCGAGGGGATTGTAATGAGTGAAAAGTGGAATAATGGTAGGGAAAGAGAGCATATACTATTCATAAAATTAATTAAGTAATCCATAAAACCATTCTATATTAAATGCAAAAGATCCAACACTCACCAAATAATCACTGTGATCAATTAAACAACTACTGTGTATAATTTAATCATTTCTGTGTATTAACTTGCTCACTATTCGCAATTAAATTTCTAACACAATGTCATCAAACTCATAACAATATGCCTTCCAAAAAAATCTGTATAAGAGTTATGTTTCTTCTTATTTGTCCCATTTAATGTTTAAAACAATTTTCAAATGAACACACAGTCACTTGTTTACACTCTGTTCAACATTAATACATCAACCACTATCCATGAATTATTTCCTCAATCAAACACAGACACAAAAATCGTGCCCGATTCCATTCCTCTAATCAATTTAATAATCAAATTGCAAATGAAATCTTACTGTTATAAAATCCGTGCCCATATCTGATGGTGTAATCAACGATATCCATAACATATACAGTGGATAGCCAAGTCACAACTATCATGATTTTAAATTGCAATACTCTCGATTGACAATTTAAACACACAGTAACAACAATCACCATTTCAACTTAAACATGTTGTAGAAAACCCACACATACCAACACATCACGCACGAAACATCTCCGTGACTTAATCAACTATAAACTAATGCTGGGTTAGCAATCCAATTATTACAACATAAGAGACAATGACTGTTTATCCAATCCCATTTCCCAAATCAACCAATTAACCATGCTGAGCTATCGATTCGATTGTTATAATAAACAATGCAGTGACTAGATACCAATAACCAAAACCACTGTCAACGTTATCAACAAAGACAAGACAACAATCAACCACTGTTGACAAGACCCTACCAACTCATAATAGTCAACAATATACCGACATGATATAACTGGCTCCATATATTAAAACCGGGCTTTGATTAATCAAGGGTTTGCTCTATGGAATCAGCACAAGAAGACTGAAGCTGACCACCAACAGCAGGTGAGAAAATTTTGAGACAACACGGTGGACACGCAGGCCATATCACCAACAACTTTGCAAGACGGGGTGACATTTGTTAGAGAAAGATTTGCCTCACCCTATGCAATCTTGCAGAGAGGGCCTTATTCCATTTCCTTATGCAAAATTATCTTCCCCGTTGACTAAATCCAGAGACAAAAATAAAAAAATTTCCACTTGTACGCATCTTGCACACTATACAACAAGCGTATGCACATGCTTCTCCACTATAGCCTACGTACATTGAGATTTGTGCCAAAAAATCAAAATTAAATGTCGGGTTTCCATGTCACGACAAGAGATCTTTGATCCTTGGCCTTCCATATACTGAAAACGTTCCGTCTCGGCCCTTCAGTTGCATTTTGAAGATTATAAAGAGGCCAATTCCTAGCTATGGAAAAATGAGAGAATTCAACTTTGAGAGCAAAGTTACTCTGGAGGAATTATCACTTCATATTGAGTCTGCATCCCTTTGTCCTTTAAGTCTGAACATAATGTTCAGCCCCCAAGATCTTCCCTTATTGATGGAGCACATCATTATCTCCCTTATATGAGCTTGCCTTTGGTGGAGGATTGAAGTGGTGGAGGCCCAACTGGAAGGAACTTGGTTTCTTGGTTCTGAACCGTGCCGACATGGAAGTCTGTAATATTTTCACTTCTGCTGATCATTTATTAATAGAAATACTCTCTTCCCGTCCAATTGATATCTGACAAATATATGAGTTATTATCCATGGGCATGTTTGTTTTGTATATTAATGGATTATTCTATCTAATGTTCTAACATTTTATATTATCACTATATGCTTTCTCTACTTGTTTGTTGAGAACTTGTTGCAGGTATAAAGCTTTGGGTCAAAGTTCTCAATGGTGGACATCATCAAACATCTGGATGAGGTAGGTCCCTTTCTTATCTCACTTGCACATTGGTTTATATAACATGTTTTTGGGGATAGAGTTGATTTTTGTAGTCACATCCGTCTGTTGTGGTTCACCCTAGACATAGAGAGATTTTCCTCGTAACATAATTGGTGACCATACTGGGTATGAATCTTCTTTCTTAGGGTTTGAAGTACTTTCTCCTTAGATTTCTCTCATTTCTATTGTGGTTCTTATCGTATCATTGCTTGACAACTCCTGTTCACTCTGGTTCTAAGTTTTTATCCTTTCTCCCTTGCATGGCCTTGTTTTTAAGCATATACATGCCTTTTTTCCTTGACAATCGCGTACATACGTAGGTTGTCTCGCTGCAAGCTGTGTATATATGCTCTTTTTGCCTAAATAGTTACGTACACCTATTTTCCTTGCCTGTTTGCTTGGTCTGGTGTTTGCTGGGTGGGATTTGATGCTTGCTGAGCCTTCTTAGGTCTCTGTAGTGCCTGTTGAGTGCCTGTGGGATGTCATGAAACCCTATTTTGGTTGAATTTCTGGGCGAAGTCTTTCTCTTCATCTTTTCATTTTTATTGTCCTTGTACATTGGGATGGGTGTTTTTTTGCTTGATATCATGCTTGAGTTATATCTTTTTTATACACAATAGGGCTATATATCAAGTTGCTTTTCATTCCATGCATTTTCAGTTTCTATATATTGAAAATACAAAAAAAATAGGCATTTTGCATTGCTTGGAATTTTTTGTCTTTTGAGCCCTTATCATTAGCTTAGTTCATATAGTGAAAGATTGCATTTTTACTTTTGAATTGTAGAGTTGAATTTGAAAATTGCATCATTTTTAGAAGCATATCATTCATTGAAAGTTAAAGTTAGGACTTTGCATTATTTTCATATTTACTTTTCGTTCAGATTCATAACACCACGATTTTCACTACCACACCTTTTTGAGTAATCATGGCCATAAAATCAATGCTATAATTTAAAATTTATTAGTAATGATTTTATTTTCTAGGGTGCACAAACTAGCCTAGGATTTAGTGCCTTGGAATAGGATTTTGTGAGTAAACTTATCCAAGGCAATTAAATAAACATATGTGTCTAAGTAAGGGAGTGGAGAAATCCATTGTATAATTGGTAAGATCAGGAGGCTCCGCTCACACCGGAGTTAATCACGAGGTCACACGAAGTTGGTTGAAGGGATATCCCCCGATACCTTCCTAGCGTCAGAGATATTTCTAGGGATCTATTCATATTTGGGGATCTTGTTAGTGCCCTTTCCTCCGTGAGAGGCAGTGATTTCAAGGTTTCGGGCTTTGCTACCCTACCCATATGGTGGAACTAACTTACAACTGCTCTCCTGTGCATCGATTATATAATGGTTTATTAGTTTATTGACTTAGGTGTCTCATAGGTTACTTGCAGGGGTTATTCTGCAGGTACCCTGGGTCAGATAAGGGTCAGACAACACACAACCTTTATGGAGGATTACCTCTTTAGGGGGATCTGACCGACTGGTTGTTAATCCCATGAGGGCCCTTATAACTGATTCTGTTACCTCTGATCTTTAGTAGGGAGTCTCAGGCCCCTCTTTGGTGAGACATACCTTCTTTAGGGAGGGAGGCCAGTCAACCACTTTACCCCGTTTGCATGTATATTGTCTGTTTGACTTTTGGTGTTCTCTTTGATTACTAGTTGGACTTAGGATATATATATTTTTTATCTTTAGAGTCTTAAGTCATCGTGGAGTTGGACAAGCCTCCCCGTCAGTCTCGTCGCTTTTTAAAGTTACCACTAGATTTTGAGTCTTTGCCTTCTAAAAGGTGTAGAGTTATTAGGAGTGGTACACACACATCCACTGTTCAGACTTGTGATTCTACAAGGATGAGTACTGAATCTGGTCTTCAGAACACTGGTATCCCTTCGACTCCCATACCTACTATAGTTAATGGCACCCATTTGAATCCTACAACCTCTATGGTTGTAGTGCTAGAGGTACCTATCATTACTATGGCCTGACCTATAGTAAATGCTCAATCTCTTGCCTCGAACCCTTTTGGGTCTCTTGGTCACTCACCGAGCTACAATGTTTAGTCCATCCCTATGGATTCTAGTCCATTTTCTTATGGTATGCCCAACTTCACTTCACAATTTTCGAACTCCATCCCAACTGCTAGCCTTAATGCTAGCATTGGGCTTAGGGGCAGTACACCTCCCTACACTCATTTTTTGTTTGGTGGATCTCAAATCCCTCAAATGACTCCTAATATGGGAGGCATCCCTGCTTTTAACCCTAGGTCCAATCCTCCTACTTCTGGGTGGAATAACCAACCTGGTGGACAAGCTTCAACTCAAGTTCCATTCTACAACCCCACCTCCTCAGTGCAGATTTTGACCAATACATTTGGCATGATGAATCCACCTCTATCTTCCATATTCCAACCCATGGGAGGTTAGTTTCACGCTATGGGCAACCCCCAACCTAGATTTAATCTGGCTGGGGGAAATTTCTATAACCCTAAATAGAACATTCCTGCTGGAATGATGCCCAACCAACCTTATATGAATCAGCCCAGAGGAAGGCATTATAATGTTGGACAAGGCCATGGTGTTTATGAGAACCCTGGATGGCCTACAAATCCGCAAGCACAATATTTCCTGGGAGGTTGGGGCCAGATGTCACAACCCCGTCTCTCTTTTCTGGCCACGCTTAATCTTCCATATTTGTCTAAGTTAATGAATGGCCCTGTGAGTCACGATCCTACATGGCCCCCCATCCCCACCAAATGTTCCGGGTTATTTTCGGCATGAAATGAGAGTGGAGATATAATAAAGAAATGCATAGAGATATCGTAGATATTCAATAATATAATAGAAATGTATAACATAAATGTATCAAAGATGCAACCATAAACACAGATATACAGTAATACATGATTTCTATTAATCAAAGAAATGTACAGAGACTGTAAAAATAAAGAGTGAAGACTTGCTAGAATGGTGGCAGCTTATCTCTAAGAAGAGATGTGACGACTACTCGCATTCATAAGAAGATGATTACAATGAGGTTGTGAAGGAATTTTTACAATAAATGGGAATTCCAAAACCCTAGACATCCAAAAACCTAACCCTAGGAGATGAAGCGCCAAAATCCATGTGGGCCTCGTTTGGGTAAGTTAGTACATTAACTTCCTGGGGTCGTAACTTTTGCACACGATCTTCATTTTAGGTGTATGATAGCTCGTTGGAAAGGTATCGTTGAGGAGATTCATTTTGGGAGATCAATAATGCCATAGGATATCATTGAGAACCTCAATCTAGAAAAACATTCATTTGGGCCCTCAAATTGGACCTGGAAGTTAAAAACTGCTAAAAATAGTAAATTGCCAAAATTGCTAGAAAATTGTTTTGGGCCAGTCGAAAAAGGTGGGTGGCCACCGATATCCACCTGGATCACCAAAATTACTTCAGATATATTGAAGTTTGAGGGTACGAATGGAGAGGATCCTGGTTATCACATCACCACCTTTCACCTTTGGTGCTCATCAAACTCCCTTAATGACGATTCTATTTGTTTGAGATTATTTCAACGCACCTTTATCAGAGTTGTTGCGAAATGGAATATTGAGATACCTAGGGGAGCATATGGGAGTTTTAGTCAGTTGGTTATGGTCTTTCTTAACCACTTCCAGTTTCCTATTCATTATGATGTTGGCCTAGAACTGTTGTCGAATTTACGCCAGGATACTGCCACTGTTGGCACAGGGGAAGACCCAGGGTTCAATGCTCAAGAGTGCACCAATAAAGCCCTTACTACCGACCCTTTCGACAACACCTGTGAAGCAGATGATGTTGATACTGAGAGGGGGGTGAATCAGTATCTAGTACAATTTAAAAACCTTTTTCAAATTATACTTAAACCATTCAATTGTATCCAATGAGCAATGAACAATAGTATAAGAGTTACACCAATACACCACAATACACCATGCACAATATATGAGAAATAATCAATAGTTTTTGTTCAAGGGAAGTAATGACTTTAAAGGTAGCTACAGCTTCCAAATGTAAAGGGAGGGATAAACCTCCAAGAGGAAGATACAATCCTCCAATATCAAGAGAGATTTTAACTCTCTATCCTTGCCCCTTCCTTCCACCCAAGAATATATGAGAGATAATAAAACTT